>CM046369.1:20148039-20561966 GCA_025413025.1 Ficus hispida
TGGATGAACCAATATAACGAGTTGGTATTATTGTTGTGGACACTGAGGAAATATGTTATGTGTTAAAGTTTGCAATAATGCATGCTTGAAAGAAAACAACATTTTTTGGCTTGACCCTAGATTTTTTTCCTTTGATAACGAGAATATATAATATTTATATTAGAGATAAGAATAATGTTATATGTATGTGGTCATTTTGTACCCGTTCGATCGAGTTCATAGCATCTCCACTTCTAAATTTATTCTTCTCCATTAATCTTACAAATCCACTTCAGAATATTTCATATATATATATATATATATATACATATAAAAACTTGAGTTTTTAAGTGGAGACTTGGTGTTGAAAGTGTCAACATAATTAGAATAATAATCTACAAACAATTTCTCATGATATATACTAGTTGTTCCTTTATTTAATTGTTAAATAGAAAAAAAAAAAAAAAACTTCTAGTAACGAGCGTATAATATATAAACTTCAGGTAATATTTACACTTTAATCAATTTGATTCCAAAAGCAGCAAGAGAAGGAAAAAAAAAAAAAAAAAAAAAAAAGGATCACATTTTATCAGTTTCGTGATTGATGAACCATAAAGAGTTGGTATTATTGGAGGACCCTTATCAATTATTGTGATGCTTCAAGCATATGTGTAAAGTTTGCAATGCCTGAAAGCATATATATATTATATATATATATATATATATATTTATTTATTTATTTCAAGGGGAGTATATATACATACATATATATATTTTATTATATGTATCATTATATATATATATATATCTATATATAAAAATTTTGTGTTTTTTAGTAGAGATTTGTGCACATGCACAAAAGAAGTGACGTTTGTGATTGTAAGATTCTGAGACAAATTTGAAGAGCTCTATAACATGCAAAGAAACCTAATTATTTATCAGGAAAAGAAATGTGTCTACAAACTAAATTTCAGGTTTGAAAGGAAAGGGGTTTAAGATGTGTAGATGAATTCGATTTTATTAGTTTGATTTTGTTTGCCTTCTGTGAAGAGGTTGTCTAATTTTTTAAATCTGTTTTTTGTTTGGTTTGTCATCGAGGCTAGATTACAATTTTCTCTATTTTGTTGTTTTTTTTTCTTTTAAATAAATTTGAGTAGTGACTTTAATTCTTATAAAATTGTCAATGACTATTAACGTAAGTAGAATAGTGATCTATAATTTCTCATAATGCTAGTTACTCGTTTACTAATCTGTTAAAAGGGAAGATAAATGAATTCGTGCGACCAGTGTAAGTATTAAAAATTTGTATCTTAGATGCAAATTTAATGAGTGAAATTATAAGCCATGACTTCGGGAAACATGTTTTTATCTTGATATAAGTCTTGTTGGTAGCCAGTATATTAATTTGAAAGATCCTAAACTCTTTTTTCCACGAGCTAGTCTCCACGAAAATATAATTTATATATATTGAAAAGACATAGTTGACGGTGAGTTCCTCTTTTTTTATTTTTTGTTATTTTTATTTTAAATTCCTCTTTAGGTTATTTCAAATAAAATTAGAATTAACCAATTTCAGTAATTAATAAGAAATCAATTCTCGTGGGAATGATAATCTATTTGTTACTTGATTACTTGTTAACGATAATATACAGTTGCATTACAAAATCCGCAATAAGAGTCAACAATATAAACAAAATTCATATCTCCATCATCAATAATACTTAGCTTATACATGCCCTCACTAGAATAAACTTTTTCCACGAAAACCCCATTCTTAGATACAAAACATGGGTTGCCCTCAAGTACACACTAGTAAAAATTGTGGATTACACGACGGGTTTTTACCGTCGTGTAAAGTTTACACGACGGTTCACCAACCGTCGTGTAATCCAGTGTCGTGGTAGATAACACGACGGTCCCATTACCGTCGTCGTATCTGAATAATGTTACACGATGGTAGGCGGCTTACATCCACATTACACGACGGTTCTAGACAGAACCGTCGTGTAATGTGGATATTACACGACGGTTCTGCATAGAACCGTCGTGTAATGCAAGCATTACACGACGGTTCATGGAGAACCGTCGTGTAATATTTTCATTACACGACGGTTTGGAGAAGAACCGTCATGTAATGTGTGTAATTACAGGTACATTACACGACGGTTCTCGGCCAAACTGTCGTGTAATGTGAAGTTTACACGACGGTTCGTTCTAGAACCGTCGTGTAATGTATGTGTTATTACAAACATTACACGATGGTTCTTGGAGAACCGTCGTGTAATGTGTACACATTACACGACGGTTCTCGACAGAACCGTCGTGTAATGTTATCGTAGTATAAAATTTTATTTAAAAAAATTTTATTTAAAAAAAATGTGGTTTTTTTGGTGATTTCCCGTGCTAGTCTAACCTGCATGTTATCCAATACATACCAAATTTTTACATTACAAGTTCACATTTCATAATTAATGAATTGCATTACATGGCTAGCCCATTCTCCCCTAATCAAATCCAAATCCTTAGAAGTATAACATTCTTTACTTTCTAGTATGTCAATACCGTTCAACACTATGTCCCTCATAAAACCTAAAATAAAATAACCACATTCAACACTTCCCTCTTGGAGAGGACAAGGACGGTCCGAGATTATGGTTTTATAGTCTTGTCTCCTTCTAATCCCTTGACCGGCTATAATCTTCTAATCCGATAGGGCCCTAGCAAATTGGTAAAATTGAAACTAATTAATTAAGATACATATAATAATTAAGATTAAAGAAAAATAACCGTGCTTAAAATTGACTTACATGTTCATTAGCTCCGTAAAATCGTCTCGTTTCTTCTCTCGAAGAGGATCAAAATAAAGGACGAAGTCCTCCCATGGGTCAATGACTCCCAAAACCCAATGTCTCCCTCTGTTATGTGACACAAGATAAATCCGGCCTTTTGGTCCATCACGCAAAAACCTGATAAGATTGTCAGCTCAGTCTCTTATGCCAGCATCTTTAGTATCTGTTCTCACCGGTGAGATCAAGGTTGGAGAGACAAACGCAAACTTCTCAGCTTGCCCGTTAATCCTACATAGTTCCTCCAAATATCTGCATATAAGCGTATCAAAATTGTTATTGTACCTTAGATATAGAAGAATTTCCAGATTACACAAATTTTAGAGATAGAATGTCGTACCTCATGTAGACTAATATACAATTTGCACCGATTTCTTGCAAATTAATGAACTCATAAATATCTTCAAAGCTCAGAAAGACTGGCATTTCAAAATTCATGATCGTAGATGGTATTGGGACCTCAATCTGATTACCTTGACGCATGGAACTATGTGCATAAAATGCCAAAGGCCTCATCGCCTTGTTCATGTTATTAAAGTCGAACAAAGGTTGTTGTTGTTGCACACCTTGTTGTACCTCTGTCCGAGAATCGATGGTCTTCTTTTGAAGCGTTTTTTGGCGTTTTTGTTTTCCAGCTATTGGGTCAGGAACATGACTAGGCCCTCGACTCGCCTTGTTCATACTCGTGTCGAGCTCGACTAATGTTTTAGGCCAAGCAACAAATCCATTAATACCATCCTCCACAGTTGTTGCCTCGTACGTCGGTATAGGTAATTGTGCCTTTTTTAATTTTGGCACACTGATTGACATGCGCACGTTCCCTTCCCCCAGTGGTATCCCATGCACCGTATCGGTTGGAAGGCTCTCTAACCATGCTCTTCCAAATGCGACAAGCAACTGTCCACCCTGCACTTCATCAAAAATATAGAGCTTACACTGCATACTTTCGACAGCCATGGTCGGCGGATCAGAAACTCCATGTTGTTTTTCTTGAGCAGAGCAACTAGCCTTAAAGCTGTTGCATTGGTCCACGGTTGGCATATTATTGGGATCAACCGACGGCGTCACATCTTTGTTCGCACATAGACCACGCACCAACACCTTTAATTCGTCTATTTCACGTCTCATTGATTGTACTTCATCGTTCCTACTCGAACTTCGATCTAGGTTAAAGTACTGAGACGGCTTTACGAACTTTGATTGGCCACGGACACGCCCTTTGTGTTCGGGTCTAGATAATGCTTGCGACAACACATCATTAGTGTCAACTGATTCGAAAGTGCCTTGGCTCTCCTGTGTCTTGTACTCCATCTACAAGATAATTAACATAACTCATTTATGATTAAGGTTGTAAGTACATATACTAGTGAGTAAAAATTTATTGGTAGTTAGTAAACTTACTATCAACTCGCTAACTTTTTGACATGCTGGATCTTTGAACTCTCCATCAGGACCTATCTGTTGCTTAAGCCACAAACTATCTCTTTTTTCCCATTTCCCAGTCTTCTTAAACTGTAATTTGCACATTGTTAGTATAAATGAGGACACAATGTTCTATAAATATCATATGATTTAGTATGAACACGTTTTATTGACATACCTTTTCCTGGTCGAGCTTCCTATATCCGTCTCGGCCTCCTCTTGATGTGTATTCGTTGTTTGTCCTTATTCCGCTTCCACGATCAGATAGTTGTTGGAATTGTGAGGATGTTCTATACTGCACGAATTTCACCCAATCCTCTTCTTCGATATTAGGGTAGAGTTCAATAACTTTTTGCGGCCGTGTCCAAACACTTTTTTCTGTTAAGGCTCCCTCGACAAACGTCTTCTATAGATCATACCAGAAATTCCGTGCAGCTTCACCACATGATTTTATACACGAATGCCGAAAGCTTTCATCTACGGTGAAAGAAGTAATGGTTTCTTTCCAAACAATATCTTTCAGTCTGTCTAAATCACGAGATCTCCAATCCTGTATCCATATTGGAATGTGCTCTCGAGCGAGCACACCAATCCAACTCATCAATTCGTCACCGTGCTTTCCTTCGGGTTGTCCTTTCTCGTCAAACGTGACGGGAATTCGTTCACCCCTTTTCCTTGCCATATGGACACGTTTCATTATAGTTGCCTTTCGTTTACCATCAACATTGGGATCCGACGGGTTCATCCTTCATGCTCGTCCCTTTTTGGAATGTTCCATTGTATTCGTTTACCTATAGTTATTGGCAAAAAATTGAAAATCAATAACAATTATGTCATAATACATTAACTTTTCACACAATTTAATTAAGAATCACACAATACATTAACTTTTCACCCAACCGCAAAGCTGCAGAAACTTATTTAGTTGGAAATTCGTCCATACAAAAGCACTTTAACAGCCTGAATTTTTTTCGACGGTCATAGGCTGTTTTGATGCATTATTTTTGTATTTTCATGCTAGAAGACTTCATGTAATCTTGCTATAGTTATGCTGTGAATATTGATCAAACTCTTTTCTTTTTTCAAAAAGCAAAACTCATTATGGCATTCCGTCGAGCATGTTGTGTGCGAAAAAAAAAACATGTTCAAAAATGTGTGTAAAGTGTAAAAAGTAACGATCCACAATCATTTTTCTCCGCTACAAAGAGAAATATTAAAAACACAAACACTTATTTGCAACAACAAATCTTTAATGAAGAAAGAAGCAAATGTGGTTTAGTTTATATACGAAGTCACCTTACTTTTCTTTGAAATAGACTAGTCACGTACAATGCAAGAAGGAAGCGGCGGCGGCAACGACGGCAACGGCGGATTGACCGGATTTTAAAAGAGAGGTATCCGCGGGTTGGTGAAGTATGTGTGGGTACTTGGAAAAAGTAGAGAGTGTTAAGAGAAAACTGGAGATGTGAGCGAAATTTTGAACAGAAATGAAGAGGAAAGTTGAATTTAAGTACTTAGTTTTCGCGCGGAATTCGAAATGAAAAGTGAAAAATTTTAAAATGTTCGAGCATTACACGACGGGTCCTGGCAGGAACCGTCGTGTATTCCTCAAGCAGGCGCGCGCCTGCGTCGCGCGGCCGCCCTCATGAGCCGCGCGGGCGCACGCCTGCTACGGGAAAACTGGGAGAATACACGATGGTCCCTGAAGGGACCGTCGTGAAATCCCCCAATCTTTGGGCGATTACACGACGGTCCCAGAAGGGACCGTCGTGTATCCCCGAAGCAGTCGCGCGCCTACGTCGCGCGGCCGCCCTCATGAGCCGCGCGGGCGCGCGCCTGCTACGGGAAAACTGGGAGAATACACGACGGTCCCTGCAGGGACCGTCGTGTATTCTTCAAGCAGGCGCGCGCCTGCGTTGCGCGGCCGCCCTTATAAGCCGCGCCTGCTTCGGGAAAACTGTGAAAATACACGACGGTCCCAGCAGGGACCGTCGTGTATTCCCCTAAGTTTGGTGGATTACACGACGGTCCTGGAAGGGACCGTCGTGTATTCCCTCATCAGACCGCCCGCGCGTCTCATGCAGGCGCCCACGCGACACCAAGCGCGCGCTCACGCGCTTCCTCAACCAAGAGCCCTTAAAAAACCGAAGTAGTTTTAGTTCTTCACCAAAATCTGAAACTTCACAATCTAATAACCCTGTTTTATTTCCAAAATTTTCTCATATGTACTACTGCTGTGGCTTGGATCGAACCTAATAGTATAATACATCTTGAAATATAATATAAATAAAGTAATGTGTTGTACAAAATAAATGGCATAATGTTCAAGTTTTTTTCTTTTTTCTCTTTGCTTGCTCAACACGGGTCCATTCAATATCAGGTCGAACCAAGTGGGAAACATCATCGTCGAGCACGTCAATCTCCTCAACCGGTGGCAATCCCTGTGTGAAAGGAGGAATGTCGGAGCAATCTTCCTCATCTTCTTGACCATGGAGCATTTTTTGCTGCATCGGTACTACTAGGAACAACTCTAAATTGCTGGGATCCGTTGTATAAAATACTTGGATTGCTTGTGATGCCATAATGAATGGATCATTTTTGTATCCTAATCGTCTAAAGTCCACTACTGTGATGCCATCACTGTCAATCCTTACATAATTATTGTCGGCCCATTTGCACTTAAATAGTGCTACATGTAACCCACAGTAATCAAGTTCCCAAATATCTTCAATGAAACCGAAGTAGTTCATAGTTCCATAAACTGGATTCTTGTCCTTTGCAGATGAAATATGCATGGACTTGGCTCGGATACTAACACCACTATTTTGAACAGGATGCTTCTCGTCTCTTTCTCGAGTGTAGAATGTATAACCATTGACGAAGTATGATGTATAACGTGTAACAACGGTCGACGGTCCTCTAGCGAGGTTCATTAACTCTTGTGAAAAGCCGTCATTCTGTAAAACATGTCTTCGTAGCCACTGACGGAACGTCCGATTGTGTTCATCTTGTAGTAACTTTTCATTTCTTCCTATTCTTGGATTTCTATCTCTTAATTCCTGTAGGTGAACCTCAATAAAAGGCTCAACTTCAACCCTATTATGTAAGGTATAGAGACAAGCTTTCTCCCATTCACCTCGATTTACCGGCGATAGAATACCGACGGATAGTCCGCCCCAGTAAATGGCTGTAGGCTTTGGCAACCCAATCGCTTCTGCGGTGGACAAATACTCGGAGCAAAATTCGACCGATTCCTCTGCAATGTAGCTTTCTACTATACATCCTTCTGGCCTATTTCGGTTCTTGACATAACCCTTCAAAACCTTCATGTACCTTTCAAAAGGATACATCCATCTCAAGTAAACCGGTCCACATAGCTTCACTTCTCGGACTAAGTGCACCATTAGATGAATCATTATGTCAAAAAATGAGGGGGGAAAGTACTTCTCAAGCAAGCACAACGTCTTAACCAACTCTGATTATAGCGAATCGAGTGTCAATGGATCAATTACCTTGGAGCATATCGAGTTGAAAAAAGAGCATAATTTGGTAATTGCGAACCTCACATCCTTCGTTAAAACTCCTCGCAACGCCAACGATAATAACTGTTGCATCAAGATATGACAATCATGTGTTTTCATTCCAATCAGCCTCAGATCCTTCATAGACACCAACCTTTTGATGTTGGAAGAATACCCGTTGGGCACTTTAACAGAAGCGAGTCACTCACAAAGCTTTTTTTTTTCCTGTCTTGATAAGGTGTACTTCGCCGGCGGTAAGTAAGTTGCATTCCCTTTTTTCGTAGGGATCAAGTTAAGTCTAATCTTCAATTCCTTAAGATCCAACCGTGCTTTTTCACCGTCTTTGCTCTTATTAGGAATGTCTAGCAACGTGCCCACAATTGATTCACAAACGTTTTTCTCAATATGCATGACATCCAAGCAATGACGAACAAAAAGTGTCCTCCAATATGGAAGTTCGTAGAAGATTGACCGCTTTTTCCAAGGTCCATCAACCACAGGATCATTGTTACGCCGTTTTCTTTTCCCGAGCACCACTTTCAAATCCTTAACCATCTCATAAACGTCTTCACCCGTAAAAACCCGGGGAGGGGTTCTTTCTTCCGTATTACCATCGAAAGCCTTTTTCTGTTTGCGGTATCAATGATTTTGTGGTAAGAATCTCCTATGACCAAGATAAACGGTTTTCTTACCATTCTTCAATCGGATGGAAGATGTTTCTTTCATACAAACGGGACAGCCGATAGAACTCTTGACAGAATAACCAGATAGATTTCCATAAGCAGGAAAGTCATTAATTGTCCACATCAACATTGCATGAAGTGTGAATGTTTCTTGACGGAACGCATCTCTAACTTCGATCCCCTTTTCCCATAAGCTCTTTAGATCATTGATTAGTGGTGCTAAGTACACATCAATGTCATTCCCTGGTTGTTGAGGACCAGATATCAATAATGTCAACATCAAGAACTTCCGCTTCATGCTCAACTTCGGTGGGAGATTGTAGTTGACAAGAATGACAGGCCAAGTACTATGCCTACTGCTCATATTACCATGTGGGTTCATTCCGTCCGCCGACAAACCAAGACGTAGATTCCGTGGATCCGCACTAAATTCAGGATGATCGGCATCGAAGGTCTTCCATTGTGGTGCGTCGGCTGGATGTCTAAGCATGCCATCTTCAACACGTTTATCATGGTGCCAAGTCAAATTCTTAGCATGCTCGGCATTACGGAATAAACGCCGCAGACGCGGTGCCGGAGGAATGTACCATAACACCTTTGCCGGAACACCTTTGCTGCAATTCGTTGGATTCTTGCCCTTCTTCCATCTTGACTCCTTACAAACCGGACATTCATCCAAATCCTCGTACGCATTTCGGTAAAGGGCGCAATCATTTGGACATGCATGAATTTTTTCATATTCCATTCCCAAAGTGCTCAACGTCTTCTTAGCTTCGTACATACTAGCGGGTATTTTATTATCAACAGGTAGAACCTCTCTTAGAAATTCTAAAAGAGCCGTGAAACTAGAATTTGTCCACCCTCCTGATGCCTTCATGTTCCATAATTTTACCAATGCGGACAATTTCGTATATTTACTACACCCGTCATACAATGGCATCTCGACATCATTCATCATTGCTTCAAATAACTCCGGACGATGCACAAAATGTTCTTCCAAATCATTAACCATATCAAACAAATTATCTCCTACATCTTCCTCAACAATAGGTTCTTTCGATGTGTTCTTCGATGATGGATTAAAACACATTTCACCATGTAAATACCATGTTTGGTACGAACAAATAATCCCACGGGCAAGCAAGTGTCTTCTAACTTCATCAACTGAATGAGATCTATGATTTCCGCAATCCACACAGGGACATCGAATCTTATCATTCTTCATGTGAGTTTTTGCAAATGACCAAAATTCTTCAACACCATCTCGATATTTTCTAGTCAATCTATTAGCCCACATCCATTTTCGATCCATTTCCAAGAACTCAACCTAAATCGATATTAAATATATCATACAATTAATTAATTCAATAATCAAGTGTTTGCATTTAAAAACACAACATATATATATTGAAACAAGTCAACAAATAATCATACCTAAAAGAAGAAGAAAAAAACGAGAATATATACCATTTTTGACATCCACTAATCGTCAATAAAAAACGGAATAACTAAAAAGAAGAGTAAGTAATAATCACTATACTTACAAATATTCAGTATACGCGAGTTTCTGTGGAGGAGACGTGGTTTAGCAATGGAGGAGACGTGGATTCGCAGGTTTCTGTGATGTCTTTCGCGGCTGCGCGACAGTTCTGTGAGATAAAAAAATGAGGGTGGTGGAAATAAATATTAGAAATACACGACGGGTTTCAAGAAACCGTCGTGTAAAGTATGTGGGAAAACCATATTACACGACGGTTTCAATAAACCGTCGTGTAATGGGAGAGCGAAAATCACTTTACACGACGGTTTATTTAACCGTCGTGTAACGTTCGAACTTTACACGACGGTTTCAAAACACCGTCTTGTAAAATGGGGGAACTTTACACGACGGTTTCAATAAACCGTCGTGTAATGTCAGAGGTACATCACTTTACACGACGGTTCATTGAAACCGTCGTGTAAAGTGGGCGCGGGGGCAACTTTACACGACGGTTTATGAAAACCGTCGTGTAAAGTGAGGGCGAGGACAACTTTACACGACGGTTCCTTGAAACCGTCGTGTAAAGTACGGACTTTACACGACGGTTTATGAAAACCGTCGTGTAAAGTAGGTGCGAAGTCCACTTTACACGACGGTTTCAGGGAACCGTCGTGTAAACCTGACTTTACACGACTGTTCCAAAAGAACCGTCGTGTAATCTCCATCGTGTAATCTACCTTTTGTAGTAGTGACAATCTTAAGCCCATTCTTGTATATAAGATTGATAGATATAAGATTCTTTCTAATATCAGGAATATGAAAGGCATTATTGAAAGTCATTTTCTTCCCAGAAAAAAGAAAATCTCTACCATTCCTTTCCCGGTAACCACCAGTGCATTATGATTCCCCATGAGAATCGTTTGTCCTTCCTTTTTAATTCGATAAAATGGTTCTAAAATAATCTTTGTTTTTCTACAAAATTAGAAAATAAAAATAAAATTTTACTTTCAAATTTTTTTTTTAGAAATGAGAAAATGAAATAAAGTTATTTTCTTATTTCCGTTTTCATTTTCTAATGCTTATGCACTTAATAAATATTTTGAAAAACATATCCAAATATAATTTTATTTATTTATTTATTTTTTGTACTCAAACCAGTATTTTTAAATATACAATCATTCTCAAAGCATTCTCATTTCTATCACATATTTAAAATAAAATTACTTTCAAAATGCTAGGGCCTTAAAATTTTTTGCATCTAGATCTTCAAAATTATAAGTTTTCTTCTGAGTTTCACATGGTCCACATTTTCCCAACATTTCGAGACGGTGTGTGTGTGTGTGTATTTATATATGAAGAAGAACAACTTCCAAATTCCAACAACAGAAAAACGGCAAAGAGAAAGACGAAAGAAAGAACAAACTAGTATCATCTTATCCAAAGACATGTTGATTTTCGATCGGTCAGGGAGGATCTACCCATTGGACTGACTCACTAGTCCGTTCGTCAAATACATAATTAGCTTGTTTTATCCTAAATTTTTAAATGTGTACATCTATTAACATCTATTTATTTACTTTTCTCATTCTTTTTTAAATTATCTATGAATTAAAAATTTAATATTTATTATTACTTATTAGTCCTATGTTATTATTAAAAGAAATATCCCTACAATTTAATTATACTCTTCATCCTTTTTGTCCTCACCAATAAATAAATAACTCCTATTTTTTTAAATATCTTATAATTTTGTCTTTTCCCAAACAACTATTAATAATTTGTCAGTTACATGATTGTCTTCTCAGTATATGGGAGAAACTGTGAAAGTATTTACCAAAAAGATATATTGAATTGCAGTAAAGAAATAAGCTTTAAATTTACAAGGATCATACTAAGATCTCTTCATCAGTAAATTCACCACATAAGTATATAATCATATTCAAACCAAAAAAAAAAAATAATAATAAAAGTTCCAATAATTCATTTATTCATTTCTTTTTTGGCATAAAAAGGATATTTTTATCTCTCCCAGAAACGATCTGCCTCATAAGCAAAGAGAATTGAGCTAAACATCCTTTAATGAATCCTGACCTATGAGTTCCGAAAACACAACCACCACCACCATTTGGGCCACGAGATCTATTTGTTGCCCGCCATTAGGGTTAATTTTAAGAGAAAATTAGGTGTAAGGCCATATTTTGAGTACCTCTTTATAATTATGTCAAGTCTAATATTAAGATTGATATTTTAATGTTATGAAATGATAAAATTATCAACTTTAATATTATGATGTGCATAAATATATGGAGTTGTCAAATTTAAGATATTTCCTATGACCTTAACTGTAATCCATTGTACTAAAGGAGATGTTAATAGATATTAATCTTGAGCATTTCAAATCCTTATCCATTGATTGAAATTTGAGATGTATGTAAAGCCAAAAGAAAAAAAAAAAAAAGATTATACCAAAGTCCGGTCCTAAATTATGACAAGTTAAATTCTGTCCCAAATTCACACACATGTTTTTCTCGATCGAAATATATGTATAATTTCGTTCATGCACAAATGAAGCCATGCATAGAGAAAAACTACAAAAAAGAGAGAGAATGAAAAAAAATCTACGAGACGTAATAGTAAGTGAATCCTGATTAAAGATACTTATCGATTTCTATCATCAGTATTTATATTAAAAAAGAAAAAGAAAAAGAAAAAACACATGATCCTTATTGAGGGCGGCTTGCTTTTCGTTTACCATTATATTGTGTGGGATCAATAATTCGATCAATATCAGTCCATATTGATAGTACCCCATTAAAATTTGTCGGCAAAACATCACAATTATTTGTCAGCTCTTTATGATATGGATGAACCAATATAAGGAGTTGGTATTATTGTTGTGACACTGCGGAAATATGTTATGTGTAAAGTTCGCAATAATGCATGCTTGAAAGAAACAACATTTTTTGGCTTGACCCTAGATTTTTTTCATTTGATAAGGAGAATATATAATATTTATATTAGAGATAAGAATAATGTTATATGTATGTGGTCATTTTGTACCCGTTCGATCGAGTTTCATAGCATCTCCACTTCTAAATTTATTCTTCTCCATTAATCTTACAAATCCACTTTAGAATATTTCATATATATATATATATATATATATATATGTACATATAAAAACTTTGAGTTTTTAAGTGGAGACTTGGTGTTGAAAGTGTCAACATAATTAGAATAATAATCTACAAACAATTTCTCATGATACTAGTTGTTCCTTTATTTAATTGTTAAATAGAAAAAAAAAAAAAAAAAAAACTTCTAGTAACGAGCGTATAATATATAAACTTCAGGTAATATTTACACTTTAATCCATTTGATTCCAAAAGCAGCAAGAGAAAAAAAAAAAAAAAACAAAAAAAGGATCACATTTTATCAGTTTCGTGATTGATGAACCATAAAGAGTTGGTATTATTGGAGGACCCTTATCAATTATTGTGATGCTTCAAGCATATGTGTAAAATTTGCAATGCCTGAGAGCATATATATATATATTTATTAATTTATTTATTTCAAGGGGACTATATATACATACATATATATATATTTTATTATATGTCATCATTTACATATATATATCTATATATAAAAATTTTGTGTTTTTTAGTAGAGATTTGTGCACATGCACAAAAAGAAGTGACGTTTGTGATTGTAAGATTCTGAGAGAAATTTCAAGAGCTCTATAACATGCAAAGAAACCTAATTATTTATCAGAAAAAGAAATGTGTCTACAAACTAAATTTCAGGTTTGAAAGGAAAGGGGTTTTAAGATGTGTAGATGAATTCGATTTTATTAGTTTGATTTTGTTTGCCTTCTGTGAAGAGGTTGTCTAATTTTTAAAATCTGTTTTTTGTTTGGTTTGTCATCGAGGCTAGATTACAATTTTCTCTATTTTGTTGTGATTTTTTTTTCTTTTAAATGAATTTGAGTAGTGACTTTAATTCTTATAAAATTGTCAATGACTATTAACGTAAGTAGAATAGTGATCTATAATTTCTCATAATGCTAGTTACTCGTTTACTAATCTGTTAAAAGGGAAGATAAATGAATTCGTGCGACCAGTGTAAGTATTAAAAATTTGTATCTTAGATGCAAATTTAATGAGTGAAATTATAAG
Organism: Ficus hispida; assembly: GCA_025413025.1. NCBI lineage: Eukaryota > Viridiplantae > Streptophyta > Magnoliopsida > Rosales > Moraceae > Ficus > Ficus hispida. Next base: position 20,162,146 of record CM046369.1, read on the forward strand.
CCATGACTTCGGGAAACATGTTTTTATCTTGATATAAGTGTTGTTGGTAGCCAGTATATTAATTTGAAAGATCCTAAACTCTTTTTCCACGAGCTAGTCTCCACGAAAATATAATTTATATATATTGAAAAGACATAGTTGACGGTGAGTTCCTCTTTTTTTATTTTTGTTATTTTTTTTTTAAATTCCTCTTTGGGTTATTTCAAATAAAATTAGAATTAACCAATTTCAGTAATTAATAAGAAATCAATTCTCGTGGGAATGATACTCTATTTGTTACTTGATTACTTGTTAACGATAATATGCACTTGCATTACAAAATCCGCAATAAGAGTCAACAATATAAACAAAATTCATATCTCCATCATCAATAATACTTAGCTTATACATGCCCTCACTAGAATAAACTTTTTCCACGAAAACCCCATTCTTAGATACAAAACATGGGTTGCCCTCAAGTACAATCTTAAGCCCATTCTTGTATATAAGATTGACAGATATAAGATTCTTTCTAATATCAGGAATATGAAAGGCATTATTCAAAGTCATTTTCTTCCCAGAAAAAAGAAAATCTCTACCATCTCTTTCCCGGTAACCACCAGTGCATTATGATTCCCCATGAGAATCGTTTGTCCTTCCTTTTCAATTCGATAAAATGGTTCTAAAATAATGTTTGTTTTTCTACAAAATTAGAAAATAAAAATAAAATTTTAATTTCAAAATTTTTTTTAGAAATGAGAAAATGTAATAAAGTTATTTTCTTATTTCCGTTTTCATTTTCTAATGCTTATACACTTAATAAATATTTTGTAAAACATATCCAAATATAATTTTATTTATTTATTTATTTTTTGTACTCAAACCAGTTTTTTTAAATATACAATCATTCTCAAAGCATTCTCATTTCTATCACATATTTAAAATAAAATTACTTTCAAAATGCTAGGGTCTTAAAATTTTTTGCATCTAGATCTTCAAAATTATAAGTTTTCTTCTGAGTTTCACATGGTCCACATTTTCCCAACATTTCGAGACGGTGTGTGTGTGTGTGTATTTATATATGAAGAAGAACAACTTCCAAATTCCAACAACAGAAAAACGGCAAAGAGAAAGACGAAAGAAAGAACAAACTAGTATCATCTTATCCAAAGACATATTGATTTTCGATCGGTCAGGGAGGATCTACCCATTGGACTGACTCACTAGTCCGTTCGTCAAATACATAATTAGCTTGTTTTATCCTAAATTTTTAAATGTGTACATCTATTAACATCTATTTATTTACTTTTCTCATTCTTTTTTAAATTATCTATCAATTAAAAATTTAATATTTATTATTACTTATTACTCCTATGTTATTATTAAAAGAAATATCCCTACAATTTAATTATACTCTTCATCCTTTTTGTCCTCACCAATAAATAAATAACTCCTATTTTTTTAAATATCTTATAATTTTGTCTTTTCCCAAACAACTATTAATAATTTGTCAGTTACATGATTGCCTTCTCAGTATATGGGAGAAACTGTGAAAGTATTTACCAAAAAGATATATTGAATTGCAGTAAAGAAATAAGCTTTAAATTTACAAGGATCATACTAAGATCTCTTCATCAGTAAATTCACCACATAAGTATATAATCATATTCAAACCAAAATAATAATAATAATAATAAAAGTTCCAATAATTCATTTATTCATTTCTTTTTTGACATAAAAAGGATATTTTTATCTCTCCCAGAAACGATCTGCCTCATAAGCAAAGAGAATTCCCAAAAGATGAGCTAAACATCCTTTAACGAATCCTGACCTATGAGTTCCGAAAACACAACCACCACCACCAGTTGGGCCACGAGATCTATTTGTTGCCCGCCATTAGGGTTAATTTTAAGAGAAAATTAGGTGTAAAGCCATATTTTGAGTACTTCTTTATAATTATGTCAAGTCTAATATTAAGATTGATAATTTTAATGTTATGAAATGATAAAATTATCAACTTTAATATTATGATGTGCATAAATATATGGAGTTATCAAATTTAAGATATTTCCTATGACCTTAACTGTAATCCATTGTACTAAAGGAGATGTTAATAGATATTAATCTTGAGCATTTCAAATCCTTATTCATTGATTGAAATTTGAGATGTATGTCAAGCCAAAAGAAAAAAAAAAAAAAAAAAAAAAAAAAGATTATACCAAAGTCCGGTCCTAAATTATGAATAGTTAAATTCTGTCCCAAATTCACACACATGTTTCTCTCGATCGAAATATATGTATAATTTCGTTCATGCACAAATGAAGCCATGCATAGAGAAAAACTACAAAAAAGAGAGAGAATGAAAAAAAATCTACGAGACGTAATAGTAAGTGAATCCTGATTAAAGATACTTATCGATTTCTATCATCAGTATTTATATTAAAAAAGAAAAAGAAAAAGAAAAAACACATGATCCTTATTGAGGGCGGCTTGCTTTTCGTTTACCATTATATTGTGTGGGATCAATAATTCGATCAATATCAGTCCATATTGATAGTACCCCATTAAAATTTGTCGGCAAAACATCACAATTATTTGTCAGCTCTTTATGATATGGATGAACCAATATAAGGAGTTGGTATTATTGTTGTGACACTGAGGAATATGTTATGTGTAAAGTTCGCAATAATGCATGCTTGAAAGAAACAACATTTTTTGGCTTGACCCTAGATTTTTTTCATTTGATAAGGAGAATATATAATATTTATATTAGAGATAAGAATAATGTTATATGTATGTGGTCATTTTGTACCCGTTCGATCGAGTTCATAGCATCTCCACTTCTAAATTTATTCTTCTACATTAATCTTACAAATCCACTTTAGAATATTTCATATATATATATATATATATATATACATATAAAAACTTTTGAGTTTTTAAGTGGAGACTTGGTGTTGAAAGTGTCAACATAATTAGAATAATAATCTACAAACAATTTCTCATGATACTAGTTGTTCCTTTATTTAATTGTTAAATAGAAAAAAAAAAAAAACTTATAGTAACGAGCGTATAGTATATAAACTTCAGGTAATATTTACACTTTAATCAATTTGATTCCAAAAGCAGCAAGAGAAAAAAAAAAAAAAAAAAAAAAAAAAAAAAAAAAAAAGGGATCACATTTTATCAGTTTCGTGATTGATGAACCATAAAGAGTTGGTATTATTGGAGGACCCTTATCAATTATTGTGATGCTTCAAGCATATGTGTAAAGTTTGCAATGCCTGAAAGCATATATATATATATATATATATATATATATTTATTAATTTATTTATTTCAAGGGGACTATATATACATACATATATATATATTTTATTATATGTCATCATTATATATATATATATATCTATATATAAAAATTTTGTGTTTTTTAGTAGAGATTTGTGCACATGCACAAAAAGAAGTGACGTTTGTGATTGTAAGATTCTGAGACAAATTTGAAGAGCTCTATAACATGCAAAGAAACCTAATTATTTATCAGGAAAAGAAATGTGTCTACAAACTAAATTTCAGGTTTGAAAGGAAAGGGGTTTTAAGATGTGTAGATGAATTCGATTTTATTAGTTTGATTTTGTTTGCCTTCTGTGAAGAGGTTGTCTAATTTTTAAAATCTGTTTTTTGTTTGGTTTGTCATCGAGGCTAGATTACAATTTTCTCTATTTTGTTGTGATTTTTTTTTTCTTTTAAATGAATTTGAGTAGTGACTTTAATTCTTATAAAATTGTCAATGACTATTAACGTAAGTAGAATAGTGATCTATAATTTCTCATAATGCTAGTTACTCGTTTACTAATCTGTTAAAAGGGAAGATAAATGAATTCGTGCGACCAGTGTAAGTATTAAAAATTTGTATCTTAGATGCAAATTTAATGAGTGAAATTATAAGCCATGACTTCGGGAAACATGTTTTTATCTTGATATAAGTCTTGTTGGTAGCCAGTATTAATTTGAAAGATCCTAAACTCTTTTTTCCACGAGCTAGTCTCCACGAAAATATAATTTATATATATTGAAAAGACATAGTTGACGGTGAGTTCCTCTTTTTTTATTTTTGTTATTTTTTTTTTTAAATTCCTCTTTGGGTTATTTCAAATAAAATTAGAATTAACCAATTTCAGTAATTAATAAGAAATCAATTCTCGTGGGAATGATACTCTATTTATTACTTGATTACTTGTTAACGATAATATACACTTGCATTACAAAATCCGCAATAAGAGTTAACAATATAAACAAAATTCATATCTCCATCATCAATAATACTTAGCTTATACATGCCCTCACTAGAATAAACTTTTTCCACGAAAACCCCATTCTTAGATACAAAACATGGGTTGCCCTCAAGTACAATCTTAAGCCCATTCTTGTATATAAGATTGACAGATATAAGATTCTTTCTAATATCAGGAATATGAAAGGCATTATTCAAAGTCATTTTCTTCCCAGAAAAAAAAAAATCTCTACCATTTCTTTCCCGGTAACCACCAGTGCATTATGATTCCCCATGAGAATCGTTTGTCCTTCCTTTTCAATTCGATAAAATGGTTCTAAAATAATGTTTGTTTTTCTACAAAATTAGAAAATAAAAATAAAATTTTAATTTCAAAATTTTTTTTAGAAATGAGAAAATGTAATAAAGTTATTTTCTTATTTCCGTTTTCATTTTCTAATGCTTATACACTTAATAAATATTTTGAAAAACATATCCAAATATAATTTTATTTATTTATTTATTTTTTGTACTCTAACCAGTTTTTTTAAATATACAATCATTCTCAAAGCATTCTCATTTCTATCACATATTTAAAATTAAATTACCTTCAAAATGCTAGGGGCTTAAAATTTTTTGCATCTAGATCTTCAAAATTATAAGTTTTCTTCTGAGTTTCACATGGTCCACATTTTCCCAACATTTCGAGACGGTGTGTGTGTGTGTGTGTGTGTGTGTGTGTGTTTATATATGAAGAAGAACAACTTCCAAATTCCAACAACAGAAAAACGACAAAGAAAAAGACGAAAGAAAGAACAAACTAGTATCATCTTATCCAAAGACATGTTGATTTTCGATAGGTCAGGGAGGATCTACCCATTGGACTGACTCACTAGTCCGTTCGTCAAATACATAATTAGCTTGTTTTATCCTAAATTTTTAAATGTGTACATCTATTAACATCTATTTATTTACTTTTCCCATTCTTTTTTTAAATTATCTATCAATTAAAAATTTAATATTCATTATTACTTATTTCACCTCTGTTATTATTAAAAAAGATATCCCTACAATTTAATTATACTCTTCATCCTTTTTATACTCACCAATAAATAAATAACTCCTATTTTTTAAATATCTTATAATTTTGTCTTTTCCCAAACAACTATTAATAATTTGTCAGTTACATGATTGCCTTCTCCGTATATGGGAGAAACTGTGAAAGTATTTACCAAAAAGATATATTGAATTGCAGTAAAGAAATAAGCTTTAAATTTACAAGGATCATACTAAGATCTCTTCATCAGTAAATTCACCCCATAAGTGTATAATCATATTCAAACCAAAAAAAAATAATAATAATAAAAGTTCCAATAATTCATTTATTCATTTCTTTTTTGGCATAAAAAGGATATTTTTATCTCTCCCAGAAACGATCTGCCTCATAAGCAAAGAGAATTCCCAGAAGATGAGCTAAACGTCCTTTAACGAATCTTGACCTATGAGTTCCGAAAACACAACCACCACCACCAGCTGGGCCGCGAGATCTATTTGTTGCCCGCCATTAGGGTTAATTTTAAGAGAAAATTAGGTGTAAAGTCATATTTTGAGTACCTCTTTATAATTATGTCAACTCTAATATGAAGATTGATAATTTTAATGTTATGAAATGATAAAATTATCAACTTTAATATTATGATGTGCATAAATATATGGAGTGTCAAATTTAAGATATTTCCTATGACCTTAACTGTAATCCATTGTACTAAAGGAGATGTTAATAGATATTGATCTTGAGCATTTCAAATCCTTATTCATTGATTGAAATTTGAGATGTATGTAAAGCCAAAAGAAAAAAAAAAAAAAAGATTATACCAAAGTCCGGTCCTAAATTATGAATAGTTAAATTCTGTCCCAAATTCACACACATGCTTTTCTCGATCGAAATATATGTATAATTTCGTTCATGCACAAATGAAGCCATGCATAGAGAAAAATGACAAAAAAGAGAGAGAATGAAAAAAAATCTACGAGACGTAATAGTAAGTGAATCCTGATTAAAGATACTTATCGATTTCTATCATCAGTGTTTATATTAAAAAAGAAAAAGAAAAAGAAAAAACACATGATCCTTATTGAGGGCGGCTTGCTTTTCGTTTACCATTATATTGTGTGGGATCAATAATTCGATCAATATCAGTCCATATTGATAGTACCCCATTAAAATTTGTCGGCAAAATATCACAATTATTTGTCAGCTCTTTATGATATGGATGAACCAATATAAGGAGTTGGCATTATTGTTGTGACACTGAGGAAATATGTTGTGTAAAGTTCGCACTAAAGCATGCTTGAAAGAAACAACATTTTTGGCTTGACCATAGATTTTTTTCATTTGTTAAGGAGAATTTAGTTCAAGAGGAGCGGATGATCACTTCATATATAAACACCACAATAGCTCAATAATTTAATGATATGAGAAAAATTTACAATCTAATAACATATTTTCCCTTACTTATAGCGTGTCATGCAAATAAGTTGGAGTCCAAACCCATCATCACCTACAAAATCTGGCTCTAATAACATATTAAATGGATTTTGTTATAATTCATTCTCAAAAGCTAGTTCAAAAATAAAGGATATGTTCAATTCACATATAATCATCATAATATATAGAATTCATCCCAAAAAAAACTAGCTCAAAAATAGAAGATGCTTGATTCATATATAAACATCACAATATCTAGCTTAATAATTTTAACGTGGGACAAATTCACAATCTCGCACAAATGTCATTGAAGTAAGATGTAACTAACATCCACATATTTGACGGTACTATTCGCAATACCTCCAAAGTGTTATTAGCATTATTAGTTCCTAAATTTTGAGTGTTCTATCTCTGTGGTCCCTAAAATTTTCATTGTGACAAATTAGTTTTCGAACTTTGGTTTTTTAACAGTTTTGTTATATAATTTTTCATTGATTATTTTTTTCATATTTCAAAAATCTTTCGTCTTTTTTATTGTTAAAAGAGCCTAAAATTGTTAAAAAGAATCAAATTAAGTTCAGGACCTATAGTTGTCAAAATAAAAGGTTCAATGAGAGCAAAACGACATAATATTTAAACTTTCAGAGTAATGGTGCTAATAACTAACTCTACTCCAAAAGAAATGTAGCTCTTACTTCTATCACCTGACTTCTATTAGACTGTCTGAATCATGGAAGTGAACAAATCAAACAATAGTTCAATGTATAGGTATAGATAAAGTAACAACAATCCAGTCATTTCATAACCTAGAAGATACATTTTTCAATAATTAAAATAAGAACCTTTTACGGTAAAGTATTTATATCAATAATAACATTAAACTTGATCAAAATCATATTATAAAAAAATTAGCCCAGTAAAATATGTATGGTATTTTTATACTCTATAGAATTTTCCTTTAATGTATACGAAAATTATGTGCCACATAAAGATAAGAAAAAGAGATTTTCACAACAAAAAAAAAAAAAGGAAAAAGAAACTTATAATATTGTGATTACACCTGCCTCCAACATAAATTGTAGAGTTCATACCCCTCTCCCCTGAACTTAACCAAAAAATAAAATATCAAAAAGGAGCTTGAACTTAAGAACGACCTTTTGGTGTATTATGCATCTCTCAGCATAAAAATAAATAAATAAATGAATAAAGTATATGTACAATTGGAATTTAATATATTAAAGGCTGCAAGCACCAAGTTCGAAAACAAAGACAAAACAAGTACACTCATTCTTTTTTATGACAAAACAAAGGCATAAGTTAGTAAAATTGAAGAACCAGGTAAATAATTATAAAAGAAAATAGGTGCACACGCTCCCTTTTGTTTGCTTTTAATTATTTGCCAGATCCAATAATGCTTTCTACTTTTAATTCATGTGCACCAAGTGCAACGCACTCCATTAAAATAGTTAAAAGAAAAGCAATGAGTTAGAGATATTTATACACATATTTTTATTTTATGTTTATATTCTTCCATATATATCTCTACAAGGTTAACATGATATGTGTGTGCATATATAGAAACATATGTATGCTCTTACAAGTTCACATCACTTTCCACTCTCACCACATTCTTCAGAGAAATATTCACACATCAAGGTACGTACAACTTTTAATATAAAAATTGGTCTTCAAGAGGTATTACAATCATTAATTTATGACAATATTATAGCTCTATTTACGTTTGTGTTTATGTATATCTGTGTTTAAGCACATGCAATTTAGGATACAAAACTTACTTATATTTCTATGCTCCTCTTTTCCCTCATATTATAAATATCATTTTATTTATTTATTTATTTATTTGTATATATCCATGAACTGAGACTTTGAGAACCGTGTATATATCCATGCTCTAAAAATCTCATGTTATAGCTAGGGTCCATAGATACATATATATGATATATATATATACATACATATGTAATATAAAGCATTATATATATGTCATATTTTACAGTTTTATCACAAGATATACAATAAATATAATTGAGGCGGAATTCTTCGCATGTGTATATAATTTGTAGACACGAAAAGTAATCTCCATTTTAAAGATAATTTACAATATGATGCTACAGACGAGAATATTTGGCAGTTTGACTGTCCAGCATTAATCTCCTCAAAGATTTTTAGGAATATGATGGTGTTATTTTCTTACATATTTTATAAGTAGTCGACTTTTTATTTTACTAAATATGTTTTTTTTTTCAGTCTGATTTTTTCCTCATAGAGTTTTAATCAAAGGGTTTTTAACGAGATATATTTGATATCACGTTTCAAGATGTGAATTATAGCTTAATTCTTTGAGATTGGTCTTTGACTCTAGGGGGTTCATTTTTGTTTCAGTAAGGTTGCCTTTGTTAAGGTTGCTTTATTTATTTATTTTTTCCCTTTCTTTTGTTCTCTACAATTTTTTTTTTTGTATTTTTTTTTCTTATTTTTCTACTAATAAAACAATGCGATAAGTTAATGAAGAGTGTGCTAAGGAGATGCCGATATAGTTGGGATGTCTACGTGTACCTGGTGATATTTGTTGGCATCATTTACTTAAAAAAAAAAAAAAAACAACAATATACATGCAAATTAATAATTGTGACATATATAAGTTTGAACATTGAATAGTATGCAGGATGTGGAGGCTAAAGATAGCAGATGGGGGCAATGACGCTTACATATTCAGCACAAACAACTTTGTGGGAAGGCAAATTTGGGAGTTTGATCCCACGGGGGGGATGCCGGAGGAGCGGGAGGAGGTGGAGGCGGCCCGCCTTAACTTCTTTAACAGCCGCCATCAAGTCAAGCCCAGCAGTGACCTCCTTTGGCGTATGCAGGTACCTTTTTTTTTTTTTTTAAGAAGGAAATCTTGACGTTGGTTTGTGAAGGATGTAGGACTATTGTTGATTCCAGAAGTGGAAAATTAATTATTGCATATCTATGCCTTTTTTATTTTTTGTTTTAAAACGCTGTGGGTCTATATGGCTCTTATTAAAGAGAGAGAGAGGGTAAGATAGTTGATGAAAATAATTAAAATAAATAAGAAGTTCTAAAAATATTTAGAGTAAATGACCAATATATATATATATATATTTCACACGTAAGATTAAAGTGCTTATATATCCTTGGTGTGAATATTCTATCACAGAGGCTTAACTTAATATAATTCTTCATGCTTTACCCTATATATATATATATTCTCTTATCAGGCACTACCACTACTACCGGATTCATCCAACACATGCATGTAACCATTAAAGTAAATATTAACGACATTAGGTTCATGCATATCGCGTATAACACTAACATCATTATCGTGTATCATTTTCTTTTGTTCTATTCATATCTTTTGTTCTCTCTTTGAACTATATTTGCAGTTCTTAAGAGAGAAAAACTTCAAACAAACAATTCCTCAAGTCAAGGTTGAGGATGGTGAGGTGATCACATTTGAGAAGACCACAACTACACTCAGAAGAGCCGTTCACTTCCTCTCAGCTTTGCAAGCCAGTGATGGACATTGGCCCGCTGAAAATGCTGGCCCTTTGTTTTTTGTCCCTCCTTTGGTAATTAGCAATTCTTCTCCTTTATATGTTGTATCAATCGAGCTGAAAAATAGCTAAGTATATCATTGTTATTCAACACCACAACTAATAAAAAGTAAACATATCTATCTATAAGTTTTATATTATAGATTGTACCTACTTTTTATTAATCCGTGCCCAGTACATTATTCTATTTAGCGATCGACTATCTTTATATTTGGACAAAATAACATTGTAATATTTGTTGTCTTTATGTAGGTCATGTGTTTGCATATTACAGGACACCTTAATATTATATTAACAGCCGAGCATCAGAAAGAAATTCTTCGCTACATTTTCTATCATCAAGTAAAAAAAATACAATCTCTCTCTCTCTCTCTCTTTTTGTGTGTTAGTATTTTGTGTTTTTAATTTCATACTTAATTATCTTTGTGTTTTGTGCCCTTAATTAGAATGAAGATGGTGGATGGGGATTGCATATTGAGGGTAAAAGCACCATGATTGGTACAGCTCTAAATTACGTTTGTATGAGAATACTTGGAGAAGGACGCCCTATTGTTAATGGTAGTCATGAAAACTACAATGCTTGTGCAAGAGCAAGACAATGGATTCTTGAACATGGTGGTGTCACCCACATACCTTCTTGGGGAAAAGTCTGGCTATCGGTAAGTTGAGAGTCAGCATTTAATCAATTCTAAACCTCACCATCGATGGTGTTGACACAACATTCGTGGATGTTTTATTCAGGTCTTCTTTAATCTCAGTATTAGAGTTCTTCCTTATTTTGAGTCCAGCCTTAATAGTGAAAATTCTTTGTAGAACCTGTGAGTTTGTGATGAATTAGATAATTTTGAGTTGAGCTTACCGTACGTAAGAATGGTTAGATCTTGTACTATTTCCCCTTTGTTCCACTAGATTTCCAAATGAATAGTAAATAGAAGACATGAAGAAACCATCGATATTGTTGCTCTATCTTATAGAGTCGTTAGGTGACTGCATTAGGTTTGAGGGGAAAAAAATCACTTTAAATTAATGATTAAGTCTTAGTTACTTTATTTTGTTTGCAGATACTTGGAGTATTTGATTGGGCAGGGACCAACCCAATTCCCCCAGAATTTTGGATTCTTCCATCATTTCTTCCTATGCATCCAGGTACACACTAATCTAGCTTGTTGTCGTTTAATTATTAAAAGCTTGAACATATATAGTAGTAAGCATCATAATTTTTCGCAGTTAAAATGTGGATTTTTTTAATATAAAAAAAAGTTCTTTAAATTTTTCTTGATAAAAAAATTCCCTAAAGAAAAAGAAAAAAAAAGTTTAATATTGTGAAAAAAATATTGCATATGAAGAACACATATTTTGTTATTCATCATAGTTTTGATATTATTTTTCTTTTATTGAAAAAAAAATGCAGCTAAAATGTGGTGCTATTGTCGAATGACTTATATGCCCATGTCCTATTTATATGGAAAAAGGTTTGTGGGACCAATCACAACTCTTACCCTACAGTTGAGGGAGGAACTTTATACTCAACCATACGATGAGATAACATGGAAGAATGTGCGTAATTTATGTGCCAAGGTGAGTACCGATAACTAGGCCGAAAATATTTTCTCAAAGTATCAATACAAAAATTGGAAAAAAAAGGTGTGGTATGCCACAAAAATTTTTTTTTCCTTTAAATTTATGACACAACCTATGCTTTATTTCGATTTATGTCACTTTAATCATGTCCACTTAATCTATGATAGAAATTTAAAAGTGAGCTCTTTTTCTATCATATTTCTTCCATAATTGTGTAATGGTAATTTATCATTATCTATTATTGCAGGAGGATCTTTATTATCCTCGTCCATGGATACAAGATCTAATTTGGGATACTCTATACACATGTATAGAGCCTCTTCTTAGTCGTTGGCCTTTGAACAAATTCATTAGAGAGAGGGCTCTCCATGTAACAATGAAGCATATTCATTATGAAGATGAAAATAGTCGCTACATTACTATAGGTTGTGTTGAAAAGGTGATTTTTTTACATGACAACATAGGTACAATGTGCATAAATTTTAGGGTGTTTAATATTGGTACTCTTTGAACTTGTCACCATTTAATAACTTGCTCCTTAAACTTTTTAATTTTGACAACTTATTTATGAACTTTATCTATCGTTATAATATATATCTCATACGAATTAACTTCTCATTAAATTCAAGATTTAAATTTGGAAGAGTTATGTTAAAGTTTGTATTAGATTTGAAAAATTTTTATTTAGAATTCTCCATCTTCACATAAGTTGTAGGTTGGTTTTTCGTTACTAATTTAATAAAAAATTAAGCCATTTGAGGTACATTGTTGCCTTCAACAAATTTATGAGGTAAATTATCAAAATTAAAAATTTAAGGGGTAAGTTATGAAAAAGTGATAAATTTAGGATACATCAATGCTAAATACTAGTATATTTTTTTTTAGTAGCTCACATGTTGCTTATATTTGTCATTGGATATATTATATAAATATATATATGTATACATATAGGTATTGTGCATGCTTGCTTGTTGGGTTGAAAATCCTAATGGGGACTACTTTAAAAAGCACCTTGCTAGAATCCCGGATTACATATGGGTTGCTGAAGATGGGGTGAAGATGCAGGTTCGTGATTAATTAGTTTTCCTTTTTATTGTTTAATTGTTTATTTATTTTTAGCAACAGGGCAAAAATGCAGGACAACTTGTTGTTTGCTTCTACTTCATTTTAAGGTGCATATTCACTCAATAATTAAAATAAGGTGGTTTTATTTGCTTTATATATTAGTTTTCACAAAATGAATCATCATATACTTAATTTTAAGCCCAAGTTATCCTGTTTTCTAGTTTTTTTTTTTTTTTTTTCTATATATGCCAAATGATTTAATAATTTTAGCAAAACTATTTAAAGCTAAAAGAACTATGCAACGATGGAGTAGTGCATTATTTCAATGTGAATGTACATTAAAAGATAACACTTTTTATAGAATTGTAGATAGATAATCAATTTTTATTTGTGGGGCAAAATGAGAAAATGTGAAATAATTTGAGGTAAAATTAAAAATGCTTATAAAAATTTACTGGAGATGGAAGCGTCAATTCAATCATGATTGGCTCCGCCCCGATTTTATTTATGAAATAAAGAGGATATATACGTATATATTTGTTGACGATCATGATACATGTAATTTGTTCACAGAGTTTCGGTAGTCAAGAATGGGATACTACTTTTGCAATTCAAGCTTTGCTTGCTAGCAATTTGATTGATGAAATAGGAGAAACTCTTGCTAGAGGCCATGACTTTATAAAGAAATCTCAGGTCGGGCCTTATTTTTTGAAAGTCAAATTTTATCCTCAATTTGTCAATTATTTTTTTCGTGACTGACTTGGTTCATTCAAACTAATGTTTTACACACATAAAAAAATGAAGGTCAAAGAAAATCCTTCAGGTGACTTTAAAAGCATGTACCGTCACATTTCTAAAGGATCATGGACATTTTCTGATCAAGATCACGGATGGCAAGTTTCTGATTGTACTGCAGATGCTCTGAAGGTAACTTTAGTTTAACTGCGATCTAATTGAGTCGATAATCACTAGTACATCATTACAGGTCTAAATCGGCATACGTTTGAACTCAAATCGCTCGTAACACATGACAGTGTTGTTTGATATTCTCGTTGATGCCACCGGAGATTGTTGGCAAGAAAATGGAGCTTGAGAGATTTTATGATGCTGTTGATGTTCTACTTTCTTTACAGGTTAGCATTTTCTTCCAACTAACTTGTAAATTATTTTGTGAAAACATCAAATATGGAACTTTAACAATAGTAAGTTTGAACTACGTACTAAAACAAACTACAAAGGTAAGATTGTTTTAATCCATCCTTTGCATTTTTTATTTTTTATTTTTTGTATATCTTAATAGAAAGAAACAAGTTAAATTGTCTTTTAACTGGGTAACTGAGTCAGAATAGTTTTTCATCCCTTAGAGTGCATTTTGTAGGAGAGAAAAGTGAAAGGAATGAGAGGGGTGGAGAGATTAGTGGAAAAATTTTAACATTCATGATTGTTTGGTTGGAGAGAAAAGAGAATGAAAGGATTAGAGGAGAAACTCCAAATCTTTTAAAAACACCCTAATTTGGATATCTTCTAAATTGTAAAGATAATTGAAGGGATTTCGTACCAGGCATCAGAAGAGAAAAAACCTCTCTCCTGTATTTCCCTTACCACCTAAATTATCTATTACTCCACCCTTATTATTTTCTCTTCTTCTTACCAAACTCAACCTTCACTAGTAGAAATTGTAGATTCCATGATGGTTTTTAACCGTCATCGATAGCTTCCACGACGGTTAAAAAACTGTCGTGGAATCCATAGTTGTGGTATGTTAGGACATACCACGACTGTTTTTTAACCGTCGTGCTATGTTTGACATATCACGACGGTTTATAACTGTTATCATAGGTCATAAATGCCATGCTTTCTTCTAGTTGTGTGACACTTTCCACGACAGTTTGATGGCTAACTGTCATGAAATATTAAACCTTCCACGACGGTTTTTAAAAACCGTCGTGGAATGTGGTTTCAGATTAAAAAAAAAATTATAAATTGTACAACCCACTATGGACATTCAGAGAATGGAGAAAATATTACAACTATTTTATTTAGTATAACAAAAAAGTAATTTTATAGCAGTACAATAATAATAATTTCCCCAATCGAAACATAATACAAATTTGGTCCAACTAAAATATATTACAAAACTTGTTAATTTCAAGTAACACAATCTCCAAATAGCACATAATTAAATAGACCTCTTTCAAATATGGGAAAAGCTGCCACAAGAAAGGACCAGTCAGAATCTGAGATGAGAAACTCCATTGTGGAACAATATTTGAGCAAATATGAAGTTTTTGATTGGTGTGAAAAATCATGAAGCCATGCACTCGTTCCAATGAAAGACTCTTTTCCAATGAGAGTATAAGAGTTTATATTTTCCTGCAATGAAATCTAAAGAAAATAAGTAAGCATTACAATAGCACTGTAAATGGCAATTACTGCCTCTTTTTTGTACCCCACAATTCTAATTAGAGCTATATATTCTACAATTCATGTACATGAATGCAAAGTGTGGAAAGATCTCAAATTCACTTAGAAAGAAAGATTAAAAATCATAAAGGATGAAGAAATGGGGAAAAAAAATGCAATGAACTTGAGCAAAGCATAACAGATTAGAAGAACAAAAATTATATAACAGAGAGTAAATTCCTTCATTTACAAAGAAGAAAACAAAAGGTGCATTGTATACCTTTCCTGTTAGAATGATGTCTCTAAACAGGTATAGGCCTTCTTCTGCAATAGATAACATTTGAGTTCATTGTGAGGACTCAAATCTTCCTTTCAATTTCATTTACTCGTTATTGTTGCTCTACTATTATACTACACATCAATGTCAAAAACCGATTAATGGAATTTAATTTTTTTTCATTTTTTTAAAGATACTATACGTTATAGTAGCCACCTAACAAATTAAGTTTAAATTAAAATAGGTTGTACTCATCAGTTAATAGCCAAGTATATTTACCTCAAGTTCTTTGCTTGGCTTGCTGACTTCCATTGCGCCATAAATGCATTTTTGGTAGCTTTCAAGTGTCTTGACCATGCTATGGTAGTGAAAGAAATTATAAAAACCATCCTTTAAATTTTGGAAGGTGAACAAAATAATATAAGCCAGAAACAGAGATTCTAGAGTTCAAAATTTATTGAATTGTTAAAGTAAGGAATGTACAAGTTTAAAGCATGAGCGTAAATTCTTAACCCTGATGGAAGAGTTATGAATTGTAGAAATGTTGGTTATCAAATCAAGGAACGAGCTAGCTAGCACCACCACCACCTTGGAAAGAAAACACTACACAAATGCATTTGCAAAAAACTTCGAACTAAATTCTTCAATAAGATTTGCAATGTGAGGTGATAATATGCATACTTCAATTCTTATAAAAGATTGACGATACATGTAAACATAAATGTGGATAATTCCAACTTCTATATAACTCATAATTCAGAGCAATAATGACAACAACCTTTATAGCAGCCATACAAACATCTTAACTAGCAAATATTATCCTCATATAATTCAAACTTAAATCCCCTTCCCTATATGAGATTTCATATGATCAATTAAAAGATTGTTCAACCATCAACCATCATTATAGGAATTGATGAAAAATTTGTTCTAGACATTTTGTCGAATAACTTGTCTGCTGTGAAACTAAATTCATCACTCAACCAAAGTAAATCATTTCCGATTCAGTTGTTTTTGGTTCATTAACATATAAACAAATCCTAAAACTATTAGGGAAAAAAAAACCCAACAGAACATAAAATCGAAGGGAAAAAAAAAAGCAAAAAACAAAACCAAAAGGAAAGATTTAACAATGTACAAACTGATATGCCAAATCCAACAAAAAAAAATTGCAAAAATTGAAGGAAAAGGAACAATGACTACGAACCCAGAAGCGGAATCAACAAAAAAATAAAAATAAATAAACTTGATCCAAAAAATTTCCCGGCCATCAAAGAAATCTAGAGATAAACCTACAAAACTCACATGAGTAAAGAAAACACAAAGAAAGAATGGTTAAAAAGATTGAACCAAATTCTAGGGTTTTAAGACCTGAGATTTCTCTGTAATTTAAGAGGGAATTAAGCTCGAAGAAACCCAAATAAAAAAAAAAAACCAAACACCAGATCTGGAAGATAAACCTGTTCATTACTTATCTTGCGACCGAATTAGTCTAGGCGATGACGGAAATTGTGCAATCTGAATGGAAAGAGGCTAGGTGGAGCAACAACGGTGGCGGAGCGAGGTGAAATTGTGTGAGCTTCTCAGTTTTAGGCCCAGCATCACGAGAGAGAAGTGTGGTCGGCAGCGTAGGGAGAGGGAGAAGAGCGTGGTTTGGGGTTAGAGAGAGAAAAGGTTAAGGTTTGAGAGGCAGAGAGAGAAAGTGAGAAGTAGAGAGAGAAGGTTAAGAATTTTAGGACCTGAAGAGCAGAGAGAGACGGGACTTGCGAGAGTTTTTTTATTTTTTTTCTGACAGATTACATGACGGTTTCAAAATTTTAGATAAAATACCACGACGGTTTTTTTAACCGTCATGGTATCTCTAGCTTCCACGATGGTTATTAAAAACCGCCGTAGAAGTATGGAGCTTCCACGACGGTTATTCCAAACTGTCGTTGAAGCACTCTGCTTCCACGATGGTTTTTAATAACCGTCGTGGAATCGCCGGATTCCACGATGATTTTCGGAAACTTTATCCCGCATCGTGTTTTTACACATTTTTCACGACGGTTTTTTTAAAAACGGTCGTGGAAGCGCCGTCGTGAAATCCACATTTTGTAGTAGTGCTTAAAGTGTAGCTATCATTCTTTTCAACTTTAAATGCTTATACAAACTTGAATCTTGGTAGAACAAAAGTGGTGGAATCGGAGCTTGGGAGCCTTCAGGAGCACAAGCTTGGTTGGAAGTAAGTATAGTCTATATTTGGATTTTATATCCTTACAACTACATACTTCTTTTTAGCATGGTTTTTTAAAAGCAATTTTTGTGGGTTTATGTTTTCAAAACCTGCTTTTGAAAGTATTTAGATACTCTATTAAAAGAGTTTCTTGTCAAAACTTTAAAATGTGACTCTCAAAATGCTTATCTAAATAAAACTTTGAAACTTTGCATCAATGCTTCAATATGATATTCTAAATTTACATATTGAAAAATTAAAAAGAAAAAAAAAAAAACATTTTTCCTCATGAAGCTCTTTTAAAAGTACAATCTGAAGCACTTAACTAAAAATTCATGGTTTTTTCTTTTATTCTCCTACTTATTAAAACAAAAGTAAAAGTTCTACCAAATAGATCCTGAATTGGTATTGCGGCATACTACCTTAAAATTCTTCTAACTACATGGCTTTTGATTTCAGGTTCTTAATCCTGTTGAATTTCTTGAAGACATTGTCATTGAGCATGATTATGTCGAATGCACTTCAGCAGCAATCCAAGCTTTAGTTTTGTTTCAGAGGCTATATCCAGGATATAAGAGACGGGAAATTGAAAATTTTATAAGCAAAGCAACTCAGTATCTTGAAGGCAAACAAACGCAAGACGGTTCATGGTATACATATACATACATGCATATATATTTATCTAAAATCAAAATTAAATATTTTTTGGAGAGAAATTATACCTCTATAAGATAAATTTTAGAAATAAATAGTACTTTCATCAAGATACATTGCGTCATTAGGGTACAGTTGCCCTCCCAAAAGTAAATTATGATTTTAGCTTTCATTAAAGCTCACGTAATATGAACGAGTTTGATTTCTATGATATTAGAAAAATTCAAGATAATATAACCTGTAAAAATTAAAAATCATGAACTAATATAAGATTGGAATGTATAATTAAAGAGTCATTTATGAAAATATCCTCTTTTATCATATTTTTGTCATTATATTTTGTACTTTTAAAAATTATAAAATAAACCTCCATATTTAGGTATGGAAATTGGGGAATTTGCTTCATATATGCTACATGGTTTGCACTTGGAGGACTGGCAGCAGCTAACAAGATATATACAAGTAGTGCAACTATACGCAAAGGAGTTCAATTTTTACTTGGAACTCAAGGAGATGACGGTGGTTGGGGAGAGAGTTACCTTTCATGCCCAAACAAGGTCACTTTTTTTTTTTTTTTTTAATTTAGTTTCAAAAAATGTGGTTTTTATTTTATTTTTATTTTATTATTATTATTATTATTATTTTGTGTTATTAGTCTATGTGTTACGACATTTTAGTCCCTGATCCTTTATTCTTGACCGAAAAGTTATTGAATTTTTCTTTTCTATAATTACCATAAAGTTTACAAATTTAAAATAAGAAATCACACTATAATTTTAAATTTTTACAAACTCACATCTTGGTAATTAGAACAATATACATATATTCTGTGATTGCTTTTGTGAAATTTTATGTTCATACATAAGATTATATTTTAAAATTTTTTAATATCATCAATGATTAAATTTAACAAATGAATATATTTGTTTTTAATATATATATATATATATATATATATAGGAATATGTAGCACTTTCAGAAAATAGATCAAATTTAGTGCATACAGCATGGGCTATGATGGGTCTCATGCATGCGGGACAAGCAGAAAGAGATCCAACACCTCTTCATCGTGCAGCCAAATTGATCATCAATTCCCAATTGGACGATGGTGATTTTCCACAACAAGTACATCCCTCTCCCTAATTCACATGTTTCTTCTTCTAGTGTTTTTTTTTTCCCTTTTCATATTTATGCCTTGCATTTTGAGGTTATTAAAAAAAAAATCGCAGCTTATACTTAAGATTTTTATCGTATTTATATATTCATAGTTTTAGCTCGTGTTAAATCCTAATCTGTTTGAGTTAAAAATTGATTTTCACTTTAAAAAAATACCTAAATATCCTTTATCCTTTGAAATGTTGTTCCATTGTTCTTACTATCTTTCTTTTATCATCATGAGTGTTTAGGTCTTTTTTGTGGTTAAAATTGAGTGTTGATAGAGGAAAGATAAGAATTGAGCATAATTAAATCTGAAAACTGAATGCGAAAATGTAATTTAGTCTAAAACACGATGTATGATAATTGACTATCGAATTATTGACAGGAAATAACAGGAGCTTTCAAGATGAATTGCATGCTACATTATGCAACATATAGAAATATTTTCCCACTGTGGGCACTTGCAGAATATCGTAGACGAGTTTCATTTCCTTGATAAACCCCAACTTAAGCATCAAGTAAAGATAAACCAATGCATCACATGAAGCAACACAAATATATATATGCTTACGAGAAAGGTCGACTACAAGGGTCTTCATGAGAGTGAAACATAATAAACCAAGGTAACATTTAAGTGTTATAAATTTTCATTCAGTCAGTAATTATTTGAAAATTGTAACCACTGTACGTTTAAAATAATTGTGAATAGGTTTTTTTTGGTTGAGAATAATAAATTGTGGAGCGGAATGTATATGTGTGTGTTTCCACTAATTAATGAAGTCTCTCCTATTATGTTTTTGGGTGTCTTCGAATCACATTTCCTTCAATTTAGTTTCATTTTTGCCTCCTTTCATTTTTTGTTTTTTTTTGCTATATTAGAAACGTAATTCATATTAAATATATTAAATTTTAAACAACATTAGATTAGTGGGCTTATGTTTGTGAATAAAAGGGTAATTGTACAACTTAAAAAATTTTTCCCTATTAATTTTTAAGCTAAAATAATACAAATGAGTGAATTAAATAATAATTATATTCATTTTTACTTTTTACATTCCTTTCTAAGAAACAACTTGAAGGAAAATAAAAATCATTTCCATCGTTCAATTTTTTTTAATATTTTTTTTTACCTTTTGTAAATTTTGTTTTCATCCCATTTTCTTTCATTCTTATCAAACAAAGACCTATTATTAGCCCTCCCTAAACAAAATTAAAGTTATAGGCGTGCATTCACCAAGTTTTAAATTTCATGGGCAAAGTGTAAAAAATAGGAAGCTCAATGGGTAAAATAAAAATGGGTAAATTATTAGGCCGGTCCCTAAACTTTCAACTTTGTGCAATTTTGATCCCCGAATTTTTTTTTTTTGTAGCTAAAATACCTCTAAACTATTAAAATGTTGTTACAATAGTCATTTACATTAATTTTTAGATATAATCTGTTAGTTAACATCATTTTTGTACCAAATCACTAACGGATTCCGTTTAAAAATTAACAAAAATGACTATTGTAACAATATTTTAACAGGTTAAGGGCATTCCATTTTTTTTTTTTTTTTGATAACTGGAATGACTATAAACTATTAAAATCATTGTTATAATAGTCTTTTCTGTTAATTTTTTGACGCAATTTGTAGGTAGCATCATTTTTTGACTAAATTATCAATAAATTATTTCTAAAAATTAATGAAAAAGACTATTATAGTAATGTTTAGAAGTTTAAGAATATTCTGACTATAAAAAAAAGTTCAGAAATTAAAATTATACAAGGTTAAAAGTTTAATGAGTAATTTACTGAAAATAAAATATATCCTTATATAAGGTTAAAAGTTTATTTTCGTTATTTAGTTACGTGGAATGTCTCAGAGTGGAGAAGATAATGGCCTGATGGGCCATGTATGAACTTTGGTAGGAGGATGCCAAAGTTGATGATGCACTCTTGGTGTGTGGTCTGTTATACCACTGCCCTGATCCAGAGTAAAAATCGACGTATTTTAATCCGTTAAATATGCATAAGATTCTGTCAGTTTTGGATATATTCCGTTTTGACATGATTTTGACTGTGATAACATCTAAAAATGTACACTACTAACATGGTACGTTGCCATAAAAAAGTTCATCCTTTATTCTTTTCTTAGTTTCTTTGATCAAGCAACAGTTACTAGAAGTAAATATTTCTAAAACTCATGTTATAGAAGAATTTTGCGTGTCTGATGGTTGAAAAAGCAAGGAATTTTCCTGTAGGGTACGTTTTTATTTTTTATTTTTGAAGTTAATTAAACGTCTATGAGTGAGTACTTTTATGTCGTATGTTGAATGTTTTTAATGCAAAATTATGCATTCTTTACTTACTAGCAATATGATCGAAAATTTCCGCCACTTAAACAACACAAAAATAAAGTTCGTAATGTGTTTTTGCAAACACAGTAAGATCGTTTGGTCTAGTGGAACAACACAGGTGGAGTGATGCTTTATGGGAGGCTGTGTGTTTGATTCTGTCTTATATAAGAGGACAAAAAATCGTTATAATTTTTCAAGAAACAATAATAGTAAATTAAAGAAAAATGTGTAATTAGTTTTTTGAATTTAACGAAATGATTTACGCGACAGGAATATGATTCCGAGGAATCGGAATCAGGTAGAGATTCTCTTTCCTTCTTACAGACAAACCAAAGCTCTCACTCATATCTATATTCACATGGTTGATTCCATCAGGTAGTCTCCAGTCAAAATGGAACAACAACTGAGCAAGAGGAAGCTTAATATCTGCCAACCCGAACGACACGCTGGTGCACATTCTCCTCCCAGCACCAAACGGGATGAACTCAAAATCAGTCCCCTTGAAATCAACTGACCACTGAATAAACCTTTCTGGGTGGAATCTCTCCACTTCAGTCCAATAATCAGGATCTCTTGCGATTGCCCATGCATTGACAACGATTTTTGATTTTGCAGGTATTTGGTATCCGTTAATCATGCAACTTTCCTTAGAGTCTCTTGGAATCAAAGGGTCAGGAGGGCGTAGTCTTAGCGTTTCTTTGATGACTAAATTTAACAATTCTAGTTCGCGTAGTTTTGTTTCGTCGACATTTTCTTTTCCTCCGAACACTCTTCTCACCTCTTTTTGCGCTTTCTCCATCACTCTAGGGTTCTTTAGCATATCTAACATAGCCCATTCTACAACTGCAGATGATGAGTCACTCCCAGCAATGAATATGTCCTAATTTCATTTCAAATCCATTGATAGGCCATAGAGGGGAGGCAAATAAAAATTAATAGAGTGCAAAAAATGTGTATTCAAAATAAGAAAATATCTAACATCCTGATTCGCTTGAGTTGGGATGTGAGATGAAGCCTATTAGTGAGGCCCACTTGAATCTAACCTTAACTCTATGTAAGTTGGGATACATAATATTTACCTTGCAAAATAAGGCTCAAGGAGTTTTGAATAGATAAAGAATATAGTCCAACTCTAGAATGAAATAAATCACATCTTCCTTAGCCCAAATAAGCAAAATTTTCCCCAAATATATTGCCTTTAGAAACTTCTTTTAAAAAAAAAAATTTAGAGATTAATTTTCTATGTATGAAAAAATAGTTTTTAATTAGAAGACGAAGTAACATTTCATTTTTCATCATAGAGATGACCTGTGGAGATTACACTTTAACAACAAATCGATAAATAAGTTTTCACTCTTAAGTTTTCAAGGATAAATTTCTATGAGTGTCCATTTTATTAATTTAAAAGAAAATCTCTCAGGTTTTGAATATAGAACTTAATACTTTAAACTCTCTCTTCCCCTCACTAAGCCCTTTGTTCGCTAGAGCTTCCTTGACAAGCGCGGTGAACTCTTCTTGCTCTTTGCATTTCTTGCCGAAAGCTGCCCTAGCTATGATGCAATATGTCAACGAAAAGATTTTCTCGCTGAGGTTGACAATTAGCCCTTTGTTTGACCGAATGTCACCGATCAGATTGGACACCTCTTCTTCCCTGATTGATCGAAATGATTGCACGCATTTAGGGCTCAACAATTCTTGTGTGCAAATCCTCCTCGTCTCTCTCCAATAATCTTCATAGGGAGAAAAAACAATGTCTAAGGAATTATACTTGCTTCCTCCAAGGAGAAGAGGCCTTTGGGAAAAGTTCACATCATGTGTTCTCAACATCTCCTTCGCAACCTCTGGGGAAGAAATGACGATATGGGAAACTTCACCGAGCTTTAGGTGCATCAAGGGTCCATATTTCTTGGCCAAGTCTCGCAAGCGACGGTGGGGAAGATCGGAGCGTAAGAAAAGGTGAAGGTTTCCTATAATTGGTAGACCTCTAGGGCCGGGAGGTAAATTTTTGGAGTTGATAAGTTGGTTGGTTGAGATGTTGTTCTCTTCCTTGTTGTTTTCAGGATCAATAATACGTAGAGGAGGAAAGTGAAAATCAATGCGAAAATCGGAAAAAGATCTTGTCCGTCTTTTTTTTGCTTGAAGAGATCAGGAAGGAAGAGAAGACGAAAGGATTTCATTTTTTTTTTTTTTAAATAAATTTCAAGAGTGGAAGTCTGAAGAGATATGTGCTTAAGTGGTTTTGCATACTCTATATTATTCAATGTTATATATACTTGTATATTGTGTTTAGATATATCTGTATATATATCTTGTGTTTGATCCATATAATTGAACTTAACCATATTAGTTCGTTGTTCCCATATATATTTATATAAGATATCTGTATTTTTTGTGTTTCTGTGTCGTATTTTTTATCAGACTTGGCCGATGATTTTTTCAAAACTGGTCTAAAATCCGTCGTTTATTTATAAACATTCAAAGATAAAGAAATTTGTAGGACCTTTTCAATTATTATGAGGCTGACATACACATCAAAGTTAGCATTCACGGGAACGTATTATTCATTTTTGACTAGATAATTCTTGATTGCGACTAGAATTTTTCCCTTGAGAAGTAAGCACTTGTATTTCAATTACATATATCCAACACTAAATTGAAGAATGCGTTTGATAAGAGAGAAAAATAGATAGACGGAGTGATGAGAGATTAATAGGAGGATTTTGACATCTAAATTGAAGAATGTGTTTGATAAGAGAGAAAAATAGATGGACGGAGTGATGAGAGATTAATAGGAGGATTTTGACATCTATGATTATTTAATTTTATGAGAGAAAAGAGAAAGGAAGTGAATAAAGAGTGACTCTAAATACTTCAAAACAACCAATTTTGATTTCTCATAAATTAGAGAAATTATTGAAAAGATTTTAAATCAAACATCATGAGAGAAAGAACATTTTTTTTTTCATTTTTCTCACCTAAACTATCTACATATTCTTTATTATTTTCTCAACCTCTTCCTCTGTTGTTGTTTTTTTTTTTTTTTTTAATTTCTCTCACCTGGATGATCTGTATATTATTCCTTATTATTTTCTCTCATTCTTATCAAACATAACCTAAGATGCGGGTTTTAAATATAAGACAAATAAAATGTTTATCTTATCTTTATCTTTATTTTTTATTTTTGGTAATAATGAGAAAGGAAGAGCATCCAACGAAAGATTGGCACACATTTTTCATCTCGGTTCTCACTAATTCCCTAACTCAAATGAACTAATTAAATTATGAAAATTAGAAAATTTCAAAAAAAAAAAAAAAAGGAAAAAAGTTCCAATCTAGTCAAAAGGCTACGAGAAAAAATGCCAACGAAAAAAAAAAAAACATAAAAGATGGGGAAAAAAAAAAAAAACACACCGGATTGATCGATTTTCTTAGCAAAAATTAAGCGAGAGGTTCCATGACAACCTCGTAGCGTAAAATCCAATAGGAAAAGGCTAGAAGAAGGAAAAAGAATGCATCACCAAATCCGACATTCAATAATCGAAACGCACCCTTCCAAGTAACAACCAGTTAAATAGGAACAAAAATCAGGACTTGTCCACTACTATGCATCCGAGCCCAAGTGAACCACATTAGTATCCAATAATAATTTATCAGTCACATAATTGCCTTCTCTGTATATGTGAGAAACTGTGAAAGTATTGCCGAAACGATATATTGAATTGCCGTAAAGCAACAGGCCTTAAATTTACAAGGATCATCCTAAGATCTCTTCATCAGTAAAGTCACCACATAAGTATATAATCATATTCAAACCAAAAAAAAAAAAATTCCAATAATTCATTCATTCATTTTTTTTTTTTTTTGGCATATACATCATATGTTTATCAATCCCAGAAACTCTGCCTCATGAGCAAAGAGAATTCCCAGAAGATGAGCTAAACATCCTTTAACAAATCCTGATCTATGAGTTCCGTAAACACCACCACCACCACCACCAGCCGGGCCATGAGATCTATTTGTCGGCCGCCATTAGGGTTAACTTTAAGAGAAAATTATGTGGAGAGCCATGTTTTAAATACCTCTTAATAATTTTTGTCTATTCTAATATTATAGTTGATAATTTTTAATGTTATGAAATGAAAAAATTATCAATTTTAATATTATATATGATGGTTATAAATATACGGATGTATCAAATTGAAGGTGTAGAGAAAGGACCCAGTATTCTCTTTTCAGAATCAATCCACGAGTATATACAAACAATCACAAGAACAAGAAATTGAAAGAAAACTGAAAAACTTTATTGCTGAGATTATTTTCAAGATACAGATTCTATCTTTCTTCTAAATCCAGAAAGATTCCCAAGTCTCTATCTTTCTCTCTCTATATGGGTACAATAGCCTCTCTTCTGTATATTCCTATCTTATTCATAGCCTCCTTAAGACTCACCCTTTTTTACGGTCAACAAGTCAAAAGTCTTTTAATACATAAGCTAGCTATTCAACAAATCCTACCCAATAAATGGTACACCTCAGTAACAAACCTCCTAGATTAATCAAGTTGACACCTGGCATTAACAAATCTCCACCTTGTCAGCTTTGATTCCAATCTAGCTTTCCTTTTCAGTCTTATCTTCCCCAGGTACTTCAGAGCCCTGCCGGTTTGACTAGCAGCAAACCTAAACAGTGTTGAAACTTTAATGCTGGCATTGACTTAGTAAGTATGTCAGCTGCATTTTCCTCTGTAATCACCTTCTTCACCTGCACCTTCCCACCAGATAGAACTTCTCTAATGAAATGCAGCCTTACATCAATGTGTTTTGTACGTTCATGGAACACTTGGTTCTTTGATAGATGAATAGCACTTTGGCTATCACACAGAACCTCCACACTGTCTTGTTGAAACCCCAACTCTTCCAACAGTCCTTTAAGCCACAAGGCCTCCTTAATTGCTTCAATTAAAGCAATATATTCAGCCTCTGTCGTCGATAAAGCTGCAACATGCTGTAAAGTTGATTTCCAACTTACTGTACAACCATTTATTTGAAAGACATAGCCTGTAAGTGATCTGCGTTGATCCAGATCTCCAGCATAGTCAGAGTCCACATACCCCATTATCCCATTCTCTGCTCCACCTGCTTCTCCATACACCAAACCAACAGAAGTGGTCCCTCGTAGATACCTCAAAATCCACTTTACTCCTTGCCAATGCTGCTTCCCAGGATTACTCATGAGTCTACTAACCACGCTTACTGAGTGAGCTAAGTCCGGTCTAGTACAGATCATAGAGTACATTAAACTCCCCACAGCACTTGAGTAAGGAACTCTCTCCATTATTTGTTTCACTTCATCTGTTTTCGGCGAATCATCGGATGAAAGCTTGAAATGTTGAGCAAGAGGCGTTGTAACTGGTTTAGCATTTACCATGTCAAACTTTTGAAGAATCTTCTGGATATAACCCTGCTGAGAAAGGCACAAGACCCCTCTCTTTCTATCTCTAGAAATTTGCATTCCCAGAATCTTTTGAGCAGGCACTAAATTTTTCATATCGAACTCTGATTGCAATATCTCCTTGACCCTCTTAATCTCAGTCAAGTCTGAACAAGCTACCAACATATCATCTACGTAAAGCAACAAATAGATGAACCCTTCATTTCTCATTCTTTTAAAATAAACACAACTGTCATAAAGACTCCTTGTGAAACCTGATTGCAGCATGAAATCATCAAATCGTTTGTACCATTGACGAGGGGACTGCTTCAAGCCATACAGAGACTTCTTTAAAAGACACACCATCTCCTTCTCACCTTGAACCTCGTAGCCTTGAGGTTGGTTCATGTAAATGGTCTCCTCAAGCTCTCCATGAAGAAAAGCTGTCTTGACGTCCAGCTACTCTAATTCCAAATTCTGTGTAGCCACAAGTGCCAATAACACCCTTATTGAAGTATGTTTGACCACTGGAGAAAAAACCTCTGTGTAGTCAATGCCCTCTCTTTGGGTGAATCCTTTTGCTACCAGCCTAGCCTTATACCTAGGCTTCTCAACATCTGGAATGCCTTCCTTGAGCTTGTAAATCCATTTACAGCTGACCAATTTCTGTCCATCAGGCTTTCTCACTAACTCCCACGTCTGGTTCTTGGATAATGACTCCATTTCCTCATTCATGGCTTGTCTCCACAATTGTTTCTCTAAGCTTGACATAGCTTGTTCATAACTAGTTGGTTCCTCTAATTCTTCTGCTGTACAGAAAGCAAAAGCAATCAAATCAGAATAACCATACCTAGTTGGAGGCCTTATATCCCTTCTTTGTCTGTCCCTAGCCAGATTATAAGTCTGCTGTTGCACATCTGGCTCTAGAGCTGGTTGATCAAACACCTCTTCTGGTTCACAAGGCTGCTTGTCTACATTCTCCACCTCAAGCTCTATATCCTCTTCTGAGACACGGTCCATGCTTTCACCTCCTTGCTGCTTCAGATCTTTGTAAAACTCAGTCTCATTAAATGTCACATCACGGCTAATGACCACCTTAGCAGCCCCTGGTTCTACACACCATAGTCTGTATCCCTTAACACCCTCTGGATAGCCTAAGAAAACACACTTCTTGGCTCTAGGGTCTAGTTTACTCTGCTTAACATGAGCATAGGCCACACAACCAAATATCTTCAGATTGTCATACTTAGGAGGCTTCCCTGACCACACTTCTAGAGGTGTCTTGAACTGAACTGCAGAGGAAGGACATCTGTTTATCAAGTAACAAGCAGTCTTAACTGCTTCTGCCCAGAATGTCTTCGGCAAACCTGAAACTAAGATCATGCATCTAACTCTTTCCAGAATAGTCTTATTAAACCTCTCTGCAAGACCATTCTGTTGAGGTGTACCACCAACAGTATGTTGTCTAGCCATCCCTTTTTCAGTGCAATAGTCGTTATACAACCCAGAACAGTATTCCAGCCCGTTATCCGTCCTCAACCGTTTCACTGTCTTCCCTGTCTGGTTCTCTACTAACACCACCCACCTTTTAAAAGTTTCTAAAGCATGGTCTTTATGTTTCAAAATAAACACCCATACTCTACGTGAGTAATCATCAATAATAGACATAAAGTACCTTGATCCACCTAGAGATGCAATCCTCGATGGACCCTACAAATCGGAGTGCAAGTAATCCAAAGTCCCCTTGGTTCTGTGCTCACCAGTCCCGAACTTAACTCTACAGGCCTTCCCATAAACACAGTGTTCGCAGAAATCAAGCTTCCCAAGTTTCTTCTTATCCAATAGCCCTTGATTTCCCAATTCTTGCAGGCCTTTTTCACTCACATGGCCCAGCCGATAATGCCACAGAGAGACATAATCTGAGATCTCCTTAGATGCTACTGAGACACTTCCAATAACAGTCTTCCCTTGCAGCAGATACAGTCCATTAACCTTATTGCCCTTCATGAAAACCATTGATCCCTTCAGAATCTTCAAGCATCCATTTTCAGCCTTGAATTGAAAGCCTTCGGATTCAAGAATGCCAAGAGAAATTAAATTTCTCTTCAATTCTGGTACATGCCTCACGTTGAACAACTTTCTTTGACACCCATCTGCCATAAGAATAGAGACAGTACCAACACCCACTACTTTGCAAGCCTTATTATTTCCGAGTAGCACTTGACCAGAATCTTGTTTTTTGTAATTAACAAACCAAGATTCATGTGGTGTCATGTGGAAAGAACACCCTGAATCCAACACCCAGTCTTGTTCTGCCTTTAATTTGGAAACAGTAAGTACCTCCGCGCTCTCATAGCCATCAGAGACAACATCGGCATCCCCATCTTCTTGAGCCTTCTTGTTGAACTTCTTCTTCTTCTTGTCTGGACAGTCACGCTTAAAGTGTCCTTCTTTATGACAATTGAAGCACTTTAATTTCCCCTTTGGCTTGGACTTCGGTTTCTGATTTTCTTTGAAATCTCTTTTCGCTGGTCGAGCCCTTGTCACCAAACCTTCCCCTGATGAATCCCTTGGACTGTCAACCTTACCCTCTGATTTCTTCTTGAGTTCTTTCGACATTAATGCCGATTGAACCTCCTCCAGAGTCAAGCAATCTCGGCCATATATCAGAGTATCTGATAGGGTTTCATAGGAACTTGGCAGAGATTTCAACAATAACAATGCTTGATCTTCAACGTCAATCTTTATATCAATGTTTTCTAGATCCAAGATTACCTTCATGTACTCGTCCAGATGTTCTTCGATTGTTCTCCCCATGGGCATCTTGAAAGTGTAGAGTCTCTGTTTCAAGAATAACCTGTTCGCCAACGATTTTGTCATGTAAAGACTCTCTAATTTCGACCATACTCCAGCGGCGGATTTCTCTTTCGAGACTTCCCTCAAGACTTTATCTCCCAGGCACAGAATCAACGCGCTATGAGCTTTATCCAAAATCTGCTTCTTTTCTCCATTGGATAGCGATGACGAGAGATTCTTCTCACCCCAAGTGCGTCTTCTAAACCCTGTTGAACGAGTAAAGCCCTCATTTTGAGTCTCCACAACCCAAAATCATTTTTTCCGGTGAACTTTTCGACATCATACTTAGTCGAACCCATTCTTGAATCAGCACCGAGCTCTGATACCAGTTTGTAGAGAAAGGACCCAGTATTCTCTTTTCAGAATCAATCCACGAGTATATACAAACAATCACAAGAACAAGAAATTGAAAGAAAACTGAAAAACTTTATTGCTGAGATTATTTTCAAGATACAGATTCTATCTTTCTTCTAAATCCAGAAAGATTCCCAAGTCTCTATCTTTCTCTCTCTATATGGGTACAATAGCCTCTCTTCTGTATATTCCTATCTTATTCATAGCCTCCTTAAGACTCACCCTTTTTTACGGTCAACAAGTCAAAAGTCTTTTAATACATAAGCTAGCTATTCAACAAATCCTACCCAATAAATGGTACACCTCAGCAACAAACCTCCTAGATTAATCAAGTTGACACCTGGCATTAACAGAAGGTACTCCCTATAATCCTAACTTGAATACATTGTACTGAGGGAGATATTAATAGATTTTGATCTAGAACATTTCAAATCCTTATTCATTGATTGAAATTTGAGATGTAGTAAAGCCAAAAAAAAAAAAAAAAGATTATACCAAAGTCCGGTCCTAAATTATGACTAGTTAAATTCAGTCTCAAATTCACACACATGCTTTTCTCGATCAAAATATATGTATAATTTCATTCATGCACAAATGATGCCAAGCATAAAGAAAAACGACCAAAAAGAGAAGGAAATAAAGAAAAATCTATGAAGCGTAACAGTAAGTGGATCCTGATTAAAGATACTTATCGATTCCTATTATCAGTCTTTATATTAAAAAAAAAACAAAGAAAAGGAAAAAACATGATCCTTATGAAAGGCGGCTTGCTTTTCGTTTACCATTATATTGTGTGGGATCAATAATTCGATCAATATCAGTCCATATTGATAGTACCCTATTACAATTTGTCGGCAAAATATCACAATTATTTGTCAGCTCTTTGTGATATGGATGAACCAATGTAAGGAGTTGGTATTGTTGCTGTGACACTGAGGGCATATGTTATGTGTAAAGTTCATGTGTAAAGTTCGCAATAATTCATGCTTGAAAGAAACAATATTTTTTTGGCTTGACCCTATATTTTTTTCATTTGATAAGGAGAATATATAATATTTCTGTTTGATATAACAATAATGTTATATGTATGTGATCATTTTGTACCCGTTCGATTGATCGAGTTCATATCTCCACTTCTATATTTTTATTTCTCCATTAATCTTACAAATCCACTTTAGAATATTTCCTATATATATATATATATACACATATGTGCATATAAAAACTTTTTGAGTTTTTAAGTGGAGACTTGGTGCTGGTATTGTCAGTGAGTTTCAACAGAATTAAAATAATAATCTACGTATAATTTCTCATGATACTAGTTGTTCTTGGTTAAAGAGAAAAAAAAAAAATCGTAACCAGCGTATAATATATTAACTTCGGGTATTGTTTACACTTTAATCAGTTTGATTCCAAAAGCAACTAGAAAAAAAAAAAAAAAAAAAAAAAAAAAAAAAAAAAAAAGGGATCACATTTTATCAGTTTCAACGAAAAAATAATTTATGTATATTGAAAAGACATTGTTGACGGTGAGATGAAATTGAACCTCTAAACGTTTTAGTATTTTGAGTTCTTCATTTTCATTTTTACTTTTATTGTTATTTTTTATTTCAAATTCTTTTTTGGTTTATTTCAAATAAAATTAGAGTTAATTAATTTCAGTAATTAGTAAGAAATCAATACTTGTAAGAATGAAACTCTATTCACTTTACTACTTGTTAACGTTAATGTACACTTACGTTACAAAATCCGCTACAAGAGTCAACAATATAAACAAAATTCACATCTTTATTATCAATAATACTCAGCTTATATATGCCCTCACTAGAATAAACTTTTTCTGCAAATGCCCCATTCTTAGATACAAAATATGTGTTGCCCTCAAGTACAATCTTAAGCCCATTCTTACACAAAAGACTGACAGATACATGATTGTTTCTAATATTGGGAACATGAAAGACATTATTCAAAGTCATTTTCTTCCTAGAAAAAAAAAATCTCCACCATCCCTTTCCCGGCAACCACCGTTGTATTATGATTTCCCATGAGAACCATTTGTCCTTCATTTTCAATTTGATAAAATGGTTCTAAAATAATGTTTGTTTTTGTACAAAATCAAAAAATAAAAATAAAAATAAAATATTACTTTCAATTTTTTTAAATGAGAAAATGAAATAAAGTTATTTTCTCATTTCCGTTTTCATTTTCTAATGCTTATACACTTAATAAATATTTTGAAAAAATATCCAAATATAATTTTATTTATTTATTTATTTTTACACTTAAACCAGTTTCTTTAAATATACAATCATTCTCAAAACATTCTCATTTCTATCACATATTTAAAACAAAATTATTTTCAAAATGCTCTTATTGGGGCCTTAAAATTCTTTGCATCTAGATCTTTCTGAGTTTCACAATGGTCCACATTTTCCCAACATTTCGAGACGATAAATGTATGTATGTGTAGATATATATATATATATATATATATATATATATATATGAAGAACAACTTCCAAATTCCAACAACAGAAAAACGACAGAGAAAAATTAAAGACGAAAGAAAGAGCTAACTAGTATCAGCTTATCCAAAGACGTGCTGGTTTTCGATCGGTCAGGGAGGATCTACCCATTGGACTGACCTCACCAGTCTGTTTGTCTAATACATAATTAACCTCTTTTATCCGAAATTTTTAAGTGGGGGCATCTATTAAAGCCATTTTATCTACTTTTCTTACCCATTTCTTAAATTATCTATCAATTAAAAATCTATATGTTTATTATTACTTAATTATATCCCTGTTATTATTAAAAATATATATATTTCTACATTTTAATTCTAGTACTCTTCATCCTTTTTGTACTCACCAATAAATAAATAACTCCTATTTTTTTAAACGATCACTACTTCTTCTTCTTCTTATATCTTATAATTTTGTTTTTTCCCAAACAACTATTAATAATTTATCAGTCACATTATTGCCATTCTCTGAATATGTGAGAAACTGTGAAAGTATTACCGAAAAGATATATTTTGCAGTAAAGCAACAAGCTTTAAATTTACAAGGATCATCCTAAGATCTCTTCATCAGTAAATTAACCACATAATTAAGTACATACTCATATTCAAACCAAAAAAAAAAAAAAAAAAGTTCCAATAATTCATTCATTCATTATTATTTTTTTGGTATAAAAGCATATTTTTATCAATCCCAGAAACTCTGCCTCATAAGCAAAGAGAATTCCCAGAAGATGAGTTAAACATCCTTTAACAAATCCTGATCTATGAGTTCCGTAAACACCACCACCACTACCAGCCGGGCCATGAGTTCTATTTGTCGGCCGCCAATAGGGTTATCTTTAAAAGAAAATTAGGTGGAGAGCCATATTTTAAATACCTCTTTATAATTTTTGTCTACTCTAACATTAAATTAAGTTGATAATTTTTAATGTTATATATGATGGTCATAATATACGGATGTGTCAAATTTAAGGTATTCCCCCTATAAGTCTTACTTGAATCCATTTTACTGTAGGAGATGTTAATAAATTTTAATCTAGAACATTTCAAATCCTCATTCATTGATTGATATTTGAAATGTATGTAAAGCCAAAAAAAAAAAAAAAAAAAAAAAGATTATACCAAAGTCCGGTTCTATATTATGACTAGTTAAATTCAGTCCCAAATTCACACACAAGCTTTTCTCGATCAAAATATATGTTTAATTTCATTCATGCACAAATGAAGCCATGCATAAAGAAAAACGACAAAAAATAGAAAGAAATAAAGAAAAATCTACGAGGCGTAATAGCAAGTGGATCTTGATATCAAAGATACCTATTAATTCCTATCACCAGTCTTTCTACGAAAAAAGAAAAAGAAAAAACATGACCCTTATTGAAGGCGGCTTGCTTTTCGTTTGCCATTATCTTGTGTGGGATCAATAATTCGATCAATATCAGTCCATATTGATAGTACCCCATTACAATTTGTCAGCCTAAATATCACAATTATATATTTGTCAGCTCTTTATGATATGGATGAACCAATATAAGGAGTTGGTATTATTGTTGTGACACTGAGGAAATATGTTATATGTAAAGTTCGCAATAATGCATGCTTGAAAGAAACAACATTTTTTGGCTTGACCCTAGATTTTTTTCATTTGATAAGGAGAATATATAATATCTATATTAGAGATAAGAATAATGTTATATGTATGTGGTCATTTTGTAACCGTTCGATCGAGTTCATAGCATCTCCACTTCTAAATTTATACTTCTCCATTAATCTTACAAATCCACTTTAGAATATTTCATATATATGTATATATATGTACATATAAAAACTTTTTGAGTTTTTAAGTGGAGACTTGGTGTTGAAAGTGTCAACATAATTAGAATAATAATCTACATACAATTTCTCATGATACTAGTTGTTCCTTTATTTAATTGTTAAAGAGATAAAAAAAAAAAAAAAAAAAAAAAACTTCTAGTAACGAGCGTATAATATATAAACTTCAGGTAATATTTACACTTTAATAAAAAACAACTAGTATAATGAGAAATTGTATGCTTAACACAAAAGCATTTATCAAATTTGAAAAAGAGTCAGACAAAAATAACAAAACAATATTGTATGCTTAACACAAAAGGTGGAAAAAGAAATAATAATAAAAATTCGAGCCAAAAAATTTCTCAATTCTGACATAAGGTACACATATTTTGGATCAAGTAAAGACTCTGGGGTTCCGGCAAGCCACTGCTACATCCATTTCATTAGTATAGAAAGAGTCGACGAATGAGATGAGTTCATTTCTTTTTCTAAATAATGGGGAAGAGGACCGAAACATAAAACTAGTTTTTTCGGAATTATATGAAGCTCAACAGTAGTAATTAATGTTAACATAATAGAAGTAATTTCTTAGCTTTATCTTTTATTTACTTCTTTTTTTTTTCATATTATCTCTAAAGAAATTTGATTCCAAAAGCAGTAAGAGAGAAAAAAAAAAAAAAAAAAAGAGGATCACATTTTATCAGTTTCTTGATTGATGAACCATAAAGAGTTGGTATTATTGGAGGACCCTTATCAATTATTGTGATGCTTCAAGCTTAAGTGTAAAGGTTGCAATGCCTGAAAGCGTATATATATATATATATATATATATATATATATATATATATATATATATATTTTTTTCAAGGGGAGCATATATACATACATATATATATTTTATTGTATGTCATCATTTTATATATATATATATATATATAAAAACTTTGTGTTTTTTAGTAGAGATTTGTGCACATGCACAAAAAGAAGTGACGTTTGTGA
This sequence comes from Ficus hispida, assembly GCA_025413025.1. Taxonomy (NCBI): domain Eukaryota; kingdom Viridiplantae; phylum Streptophyta; class Magnoliopsida; order Rosales; family Moraceae; genus Ficus; species Ficus hispida. The sequence goes on from CM046369.1 coordinate 20,198,152, forward strand.
TTGTAAGATTCTGAGACAAATTTGAAGAGCTCTATAACATGCAAAGAAACCTAATTATTGATCAGGAAAAGAAATGTGTCCACAAACTAAATTTCAGGTTTGAAAGGAAAGGGGTTTTAAGATGTGTAGATGAATTCGATTTTAGTTTGATTTTGTTTGCCTTCTGTGAAGAGGTTGTCTAATTTTTTAAATCTGTTTTTTGTTTGGTTTGTCATCGAGGCTAGATTACAATTTTCTCTATTTTGTTGTTTTTTTTTTCTTTTTAAATAAATTTGAGTAGTGACTTTAATTCTTATAAAATTGTTAATGACTATTAACGTAAGTAGAATAGTGATCTATAATTTCTCATAATGCTAGTTACTCGTTTACTAATCTGTTAAAGCGAAGACAAATGAATTCGTGCGACCAGTGTAAGAATTAAAATTTGTATCTTAGATGCAAATTTAATGAGTGAAATTATAAACCATGACTTCGGGAAACATGTTTTTATCTTGATATAAGTCTTGTTGGTAGCCAGTATATATTAATTTGAAAGATCCTAAACTCTTTTTTCCACGAGCTAGTCTCCTCGAAAATATAATTTATATATATTGAAAAGACATAGTTGACGGTGAGTTCCTCTTTTTTTATTTTTGTTATTTTTATTTTAAATTTCTCTTTGGGTTATTTCAAATAAAATTAGAGTTAATCAATTTTGGTAATTAATAAGAAATCAATTCTTGTGGGAATGATACTCTATTCGTTACTTGATTACTTGTTAACGATAATATTACTTGTTAATGATAATATACACTTGCATTACAAAATCCGCAATAAGAGTCAACAATATAAACAAAATTCATATCTCTATCATCAATAATACTTAGTTTATACATGCCCTCATTAGAATAAACTTTTCCCACGAAAGCCCCGTTCTTAGATACAAAACATGGGTTGCCCTCAAGTACAATCTTAAGCCCATTCTTGCACATAAGATTGACAGATACAAGATTCTTTCTAATATTAGGAATATGAAAGGCATTATTCAAAGTCATTTTCTTCCTGGAAAAAAGAAAATCTCTACCATTCCTTTTCCGGTAACCACCAATGCATTATGATTACCCATGAGAATTGTTTGTCCTTCCTTTTCAATTCGATAAAATGGTTCTAAAATAATGTTTGTTTTTCTACAAAATTAGAAAATAAAAATAAAATTTTACTTTCAAATTTTTTTTTTAGAAATGAGAAAATGAAATAAAGTTATTTTCTTATTTCTGTTTTCATTTTCTAATGCTTATACACTTAATAAATATTTTGAAAAACATATCCAAATATAATTTTATTTATTTATTTATTTTTTGTACTCAAATCAGTTTTTTTAAATATACAATCATTCTCAAAGCATTCTCATTTCTATCACATATTTAAAATAAAATTACTTTCAAAACGCTAGGGCCTTAAAATTTTTTGCATCTAGATCTTCAAAATTAAAAGTTTTCTTCTGAGTTTCACATGGTCCACATTTTCCCAACATTTCGAGACGATGTGTGTGTGTGTGTGTATATTTATATATGAAGAAGAACAACTTCCAAATTCCAACAACAGAAAAACGACAAAGAAAAAGACGAAAGAAAGAACTAACTAGTATCATCTTATCCAAAGACGTGTTGATTTTCGATCGGTCAGGGAGGATCTACCCATTGGACTGACTCACTAGTCCGTTCGCCAAATACATAATTAGCTTGTTTTATCCTAAATTTTTAAATGTGTACATCTATTAACATCTATTTACTTACTTTTCCTTTTTTTTTTTAAATTATCTATCAATTAAAAATTTAATATTTATTACTACTTATTACACCTCTGTTATTATTAAAAAAATATCCCTACAATTTAATTCTACTCTTCATCCTTTTTATACTCACCAATAAATAAATAACTCCTATTTTTTTAAACAATCATCACTACTTCTTCTTCTTCTTCTTATATCTTATAATTTTGTCTTTTCCCAAACAACTATTAATAATTTGTCAGTTACATGATTGCCTTCTCTGTATATGGGAGAAACTGTGAAAGTATTTACCAAAAAGATATATTGAATTGCAGTAAAGAAATAAGCTTTAAATTTACAAGGATCATACTAAGATCTCTTCATTAGTAAATTCACCACATAAGTATATAATCATATTCAAACCAAAAATAAAAAATAAAAAAATAAAAGTTCCAATAATTCATTTATTCACTTCTTTTTTGGCATAAAAAGGATATTTTTATCTCTCCCAGAAACGATCTGCCTCATAAGCAAAGAGCATTCCCAGAAGCTGAGCTAAACATCCTTTAACGAATCCTGATCTATGAATTCCGAAAACACAACCACCACCACCAGCTGGGCCACGAGATCTATTTGTTTCCCGTCATTAGGGTTAATTTTAAGAGAAAATTAGGAATCAAGTCATATTTTGAGTACCTCTTTATAATTATGCCCACTCTAACATTAAGATTGATAATTTTAATATTATGAAATGATAAAATTATCAACTTTAATATTATGATGTGTATAAATATATGGAGTTATCAAATTTAAGATATTCCCTATGACCTTAACTGTAATCCATTGTACTAAAGGAGATATTAATAGATATTAATCTTGAACATTTCAAATCCTTATTCATTGATTGAAATTTGAGATGTATGTAAAGCCAAAAGAAAAAAAAAAAAGATTATACCAAAGTCCGGTCCTAAATTATGACTAGTTAAATTCTGTCCCAAATTCACACACATGTTTTTCTTGATCAAAATATATGTATAATTTCGTTCATGCGCAAATGAAACCATGCATAGAGAAAAACGACAAAAAAGAGAAAGAATGAAAAAAAATCTATGAGACGTAACAGTTAGTGAATTCTGATAAAAAATACTTATCGATTTCTATCATCAGTGTTTATATTAAAAAGGAAAAAGAAAAAACACATGATCCTTATTAAGGGCGGCTTGCTTTTCGTTTACCATTATATTGTGTGGGATCAATAATTCGATCAATATCAGTCCATATTGATAGTACCCCATTACAATTTGTCGGCAAAATATCACAATTATTTGTCAGCTCTTTATGATATGGATGAACCAATATAAGGAGTTGGTATTATTGTTGTGACACTGAGGAAATATGTTATGTGTAAAGTTCGCAATAAAGCATGCTTCAAAGAAACAACATTTTTGGCTTGACCATAGATTATTTTCATTTGATAAGGAGAATATATAATATTTATATTAGATTTAAAGATAATGTTATATGTATGCGGTTATTTTGTACCCGTTCGATCGAGTTCATCTATAGCATCTCCACTTCTATATTTTTATTTCTCCATTAATCTTCCAAATCCACTTTAGAATATTTCCTATGTATATACATATACACACACATGTACATATAAAAACTGAGTTTTTAAGTGGAGACTTGGTGCTGGTATTGTCAGTGAGTGTCAACATAATTAAAATAATAATCTACATATAGTTTCTCATGATACTAGTTGTTCCTTTATTTAATAGTTAAAGGAGGAAAAAAAAAAAAAAACTTCTAGTAACCAGCGATAATATATAAACTTCAGGTAATATTTACACTTTAATCAGTTAGATTCCAAAAGCAGCCAGAGAAAAAAAAAAAAGAAAAAAAAAAGAAAAAAGAAAAAAAGGATCACATTTTATCAGTTTCTTGATTGGTGAACCATAAAGAATTGGTATTATTGTGATGCTGCAAGCATATGTGTAAAGTTTGCAATGCCTGAAAGCACATTTTTTTTTTTTTTTTTTCATTTCAAAGGGAGTATATACATATATATAAATATTTTATTGTATGTCGTCGTTATATATATATATATATATATATATATATATATATAACTTTGTGTTTTTTAGTAGAGATTTGTGCACATGCCCAAAAAGAAGTTAAGATTGTGATTGTAAGATTCTGAGATATATTTGAAGAGCTCTATAACGTGCGAAGAAACCTAATCATTGATCAGAAAACGAAAAGTGTCTACAAATTAAATTTCAGGTTTGAAAGGAAAAGGGTTTCAAGATGTGTAGATTAATTGGAAAAGGGTTTCAAGATGTGTAGATGAATTCAATTTTAGTTTGATTTTATTTGCCTTCTGTGAAGAGGTTGTTTAATTTAATAAATCTGTTTTTCGTTTGGTTTGCCATTGAGGCTAGATTATAATTTCTCTATTTTATTTTTTTTCCTTTTAAATAAATATGAGTATATATAGGCTTTAATTCCTATAAAGTTGTCAACGACTATTAACATGAGTATTGTAATGATCTATAATTCTCATAATGCTAGTTACTTCTTTACTAATCTGGTAAAGGGAAGATAAATGAATTAGTGTAACCAATGTAAGAATTAAAATTGTATCTTAGATGCAAATTTAATGACTGAAATTATAAACAATGACTAAGCGAAACAGGTATTTATCTTGATATAAGTCTTGTTGGTAGCCATTATATTAATTTGAAAGATCCTAAACTCTTTTTTCCACGAACTAGGCTCGGCTCAACGAAAATTTAATTTATGTATATTGAAAAGATATTAGGTGAAATCGAACCTCTAGAGTTTTTAGTATTTTGAGTTCTTCATTTTTTTTATTTTTATTTTAATTTCTTTTCGGGTTATTTCAAATAAAATTAGAGTTAATCAATTTCGGTAATTAATAAGAAATCAAATCTTCTCGGAACAATACTCTATTAACTACTTAATTACTTGTTAACTATAATGTATACTTGCGTCACGAAATCCGCAACAAGAGTCAATAATATAAACAAAATTCATATCTTTATTATCAATAATACTTCGCTTGTACATGCCCTTACTAGAATAAACTTTTCCCAAAAAAGCCTCATTCTTCGATACAAAACATGTGTTGCCTCTTTCCTTCCCGGGAAAAAAGTTAATCTCCTATAGTCCTTTCCTAGCAACCACCGCTACATTATGATTCCCCATGAGAACTATTTGTCCTTAATTTTCAATTTGATAGAATGGTTCTAAAATAATGTTTGTTTTTGTATAAAGTCAGAAAATAAAAATAAAATATTACTTTCAATTTTTTTTTTTTTTACAAATGGGAAAATGAAATAAAGTTATTTTCTTATTTCCATTTTCATTTTTTAATGCTTATACAGTTAATAAATATTTTGAAAAACATATCCAAATATAATTTTATTTCTTTATTTATTTATTTTACACAAATCAGTTTCTTTAAAAATATAATCATTCTCAAAATATTTTCATTTTTATCACTTATTTAAAACAAAATTATTTGCAAAATGCTCTCACTAGGGCCTTAAAATTCTTTGCATCTAGATCTTCAAAATTATAAGTTTTCTTCTTAGTTTCACATGGTCCACATTTTCCCAACATTTCGAGACGATATATGTATGTATGTATGTGTATATGTATATCTATATATATATAAAGAAGAACAACTACCAAATTCCAACAACAGAAAAAAGACAGAGAAAAAAGACGGAAGAAAGAACTAACTAGTATCAACTTATCCAAAGACGTGTTGGCTTTCGATCGGTTAGGGCGGATCTATTCATTGTACTGACTCACATTTAAACGTTCATTATTACTTATTATAACCTTGTTATTATTAAAAAAAAATATCCCTACAATTTAATTCTATTCTTTATCCTTTTTATACTCACCAATAACTAAATAACTCCTATTTTTTTAAACAATCACTACTACTTCTACTACTACTTCTTCTTCTTCTTATATTTTGTTTTTTCCCAAACAACTGTTAATAATTTATCAGTCACATGATTGCCTTCTCCGTATATGTGAGAAACTGTGAAAGTATTACCGAAAAGTTATATTGAATTGCAGTAAAGCAACAGGCTTTAAATTTACAAGGATCATCCTAAGATTTCTTCATCAGTAAATTCAGTACATAAGTATATAATCATAACCAATCCAAAAAAAAAAAAAGTTCCAATAATTCATTCATTTTTTTGGGGCATAAAAAGCATATTTTTATCACTTCCAGAAACTCTGCCTTATAAGCAAAGAGAATTCCCAGAATATGAGCTAAACATCCTTTAACAAATCCTGATCTAAGAGTTCCGTAAACACCACGACCACCACTAGCTGGGCCAGGTGGAGAGTTATATTTTGAGTACCTCTTTATAATTTTACCCACTCTAACATTAAAGTTGATAATTTAGTATTATGAAATGATAAAATTATCAACTTAATTTACATAAATATACGAAATCATTAAATTTAAGGTATTCCCTATGACCTTAACTTTATTGTAATGAAGGAGATGTTAATTGATTTTAATCTAGAACATTTCAAATCCTTATTGATCAATTGAAATTTGAGATGTATGTACAAAGCCAGAAAAAAAAAAAAAAAAAAAAAAAAAGATTATACCAAAGTCCGGTCCTAAATTATGACTAGTTAAATTCAGTCCCAAATTCACACACATGTTTTTCTCGATCAAAATATATGTATAATTTCATTCATGCACAAATGAAGCCACGGATAAAAAAAAAACGACAAGAAAGAGAAAGAAATAAAGAAAAATCTGTGAGGCGTAACAGTAAGTGGATCTTGTATGGGATGAATAATTCGATCAATAGCAGTCCATATTGATAGTACCCTATTACAATTTGTCAGCAAAAATATCACAATTATTTGTCAGCTCTTTATGATATGCATGAACCAAGATAAGGAGTTGGTATTATTGTTGTGACACTGAGGGCCATATGTTATGTGTAAAGTTCGCAATAATGCATGCTCGAAAGAAGCAACATTTTTTGGCTTGACCCTAGATTTTTTTCATTTCATAAGGAGAATATATAATATTTATATTAGATATAACAATAATGTTATATGTATGTGGTCATTTTGTACATGTACCCCATCGAGTTCATTGCATCTCCACTTCTATATTTTTATTTCTTCCATTAATCTTACAAATCCACTTTAAAATATTTCCTATGAATACACACACACACACTTATAAAAACTTATGAGTTTTCAAGTGGAGACTTGGTGCTTATAATATTGTCGGTGAGTGTCAACAGAATAATAATCAACTTATAATTTCTCATGATACTAGTTGTTCTTTTATTTATTGGTTAAAGAAAAAAGAAAAAAAAAACTTATAGTAAGCAGTGTATAATATATAAACTTCGGGTAATATTTACACTTCAATCAGTTTGATTCCAAGAATATATATATATATATATATATATATATATATATATATGCTTATCAGCTTATCCAAAGACGTGTTGGCTTTCGATCGGTCAGGGAGGATCTACCCACTATCTTTTGTTGGCTCCATGACTGACTCATCAGTCTTTTTGTCTTATATATAATTGACTTGTTTTATCCTAAATTTTTAAATGAGGTACTTATTGACATCTCTTTATCTATTTTTTTCACCCATTTTTTTAAATTATCTATCAATTAAAAATCTAGATATTCATTGTTACTTGTTACATATATATTATTATTAAAAAAATCCCTACAATTTAATTCTACTCTTCATCCTTTTTATACTCACTAATAAATAAATATCTCCTATTTTTTTAAACAATCACTTCGTCTTTTGCTTCTTGTTATGATTTCTTATAATTTTGTCTTTTCCCAAACAACTATTTTTTGTAACAGCTATTTCCACAAGAAAATTATGAACACTAACTTACAATACATATATATAACAACAACATTAGTCTACATATATTTATATATGTCTTCGACATTAAAAAAAAACATAAAAAATAAATATAAAACTGTGACTTTATGTGTTTGATGAGATCTTATTTCACAAAAAAAAAAAAAAAACGAAAAGAATCATTGAATTTCTTAAAAAAAAAAAGTTCAAAAAATAAGAAAAATAGTAAATGAGAAAAAAATGAGGTTATTTGTTGGTTGGTGGGTGCAAAAAGGATAAAAAATAAAATTAAATTGTGAGAATTATTGTGGAATAATAAGAGGGGCACAATAAGTAAATATGGATATTTAAATTTTAAATGGTGGATAATGTAAGAAAGGGGGTAGGAAAAGTAGATTGAGGGGTGTCAATAGACATATCCTTTTTTAATTTATATTATTTTGAATGTTTCTGTTCTATTTTTTTTTTATATATAAATTTGATTGATCCTAAATTAATAATATTGCTATAATAATCATTACGTTAGTGTTTGGAAGGAATCCGTTAATAATTAGGTTAAAAAGTGATGCTAATTAACAAATTCCGTCAAAACATTAATAGAACTAATAAACGTAATAACATTTTTAATAATTAAGAGCCACTATAGCTATTAAAAAAAAAGAACATGAAAGAAAGTTATACGAATTTAAAAATTTAGAGATCGACATTCGACCTAATAATTTATCATTTTCTAATAATCATTTCAATGAGAGACCATACCTATATATAACATTTCTAATGTAACATTTAAATAAGTAAGTCGTAATAGTAATATAACGAGGGTAAATAAATTCGTGTAACCAGTGTAAGAATTAAATTGTATCTTAGATGCAACTTTAATGAGAGAAATAATAAATCACGACATAAGGGAAACATATATTATCTAGATATAAGTCTTGTTGGTAGCCATCATATTAATTTGAAAGATCCTAAACTCTTTATTTCACATGTTGAGCTAGTCTCAACGAAAATATAATATAATATATATATATATATATGTATTACATATATATATATATAATTTTTCCATTATAAGTTTTCTACTGAGATTCACATGGTCCACATTTTCCCAACATTTCGAGACGATATATATATATATATATATATATATATATATATATGATGAAGAACAACTTCCAAATTCCAATAAAAGAAAAAAGACAAAGAAAAAAGACGAAGGAAAGAAACTAAATAAGAAATTGTGTGGGGTTTGATAGTGAGTTAGCTTCTGTGTGTGTATATATATGCTTATGATCCTATCCAAAGACGTGTTTTGGTTTTCGATCGGTTAGGGACCCACTATCTTGTGTTGGCTCCATAATTGGATTGACTCACCAGTGCGTTTGTCTAATATATAATTGGCTCGTTTTATTCTAAATTTTTAAATTTATATTACTTTGAATATTTCTATTATTTTTTTTATAAATTTGATTGATCCTAAATTATTAATATTGTTATAATAATCGTTACGTTAGTTTTAGAAGGAATTCGTTAGTAATTTAGTTAAAAAGTGATATTAATTAACAGATTTTGTCAAAAAATTAACAAAAATAACTACTGTAATAACGTTTTTAATAATTAAGGATCACAACAGCTATTAAAATAAGAATATGGAAAAAAGTTACATAAATTTAAAAGTTTAGATATCGACATTCAACCTAGTAATTTATTATTTTCTAACGATCATTTCAATGAGATACCCTACCTATACATAATATTTCTAATGTAACATTTAAATAAGTAAGTCGTAATAATAATAAAGAAAAACGCATAATACAAACACATGATTAATATTATGATTTTTATTACGTTTTTTTTTTATAATAATTTTAATGACGACCTTTTCATTGAGTGTTATAATATTGTAAATATCCATATTCGTCGGAGAGACATGTCCGGCCATATATATATGCTATACATGATCATGAGTTGATTCGAAAAGCCTTTGTAGTAGACCTTGCATTGAGAATGCCCATTTTTAAAACTTATTTTTATTTTAATTTTAGAATGTTTTAAGGGAACGAGATCTTTATAAATTTTCACATGCAATCTTTGCCAGTGAAAATGTAAAGAAAAAAGCTTCTTACATGATAAAATGTCTACTTTTTCATATAAACAATTACCATCGTCGAGTATCATTCATATCATGATTGGCTGTGAAATCATTGTGCATTTTATAGCAAGCTGTATTACATAATTCTTTTTGTTTGTACAAGAAAAAACATTTTCAATTTTAGTACTTGTATGTAATATTTACCTAATTCTTAATTCTGACTCAAAGATAATATATAGAATTCCTTAGCGATTTCATTGACAATTAATTTATTAATGGTAGTTTTATGATTTCAAACTTGTAATTTCAGTTGTCTTAGTTTTCTTTATAAACAGATGGGCTATCATTAGGGTTAATTATTAAAGAGGTTATTAGAGGAAAAACACAGAGTTTGAGGATATGAGAGTTTTTCTTGATAAATATTTTCATAGTGAATTACTACTGCAATTAAAAGAGGATATAGTCTGACATTGAGATGACGATGACAAATCTTTTGTGTTTGTGTTCATTAGTTTATCTTCTTCTGCAATTTTTGCTACACTTGATTACCTAAAATCAGGGCATACAATTCCCAACAACCCGCTTGTAATTAACTCTCATGGTCATTTGAACTTGCATCATTTGAAGGGAGCTTTTTGATCATTTCAATATATTTATGATTTTGAAACTTGTACCAACAGAACAGATGGTAAAAGAGTCCGTTTTTAATCCCCTTAAACTAGTTGTCTCTTCTCTTCATTTATTAGAACATAATAATGCTACATTTTAATTGAAATCATAAGGAATTGGAATCAAGTAGAGATCCCCTTTTCTCCTCACAGTCAAGCCAAAACTCTCACTCATATCCAAATTTCACGGCTGATTCCATTAGGCAATTTCCAATCAAAATGGAATAGCAACTGCCCAAGAGGAAGCTTAACATCTGCCAATGCAAACCATATTCCAGGACACATTCTCCTTCCGGCACCAAATGGGATAAACTGAAAATCACTTCCTTTGAAATCAACCGAATTAGTACTCTCCAAAAACCGCTCCGGTTGGAATCTCTCCGGTTCGGTCCAATACTTGGGATCCCTCCCTATCGCCCATGCGTTGACGATGAACTTCGTTTTGGCGGGGATTTCGTATCCGTCGATCACGCAACTTTCTTTCGATTCTCTTGGAATCAAGACTACAGGAGGGTGCAATCGAAGAGTTTCTTTGATGACCGAGTCTAAGAATTTGAGTTCATCGAGATCTTTTGTTTCTTCGACATTTCCTTTGCTTCCGAACACTCGCCTCACCTCTGCTTGTGCCTCTTCCATTATTTTCGGGTTCTTCAGCATCTCTAGCATTGCCCATTCTATGACTGTGGATGATGTCTCTCCCCCAGCCATGAATATGTCCTGAAAATATTAAAAAAAAAAAAAAAAAAACTTAGCTATAGCTGAAAATCACAAGGAAGTAATCAGTTAATTTACTGCTTTTGAGAAAAACTCTAATTGATGCCTTTATGAGTAGCTATTAATATATGAATGAGGGCAAGTCTAATTTTAATTAATTGTTTCCAAATTAAATTCAAACTAAGGTGTAACATATTGTTACATGGGATTGTGATTTATCTGTCAAATCTTCCCCAAAGCTGCTATCTGGCATTTAATTAATTAGATTCCAAAAGCTACGTCTACAAAATAGAAACTTCTAGTCAAAATCAGAAAACGTAACTTATGAATAAAAAATATATATATTCTAAATAAATACTAAAACTTGTATTAGAGTTTCACTAACATATGATTGTACGCACTTATTAAGAAGTTACAATTTTTTATTCTCTCTCCCCTACTAACAAAAATCAACTATTTAACTCTGACAAATAGGCCCATAATATAGAAGATAACTAGTGCAATGATAAAGGTTTAAACTTGACAACAAAAATGGATCCTCAAAAAAATCACTAGAACAAGAAATACACACACACACACACTAACCATGATAATGACTTTAATGTTTGCGGTATCCAAAGAGAACTCCTTGTCACCCTTTTTCTGAAGATTGAAAAGAACATCTATCAAGCTGATCTCAGCTATATCATTATTTGCCTTGTCTTCTTTATAAGCATCAACTATGCTTTGAAGAATCCCATCTGTTTTCTTCAAATTGTTCTCAACTTTTGGCCCTAAACCTGTCATCCAACGAAGCCAATTTTGAGAAGGAAACACATGAGAAATATTGAAACCGGCAGAGATCTTAAGCCCCTCCTTGGTAGCCTCCGTAAACTCTTCTTGTTCCTTGCATTTCTTTCCGAAAGCCGCCCTAGATGTTATCGAATACGTCAATGCAAATATCTTCTCGCTAAGGTTGATCGGAAACCCTTGGTTCAAATGAAGAAATCCCACAAGATTGGACACTTCTTGTTCTCTAATGGACCGGAAGGAATTGACGCGGTTAGGGCTAAGCAGTTCATGAGTGCAAATCCGCCGGAGCTGTCTCCAATAGTCGCCATGAGGGCAAAATGTTATCCCCATTGAGGCAAACACATCGGCCTCGGGGAGGCCAAGGGACCTTTGAGAAAAGTTGACGTCATTGTTTCTCATCGCCTCTTTTGCGGTCACCGGGGAAGAGGCGATGATGTGGGAGACCTCGCCAAGCTTTAGGTGCATCAACGGTCCGTATTTGTTGGCTAGGTTTCTCAAGCGATGGTGGGGAAGAACTTGGCCTTTGATTAGGAGGTGATGGAGGTGTCCTATGATGGGTAGTTTCCAAGGTCCAGGAGGTAAATTTGGAGTTGATAATTTGGTGGGGTCATGAGAAATTGATCTCTTCTTTGTTATTTTTAGTAACATTAAAGTGAAGCTTAGAAAAGTGATGAGAAAAATTGGGAGTGGCTGGAGAAGAAGCACATATTGTTTTTGATTGAAGAAATTGAGGAAGGGAAATTGGAATATTGTTGAATTCATTACCTTGTTTGAAGATAGAGAAAAGTGAGAGGAGAGAGAGTTATGTTCTAATTGGTGTGAAGCTTGCGTACCATTATTTAATTTTATACATGAATGATCAAAACTTATCACTTTTTCATTTTCAAAAAAAAAAAAAAAAAAGGCTTCTCTCTTTTCGCACTCTTAAAATAAAAATGGCATAATACAACCATAGGGTATGGAATAATAGATGTATATATAATACCTTCTTCCGCTTTTCAACTATTAGATTCGTATCAAGTTTTATGATCAAATCTGTATATTTTATATTTTTTATATGATTTTAATTAGACATAATATTAAAGAATTTACACTAATAATAGGAAGTAAAAAGTTCCTCAAAAATCTTTTTTTTACACAAAATAATAGCATGATTTTATCACTAAAGATGAGAACATTTTATTCTACTAATGGACAATATACACTACATTTTTCTATGGATGTAATAATATGAATATATTAGCAATAATATTTCTCATACGATCAGTAGTAGGAGTAAAAGGACAATTTTTAAGAACATGAATTAAAAGAGAAATATTTTTTTTTTGAATAAATTGTGGTGATAGAAATCAGTAGGTATACCAAGACATCTCGATTAGGTTGATACCCCTATAGCATTCTCATTACTTTTTCATCCCATTGAAACTCATTAATTAAATAAAGAAAAAAATTAGATTATATAAAAGTTCTTCAAAAGGAAGAAATACGACCAAAAAAGGAAAGAGAATCAAGACACCCATCAAGGAATCTAGAAGCAGCCGAAAGGCAGTTTCATAGGATAGAGTCGGAACTCATTCCTTAAAAGTAGCCTTTAAATATGCCTCATTAAAACCCCTCTAGCCAAAACTCAGTGGGAAAAAAAATACATATTTACGTTAAAAGTCGATTAGTTACAAAATCTATAACAGGAAATTCCTACCAAATCTCTATGGAGCAAAAAAGAACAAGTAGTTGGAGCATTGTCTTTGGCAATGTGAACTGCATATGAAGTCAGGTTATCTACAACTTGATTCATTTCTCTAAAGATATGAAATACATAATATGTGATCTGATCAAAATAATATAGTCTTGTTTTATCTAAATAAAAAATCTCCATGGGACTTTATTGCTTTTATGTTGAAGTAGCTTCACAACATAAGTTGAGTCACATTCAAACCAAATATAGCTCCAGTCAAATCTTCTAGCAAAATTAATGGTTGTGATAATTCTCATTAGCTCTACTTCAAAAGCAAAGAGAATACCTAGAGGCTTAGTAAAGCATCCCTTTACATAAACCTCTATAATTTCTGAAAATACTGCCACATCCCGCAAGCCCAGGAGAACCATTAACTGTACCATCTGTATTTACTTTGATCCAATCAGGAGGAGGATTATTCCAATGGACTTTTATAATACTAGGTACCTTGGGGATTTTTATCTGCAATTTGAAAGTTTTAATAATCAGTATATCAGAGATAGTATTTTTCATGGTTCCCCGTATTAATTAAATCGACTTCTTGAATACAATTTCAAATCAAAAGAATTGCTTTCTGAATATTAGAAACTTTATTCTCAAAAAGCATCTCGTTTGTAGTCTGCCAAATCATCCAAAAAGTAGATACTGCCTCCGCAATCTAGAGATTATAAACCTGTTTGTTTATTTTGCAGTTCAATGCCGATAGAATCAGTTGTTGAATTCTTGTTTTATCAAGATGAGCATGAAATGTTGATTCCAACTTAGCCCAGATAGTTCTAGTGAAATCAGAACTCACGAAAAGATGATCTTTATCTTCCTCAACAGCGAAACAGAAACGACAGCATGATGGTACGTAAAAACCTTTCTTGTGCAAGAAATTTTTAGTCACCAAGCAACCGTGAATAGCCTTCCAATCAGTCATCGATCTCCTTGGCTGAATTGAGCTTCTCCAAATTTTTTTGCCTCAATTTACAGTAGCTCTCCTCGGCCGTATATGATCATAAAAATCGCTAGTTTTAGGAATGCCTTCCGAACAGTGCCTCTGACGAACAACATCGGTAGAGCCCTCTGCAATGGTCACTTCTTCAATATCTGCTGCTATGCATGGAAAAGACTGCCAAATGTGTTAGGTAATACACATTTATTATCAACAATAAAATCATCAACCTGTGATTCAAGAGGAATGTTATTTGGGATTTGGATTTGAGAAACAATTGGATAACCAATCCAATTATCTTTCCAGAAGTTGAGCTTTGATTATTCTCCTGCAATCCAAATAAATTCTTCCTGTAGCATAACATAATGATTTTTGATGGTTGCCCATATAGAAGACATCGCAGGACCAACTTTTGGTTGTCTTGCGTTTGGTCCATATCTCTTTCTTATGAAATCACAAGCAAGAGAGTTATCAGTCATAATTCTTCATGCAAGCTTCTTCAAAAGCACTGCATTAGTAGCTTCTAAGGATTTAATGCCAAGGCCCCCTTCTTTTTTCGGAAGGCAAATCCGTTCCCATGCCATACTAATCTTTCTCTTATTCAAAGTCTTATCTTTTTTATATTAATTTTGAAATTGGGGGATCCAAACTTCACACTTTATAATTAAGTCAAGTGTAAAATTATCACTAAACCTACCACACCAAAATCTACCTATTTGATATCAAATCTTGAGATTATTGGTTTTTTTCTTTCTGAAATTTGATTATTGGTTTTCCGTTGTGTTTGTTTGCCATTTTCTAAATGGTTATTTCTTTTATACCTTCTTTTTTTGCATTCATTTGTTATTGTGAATTTATTTATTTATGTTTTGTTTAGATATATATATTTTTTTCATCCTCTTCATTTATTTAGTGTAACATATATAATATCGTTAGATTAGATATCACGATTTTACCAACTCACTTAGCTAGCTAGCTAGTTAATATTCAGAAGAAAAAAGAAGGGAAAAAACTAGCTACTAAATATGATTAAGAGTGAGAATTCAATTGACAAGGTATTAAAAAAATATATAGGAATCATAAAATAATATAAAAAATAAAAGTATGATAATTTAATAGATCAACTTGATAAAAACATTTCATTTAGAGCTGCATCAAAAGAAATCACACAATTTTACAAAAGCTAATTATAAGTTTTTATAAATTTGTTTAATTAGTATGAAAAGAAAAAAAATGGTGGTCTATTCCTTTGATATATGCGAAAGATTTATATTTAATGCTAGGGTATGTCTTTGGTTAAGAATGCCGTATTTTAGGTCGATTGATTGGGTGCTTATTCTCCGTATAAAAAAGTTTCGATTCAATCATTTTTATTATATTGATCTGATTATTTTTAAAATGTCGATTGACTATGTAAAATGATCCAAAATTATTTGTGGACTTCAAACTCTCCCTTTATTTTTATTTTTATTTTTTTCATTATTAAAGAAAAGTCGTACCATTCCTTCAGTAAATAAATAAATAAACAAGGAGTTGTATTCACCAAAAACAAAAGGTCTCATCCTTGCCTCCCACCACAATAATCTTAGTGGCATGATGATTCAAAGTTAATAATTGATGTGCTTTTGGCTATATTAACTTCAACTTTTTAGGGATTTTTAATGTGTGGCTGCCCATTATTGACTAATTATCAGTGGGTTGATAAGATTGTGATCCCATTCTTCAGTACATGATCACCTATAACTTTTCAGAGCATGATCCCACTTGTTCAAAAGATTTTTTTTTTTTTTTTTGTTGAAGATTATTATCCGAAAGATTTTTTATTTTAATGAATGTCATGTATGTTCACTAACACGTGAAGAGATATTACCGTTGAATCAGAAAAAAAAAAAAAAAAAAAAAAATCCCTCATAATCTTCGTGTTTGGAAAAGAAAAGAATTTCAAAATTTACATAAATGAATCTAGTTTTAACTTGAATTCGTTATTTTTTTATGAGAGATTATTTATTTATTTTTATTTGATTTGCTATTAAAGTTGGATTATGCTTTTCTTGTTTTTAAAAATTTGAGTCGAGAATTTAATTCCCAATCTCCATTTCTTATTACTATTATTATTTGAAAAATAAAGTATTCTAGTTGTTAAATGAACTTACGTGTAAATAATCTCCAAAAGTTAGTTCAAGAGGAGCGGATGATCACTTCATATATAAACACCACAATAGCTCAATAATTTAGTAATATGAGATAAATTTACAATCTAATAACGTATTTTCGCTCACTTATAGCGTGTCATGTAAATATATAAGAGTCCAAACCCACAATCACTTACAAAATCTGGCTCTAATATTTAGTATAATTCATTCTCCAAAGCTAGTTCAAAAGTAAAGGATGTTCAATTCACATATAATCATCATAATATATAGAATTCATCTAAAAAAACTAGCTCAAAAATAGAAGATGCTTAATTCATATATAAACATCACAATATCTAGTTCAATAACTTTATAATATGGGACAAATTCACAATCTCGCACAAATGTTATCGAAGTAAGATGTAACTAACATCCATATATTTTTGGTACTATTCGCTATACCTCCAAAGTGTTACTAGCATTATTAGTTCCTAAATTGTGAGTGTTCTATCTTTGTGGTCCCTAAATTTTTCATTGTGACAAATTAGTCTTCGAACTTTGGTTTTTTAACAGTTTTGTTATATAATTTTTCATTGATTATTTTTTTTATATTTCAAAAATCTTTCGTCTATTTTATTGTTAAAAGAGCCTAAAATTGTTAAAAAGAATCAAAGTTTCAGGACCTATAGTTGTCAAAATAAAAGGTTCAATGAGAGCAAAACGACATAATATTTAAACTTTCAGAATAATGGTGCTAATAATTAACTCCACTCCAAAAGAAATTGTAGCTCTTACTCCTATCACCTGACTTCTATTAGACTGTCTGAATCATGGAAGTGAACAAATCAAACAATGGTTCAATCTATAGGTATAGATAAAGTGACAATAATCCAGTCATTTCATAACCTAGAAGATACATTTTTCAATAATTAAAATAAGAACTTTTTACGGTAAAGTATTTATATCAATAATAACATTAAACTTGATCAAAATCATATTATAAAAAAATTAGCCCAGTAAAATATGTATGGTATTTTCGTACTCTATAGAATTTTCCTTTAATGGATATGAAAATTATGTGCCACATAAAGATAAGAAAAATAGATTTTCACAACAAAAAAAAAAAGGAAAAAGAAACTTATAATATTGTGATTACACCTGCCTCCAACATAAATTGTAGAGTTCATACCCCTCTCCCCTGAACTTAACCAAAAAATAAAATATCAAAAAGGAGCTTGAACTTAAGAACGACCTTTGGTGTATTATGCATCTCTCAACAGAAAAATAAATAAATAAATAAATAAAGTACATGTACAATTGGAATTTAATATATTAAAGGCTGCAAGCACCAAGTTCGAAAACAAAGACAAAACACGTACACTCATTCTTTTTTATGACAAAACAAAGGCATAAGTTAGTAAAATTGAAGAACCAGGTAAATAATTATAAAAGAAAAATGGTGCACACGCTCCATTTTGCTTGCTTTTAATTATTTGCCAGATCCAATAATGCTTTCTACTTTTAATTCATGTGCGCCAAGTGCAACGCACTCCATTAAAATAATTAAAAGAAAAGCAATGAGTTAGAGGTATTTATACACATATTTTTATTATATGTTTATATTCTTCCATATATATCTCTACAAGGCTAACATGTTTATGTGTGTGTATATATAGAAACATATGTATGTTCTTACAAGTTCACATCACTTTCCACTCCCACCACATTATTCAAAGAAATATTCACACATCAAGGTACGTACAACTTTTAATATAAAAATTGGTCTTCAAGAGGTATTGCAATCTTTAATTTATGACAATATTATAGCTCTATTTACGTTTGTGTTTATGTATATGTGTGTTTAAGCACATGCAATTTAGGATACAAAACTTACTTATATTTCTATGCTCCTCTTTTCCCTCATATTATAAATATCATTTTATTTATTTATTAGTATATATCCATGAACTGAGACTTTGAGAACCGTGTATATATCCATGCTCAAAATCTCATGTTATAGCTAGGGTCCATAGATACATATATATGTTATTTAGATATATACATACATATGTAATATAAAGCATTATATATATATATATATATATATCATATTTTACAGTTTTATCACAAGATATACAATAAATATAATTGAGGCGGAATTCTTTGCATGTGTATATAATTTGTAGACACGAAAAGTAAGCTCTATTTTAAAGATAATTTACAATATGATGCTACAGACGAGGATATTTGGCAGTTTGATTGTCCAGCATTTATCTCCCCAAAGATCTTTAGGAATATGATGGTGTTATTTTCTTACATATTTTATAAGTAGTCGACCTTTTATTTTGCTAACTATGTTTTTTTTTTTTTTTTCAGTCTGATTCTTTCCTCATAGAGTTTTAACCCTGTTTTTAACGAGATATAATGAGATATATTTGACATCACATTTTAAGATGTGAATTATGGCTTAATTCTTTGAGACTGGTCTTTGACTCTAGGGGGTTCATTTTTGTTTCAGTAAGGTTGCCTTTGTTAAGGTTGCTTTATTTATTTATTTTTTTCCTTTCTTTTGTTCTCTACAATTTTTTTTTTTTGTATTTTTTTCTTATTTTTCGATTAATAAAACAATGCGATAAGTTGATAAAGAGTGTGCTAAGGGGATACCAATATAGTTGCGATGTCTAGGTGTACCATCATTTACTGAAAAAAAAAAAAATAACAAGATACATGCAAATTAATAATTGTGACATATATAAGTTTGAACATTGAATAGTTTGCAGGATGTGGAGGCTAAAGATAGCAGATGGGGGCAATGATCCTTACATATTCAGCACAAACAACTTCGTGGGAAGGCAAATTTGGGAGTTTGATCCCACGGCGGGGATGCCGGAGGAGAGGGAGGAGGTGGAGGCTGCCCGCCTTAACTTCTTTAACAGCCGCCATCAAATCAAGCCCAGCAGTGACCTCCTTTGGCGTATGCAGGTACCTTTTTTTTTTTTTTTTTTTTTAAGAAGGAAATCTTGACGTTGGTTTGTGAAGGATGTAGGACTATTGTTGATTCCAGAAGTGGAAAATTAGTTATTGCATATCTATGCCTTTTTTATTTTTTGTTTTAAAACGCTGTGGGTCTATATGGCTCTTACTAAAGAGAGAGAGAGAGAGGGTAAGATAATTGATGAAAATAATTAAAATAAATAAGAAGTTCTAAAAATATTTAGAGTAAATGACCAAAATATATGTGTGTATATATATATTTCACACGTAAGATTAAAGTGCTTATATATCCTTGGTGTGAATATTCTATCACAGAGGCTTAACTTAATATAATTCTTCATGCTTTACCCTATATATATATATATATATATATATATATATATTCTCTTATAAGGCGCTACCACAACTGCCGGATTCATCCAACACATGCATGTAACCATTAAAGTAAATATTAACGACATAGGTTAATGTATATCGCGTCACTAACATCACTATCGTGTATCATTTTCTTTTGTACTATTCATATTTTTTGTTCTCTCTTTGAACTATATTTGCAGTTCTTAAGAGAGAAAAACTTCAAACAAACAATTCCTCAAGTCAAGGTTGAGGATGGTGAGGTGATCACATATGAGAAGACCACAACTACACTTAGAAGAGCCGTTCACTTCCTCTCAGCTTTGCAAGCCAGTGATGGACATTGGCCCGCTGAAAATGCTGGCCCTTTGTTTTTTGTCCCTCCTTTGGTAATTAGCAATTCTTCTCTTTTATACTGAAAAATGGCTAAGCGTATCACGGTAATTCAATACTACAACTAATAAAAAGTAAACCGACCTATCTATAAGTTCTATATTATGGATTTGACCTATTTTTTTTATTAATCCGTGCCCATTACACTATTCTATTCAGCGATCGACTATCTTTAAATTTGAACAAAATGATATTGTAATATTTGTTGTCTTTATGTAGGTCATGTGTTTGTACATTACAGGACACCTTAATATTATATTAACAGCCGAGCATCAGAAAGAAATTCTTCGCTACATTTTCTATCATCAAGTAAAAAAAAACAATTTCTCTCTCTCTCTCTCTCTCTCTCTCTTTTTGTGTGTTAGTATTTGTTGCTTAATTAGTTCAGATATATATATATAGTTTGGTTTTTAATTTCATACCTAATTATCTTTGTGTTTTGTGCCCTTAATTAGAATGAAGATGGTGGATGGGGATTGCATATTGAGGGTAAAAGCACCATGATTGGTACAGCTCTAAATTACGTTTGTATGAGAATACTTGGAGAAGGACGCCCTGTTGTTAATGGTGGTCATGAAAACTACAATGCTTGTGCAAGAGCAAGACAATGGATTCTTGAACATGGTGGTGTCACCCACATACCTTCTTGGGGAAAAGTCTGGCTATCGGTAAGTTGAGAGTCAGCATTTAATCAATTCTAAACCTCACCATTGATGGTGTTGACACAACATTTGTGGATGTTTTATTCAGGTCTTCTTTAATCTCGATACTAGAGTTCTTTCCTATTTTGAAGTCCAGCCTTAATAGTGAAAATTCTTTGTAGAACCTGTGAGTTTGTGATGAATTAGATAATTTTGAGTTGAGCTTACCGTAAGAATGGTTAGATCTTGTACTATTTCCTCTTTGTTCCACTAGATTTCCAAATGAATAGTAAATAAAAGACATGAAGAAACCATCGATATTGTTGCTCTATCTTATAGAGTCGTTAGGTGACTGCATTAGGTTTCAGGGAAAAAAAATCTCTTTAAATTAATGATTAAGTCTTAGTTTCTTTATTTGTTTGTAGATACTTGGAGTATTTGACTGGGCAGGGACCAACCCAATTCCCCCAGAATTTTGGATTCTTCCATCATTTCTTCCTATGCATCCAGGTACACACTACTCTAGCTTGTTGTCGTTTAATTATTAAAAGCTTAAACATATATAGTAGTAAGCATCATAATTTTTTGCAGTTAAAATGTGGATTTTTTTAAATATAAAAAAAAATTCTTTAAATTTTTCTTGATAAAAAAATTCCCTAAAGAAAAAAAAAAGTTTAATATTGTGAAAAAAAATATTGTATATGAAGAACACATATTTTGTTATTCATCATAGTTTTGATATTATTTTTCTTTTATTGAAAAAAAATGCAGCTAAAATGTGGTGCTATTGTCGAATGACTTATATGCCCATGTCCTATTTATATGGAAAAAGATTTGTGGGACCAATCACAACTCTTACCCTACAGTTGAGGGAGGAACTTTATACTCAACCATACCCTGAGATAAATTGGAAGAATGTGCGTAATTTATGTGCCAAGGTGAGTACCGATAACTAGGCCGAAAATATTTTCTCAAAGTATCAATACAAAAATTGGAAAAAAAAAAAAGGTGTGGTATGCCACAATTTTTTTTTCCTTTAAATTTATGACACAACCTATGTTTTATTTCGATTTCTGTTACTTTGATCATGTCCAATTAATCTAAGATATAGATTTAAAAGTGAGCTCTTTTTCTATCATATTTCTTCCATAATTGTGTAATGGAAATTTATCATTATCCATTATTGCAGGAGGACCTTTATTATCCTCATCCATGGATACAAGATCTAATTTGGGATACTCTATACACATGTATAGAGCCTCTTCTTAGTCGTTGGCCTTTGGACAAATTCATTATAGAGAGGGCTCTCCATGTAACAATGAAGCATATTCATTATGAAGATGAAAATAGTCGCTACATTACTATAGGTTGTGTTGAAAAGGTGATTTTTTACATGAAAACATAGGTACAATGTGCATAAATTTTAGTAATATTGGTACTCTTTGAACTTGTCACCATTTAATAATTTGCTCCTTAATCATTTTAATTTTGACAACTTATTTATGAACTTTATCTATCGTTACAATATATATCTCATACAAATTAATTTCTTATTAAATTCAAGATTTAAATTTGGAAGAGTTACGTTAAAATTTGTATTGGATTTGAAAATTTTTTATTTAGAATTCTCCGTCTTCACATAAGTTATAGGTTAGTTTTTCATTACTAATTTAATAAAAAATTAAGCCATTTGAGGTACATTGTTGCCTTCAACAAATTTATGAGGTAAATTTTCAAAATTAAAAATTTGAGGGGTAAGTTCAAAGTGATAAATTTAGGATACATCAATGCTAAATACTAGTATATTTTTTTTAGTAGCTCACATGTTGCTTATATTTGTCATTGGATATATTATATAAATATATATATGTATACATATAGGTATTGTGTATGCTTGCTTGTTGGGTTGAAAATCCTAATGGGGACTACTTTAAAAAGCACCTTGCTAGAATCCCGGATTACATATGGGTTGCTGAAGATGGGGTGAAGATGCAGGTTCGTGATTAATTAGTTTTCCTTTTTATTGTTTAATAATTTATTTATTTTTAGCAACAGGGCAAAAATGCAGGACAACTTGTTGTTTACTTCTACTTCATTTTAAGGTGCATATTCACTCAATAATTAAAATAAGGTGGTTTTATTTGCTTTATATATTAGTTTTCACAAAAGAATCATCATATACTTAATTTTAAGCCCAAGTTATCCTGTTTTCTAGTTTTTTTTTTTTTTTCTCTATATATGCCAAATGATATAATAATTTTAGCAAAACTATTAAAAGCTAATAGTACTATGCAATGATGGAGTAGTATATTATTTCAGTACGAATGTACATTAAAAGATAACACTTTTTATAGAATTGTAGATAGATAATCAATTTTTATTCGTGGGGCAAAATGAGAAAATGTGAAATACTTTGAGGTAAAATTCAAAATGCTAATAAAAATTTACTAGAGATGGAAGTGTCAATTCAATCATGATTGGCTCCGTCCCGATTTTATGTATGAAATAAAGAGGATATATACGTATATATTTGTTGACGATCATGATATTTACATGTAATTTGTTCACAGAGTTTCGGTAGTCAAGAATGGGATACTACTTTTGCAATTCAAGCTTTTCTTGCTAGCAATTTGATTGATGAAATAGGAGAAACTCTTGCTAGAGGTCATGACTTTATAAAGAAATCTCAGGTCTGGCCTTATTTTTTGAAAGTCAAATTTTATCCTCAATTTGTCAATTATTTTTTTTCGTGACTGACTTGGTTCATTCAAACTAATGTTTTACACACACATAAAAAAAAAAAAATGGAGGTCAAAGAAAATCCTTCAGGTGACTTTAAAAGCATGTACCGTCACATTTCTAAAGGATCATGGACATTTTCTGATCAAGATCAAGGATGGCAAGTTTCTGATTGTACTGCAGATGCTCTGAAGGTAACTTTAGTTTAATTGTTATCTAATTGAGTCAATAATCACTAATATATTATCATGGGTCTAAATCGACGTATGTTTGAACTCAAATCGCTTGTTACACATGTTAGTGTTGTTTGATATTCTCCTTGATGCCACCGGAGATTGTTGGCAAGAAAATGGAGCTTGAGAGATTTTATGATGCTGTTGATGTTCTACTTTCTTTGCAGGTTAGCATTTTCTTCCAACTAACTTGTAAATTATTTTGTGAAAACATCAAATATGGAACTTTAACAATAGTAAGTTTGAACTACGTAATAAAACAAAGTACAAAGCTAAGATTGTTTTAATCCATCCTTTGCATTTTTTTTGTACCTTGATAGAAATAAACAAGTTAAATTGCCTTTTAACTTAGTCACTAAGTCAGAAAAGCTTTTCGTCTCTTAAGAGTGCAGTTCGTAGGAGAGAAAAGTGGAAGAAATGAAAGGAATGGAGAGATTAGCGGAAGAATTTTAACATTCATGATTGTTTGATTGGAGAGAAAAGAATGAAAGAATTAAAAGAGGAACTCCAAATCTTTCAAAAATACCCTAATTTTGATCTCTTTTAAATTGTAAAGATAATTGAAGGGATTTCGTATCAAGCATCAGAAGAGAAAAAACCTCTCTCCTCTATTTCCCTTACCACCTAAATGATATATTACTCCATCCTTCTTATTTTCTCTTCTTCTTACCGAACACACCCTTAAAGTGTAGCTATCATTCTTTTCAACTTTAAATGCTTATACAAACTTGAATCTTGGTAGAACAAAAGTGGTGGAATCGGAGCTTGGGAACCTTCAGGAGCACAAGCTTGGTTGGAAGTAAGTATAGTCTATATTTGGATTTTATATCCTTACAACTACATACTTCTTTTTGGCATGGTTTTTTAAAAGCAATTTTTGTGGGTTTATGTTTTCAAAGCCTGCTTTGAAAATATTTAGATACTCTATTAGAAGAGCTTCTTGTCAAAACTTTAAAATGTGACTCTCAAAATGCTTATCTAAATAAAACTTTGAAATTTTGCATCAATGTTTCAATATGATATTCTAAATTTCGTTCTAACATTTGTAGTACCTATTGAAAAATTAAAAAGAAAAAAAAAACATTTTTTCTCATGAAGCTCTTAAAAGTACAATTTGAAGCACTTACTAAAAATTCATGGTTTTTCCTTTTATTTTCCTACTTACTAAAACAAAAGTAAAAATTCTGCCAAACATATTCCGAATTGGTATTGCGGCATACTACCTTAGGGGGAGTTTGGCATAACCATCCAAACTTCCCAATTCAAACTTTTTTTTGTCTTTTTCCCAAAAAATTTTTTGTCTTTTCTGAAAATTCAAAAAAATTCAAAAAAATTTACTATTTAAACTTAAAAATCCTAACTCAAACTACTCCACCAAACACCCTTAGAGTTCTTCTAACTACATGGCTTTTGATTTCAGGTTCTTAATCCTGTTGAATTTCTTGAAGACATTGTCATTGAGCATGATTATGTTGAATGCACTTCAGCAGCAATCCAAGCTTTAGTTTTGTTTCAGAGGCTATATCCGGGATATAAGAAAAGGGAAATTGAAAATTTTATAAGCAAAGCAACTCAGTATCTTGAAGGCAAACAAACGCAAGACGGTTCATGGTATACATATAATACATGCATATATATTTATATATTTTTTTTTTATATTTAAAATCAAAATTAAATATTTTTTGGAGAGAAATTATACCTCTATTAGAGAAATTTTGGAAATAAATAGTACTTTCATCAAGATACATAGCATCATTAGGGTACAGTTGCCGTCCCAAAAGTAAATTACGATTTTAGCTTTCATTAAAGCTCACGTTATCTGAACGAGTTTGATTTCCATGATATTAGAAAAATTCAAGATAATGTAACCTGTAAAAATTAAAAATCAAGAACTAATATAAGATTGGAATGTATAATTGAAGAGTTATTTATGAAAATATCCTCTTTTATCATATTTTTGTCATTATATTTTGTACTTTTAAAAATTATAAAATAAACCTCCATATTTAGGTATGGAAATTGGGGAATTTGCTTCATATATGCTACATGGTTTGCACTCGGAGGACTGGCAGCAGCTAACAAGATATATACAAATAGTGCAACTATACGCAAAGGAGTTCAATTTTTACTTGGAACTCAAGGAAATGACGGTGGTTGGGGAGAGAGTTACCTTTCATGCCCAAACAAGGTCAAATTTTTTTTTTTTTTATTTAGTTTCAAAAAATATGGTTTTTATTTTATTTATTTTATTTTTAGTTATTTATTTTATTTTTTTGTGTTATTAGTCTATGTGTTACGACATTTTAGTCCCCGATCCTTTATTCTTGACCGAAAAGTTATTGAATTTTTCTTTTCTACAATTAACATAAAGTTTACAAATTTAAAATAAGAAATCACACTATAATTTTAAATTTTTACAAACTCACATCTTGGTAATTAGAACAATATACATATATTATGTGATTGCTTTTGTGAAATTTTATGTTAATACATAAGATTATATTTTAAAATTTTTTAATATATATCATCAATGATTAAATTTTAATAAATGAGTATATTTGTTTTTAATCTATATATATATATATAGGAATATGTAGCACTTTCAGAAAATAGATCAAATTTAGTGCATACAGCATGGGCTATGATGGGTCTCATGCATGCGGGACAAGCAGAAAGAGATCCAACACCTCTTCATCGTGCAGCCAAATTGATCATCAATTCCCAATTGGAAAATGGTGATTTTCCACAACAAGTACATCCCTCTCCCTAATTCACATATTTCTTCTTCTAGTGTTTTTTTTTTTTTTTTTTCCTTTCATTTTTATGCCTTGCATTTTGAGGTTATTTAAAAAAAATCGCAGCTTATACTTTAAATTTTTATTGTATTTATATATTCACAGTTTTGGCTCGTATTAAATCCTAATCTTTTTGGGTTAAAAATTGATTTTCACTATAAAAAAAGGCCTAAATATCCTTTATCCTTTGAAATGTTGTTCCGTTGCTCTTACTATCTTTCTTTTATCTTTAGGTCTTTTTTGTGGTTCAAATTGAGTGTTGATAAAGGAAAGATAAGAATTGAGCATAATTAAATTTGAAAACTGAATGCGAAAACACGATGTATGATAATTGACTATCGAATTATTGACAGGAAATAACAGGAGCTTTCAAGATGAATTGCATGCTACATTATGCAACATATAGAAATATTTTCCCATTGTGGGCACTTGCAGAATATCGTAGACGAGTTTCATTTCCTTGAAAAACCCCAACTTAAGCATCAAGTAAAGATAAACCAATGTATCACATGAAGCAACACAAATATATGCTTACGGGACAGGTCGACTACAAGGGTCTTCATGAGAGTGAAACATAATAAACCAAGGTGACATTTAAGTTTATAAATTTTCATTCAGTCAACAATTATTTGAAAATTGTAAGCACTGCACGTTTAAAATAATTGTGAATAGTTTTTTTTTTTTTTTGGCTGAGAATAATAAATTGTGGAGCGGTATGTATATGTGTGTGTTTCCTCTAATGAATTCTCTCTTATTATGTTTTTGGGTGTCTTCGAATCACATTTCCTTCAATTTAGTTTCCTTTTTGCCGCCTTTCTTTCTTTCTTTTTTTTTTTTTTTTTGGGGCTAAATTAGAAACGTAATTCATATTAAATATATTAAAATTTTAAACAACATTAGATTAGTGGGGCTTATGTTCGTGAATAAAAGGGTAATTGTACAACTTAAAAAAAATTTTCCCTCTTAATTTTTAAGCTAAAATAATACAAATGAGTGAATTAAATAATAATTATATTACATTTTTATTTTTTACATTCCTTTCTAAGAAACAACTTGAAGGAAAATAAAATTCATTTCCATCGTTCAAATTTTTTTTATTTTTTATTTTATTTTCATCCCATTTTCTTTCATTCTTATCAAACAAAGACCTATTATTAGCCATCCATACACAAAAGTTAAAGTTATAGGCGTGCATTCACCAAGTTTTAAATTTATGGGCAAAGTGTAAAAAATAGGAAGCTCAATGGATAAAAATAAAATGGGTAAATTATTAGGCCAGTCCCTAAACTTTCAACTTTGTACAATTTTGATCCCTGAATTTTTTTTTGTAGCTAAAATACCTCTAAACTATTAAAATATTATTACAATAGTCTTTTACATTAATTTTTAGGTATAATCTGTTAGTTAACATTATTTTTTTTTACCAAATCACTAACGGATTCCGTTTAAAAATTAATAAAAATGACTATTGTAACAATATTTTAACAGGTTAGGGGCATTTCATGTTTTTTTTTTTTTTTTTGTAACTGGAATGACCATAAACTATTAAAAACATTGCTAAAATAGTATTTTCCGTCAATTTTTTGATGCAATTTGTAGGTAGCATCATTTTTTGACTAAATTATTAATAAATCCTTTCTAAAAATTAATGAAAAAGACTATTATAGTAATGTTTTAGAAGTCTAATAATATTCTAACTATAAAAAAAAGTTCAGAAATTCAAATTATATAAGGTTAAAAGTTTAATGAGTAATTTACTCAAAATAAAATATATCCTTATATAAGGTTAAAAGTTTAATGAGTAATTTACTCAAAATAAAATATATCCTTATATAAGGTTAAAAGTTTATTTTCGTTGTTTTGTTACGTGGAATGTCTCAGAGTGGAGAAGATAATGGCCTGATTGGCCATGTATGAACTTTGGTAGGAGGATGCCTAAGTTGATGATGCACTCTTGGTGTGTGGTCTGCTATACCACTGCCCTGATCGAGAGTAAAAATCGACATATTTTAATCCATCAAATATGCATAAGATTCTCTCAGTTTTGGATATATTCCATTTTGATCTGATTTTCACTGGTGATAACATTTAAAAATGTACACTACTAACATGGTACCTTGCCATAAAAAAGTTCATCCTTTATTCTTTTCTTAGTTTCTTTGATCAAGCAACAGTTACTAGAAGTAAATATTTCTAAAACTCATGTTATAGAAGAATTTTGGCATGTCTGATGGTTGAAAAAGCAAGGAATTTTCCTGTAGGGTACGTTTTTATTTTTTACTTTTGAAGTTAATTAAACGACTATGAGTGAGTACTTTTATGCCGTATGTTGAATTTTTTTAATGCAAAATTATGCATTCTTTGCTTACTAGCAATATGATCGAAAATTTTCATCACTTAAACAACACAAAAATAAAGTTCGTAAATGTGTTTTTTATTTTTTTGGGAAGCATGTGTTTTTGCAAACACAGTAATGGCCGAAAATCGTTTGGCCTAGCGGAACAACACAGGTGGAGTGATGCTTTATGGGAGGTTGTGTGTTCGATTCTGTTTTATATAAGCGGACAAAAAATCGTTATGATTTTTCAAGAAACAATACTAGTAAATTAAAGAAAAATGTATAATTAGTTTTTTGAATTTAACGAAATGATTTACGTGATAGGAACACGATTCCGAGAAATCGGAATCAGGTAGAGATTCTCTTTTCTTCTTACAGACAAACCAAAGCTCTCACTCATATCTAAATTCACATGGTTGATTCCATCAGGTAGTCTCCAGTCAAAATGGAACAACAACTGAGCAAGAGGAAGCTTAATATCTGCCAACCCGAACGACACGCCAGCGTACATTCTCCTCCCATCTCCAAATGGGATGAACTCAAAATCACCTCTCAGTAAACCTTTCTGGGTAGAATCTCTCCGCTTCAATCCAATAATCAGGGTCTCTTGCGATTGCCCATGCATTGACAACGATTTTTGATTTTGCAGGTATTTGGTATCCGTTAATCATGCAACTTTCTTTAGAGTCTCTTGGAATCAAGGGGCCAGGAGGGCCAAAAGGCCAGGAGGGCGTAGTCTTAGCGTTTCTTTGATGACTAAATTTAACAATTCTAGTTCGTGTAAATTTGTTTCGTCGACGTTTTCTTTTCCTCCGAACACTCTTCTCACCTCTTTTTGCGCTTTCTCCATCACTCTAGGGTTCTTTAGCATATCTAACATAGCCCATTCTACAACTGCAGATGATGAGTCACTCCCGGCAATGAATATGTCCTAATTTCATTTCAAATCCATTGATAGGCCATGGAGGGGAGGCAAATAAAAATTAATAGAGTGCAAAAAATGTGTATTCAAAATAAGAAAATATCTAACATCCTAATTCACTTGAGTTGGGACGTGAGATGAAGCCTATTAATGAGGCCCACTTGAATCTAATCCCAACTCTATGTCAGTCGGGATATATAGTATTTGCCTTGCAAAATAAGACTCAAGGAGTTTTGAATAGATAAAGAATATAGTCCAACTCTAGAATGAAATGAATCACATCTTCTTTAGCCCAAATAAGCAAAATTTTCCACAAAAATATTGCCTTTAGAAAACTTCTTTAAAAAAATTTTTTTTTAGAGATTAATTTTCTATGTATGAAAAAATAGTTTTTAATTAGAAGACGAAGTAACATTTCATTTTTCATCATAGAGATGACCTGTGGAGATTACACTTTAACGACCAATCGACAAATAAGTTTTCACTCTAAGTTTTTAAGGATAAATTTCTATGAGTGTCCATTTTATTAATTTAAAAGAAAATCTCTCAGGTTTTGAATATAGAACTTAATACTTTAAACTCTCTCTTCCCCTCACTAAGCCCTTTGTTCGCTAGAGCTTCCTTGACAAGCGCTGTGAACTCTTCTTGCTCTTTGCATTTCTTGCCGAAAGCGGCCCTAGCTATGATGCAATATGTCAACGAAAAGATTTTCTCGCTGAGGTTGACAACTAGCCCTTTGTTCGAACGAATGTCACTGATCAGATTGGACACCTCTCCTTCCCTGATTGATCGAAACAATTGCACACGTTTAGGGCTCAACAATTCTTGTGTGCAAATCCTCAGCTCTCTCCAACTTCATAGGGAGAAAAAACAATGTCTAAGGAATTATACTTGCTTCCTCCAAGGAGAAGAGGCCTTTGGGAAAAGTTCACATCATGTGTTCTCAACATCTCCTTCGCAACCTCCGGGGAAGAAACGACGATATGGGAAACTTCACGGAGCTTTAGGTGCATCAAGGGTCCAAATTTCTTGGCCAAGTCTCGCAAGGGACGGTGGGGAAGATCGGAGCGTAAGAAAAGGTGAAGGTTTCCTATAATTGGTAGACCTCTAGGGCCGGGAGGTAATTTGGAGCTGATAATTTGGTTGGTTGAGATGTTGTTCTCTTCCTTGTTGTTTTCAGGATCAACAATACGTAGAGGAGGAAAGTGAAAATCAATGCGAAAATCGGGAAAAGATCTTGTCCGTCTTTTTTTTGCTTGAAGAGATCAGGAAGGAAGAGAAGACGAAAGGATTTCATAATTTTTTTTTTTTTTTTAATTTCAAGAGTGGAAGTCTGAATAGATATGTGCTTAAGTGGTTTTGCATACTATATATTATTCAATGTTATATATACTTGTATATTGTGTTTAGATATCTGTATATATTATCTTGTGTTTGATCCATATAATTGAACTTAACCACATTAGTTCGTTGTTCCCATATATATTTATATAAGATATCTGTATTTTTTGTGTTTCTGTGTCGCATTTTTTACCAGACTTGGCCGATGGTTTTTTCAAAACTGGTCTACAATCCGTCGTTTATTTATAAATGTTTAAAGATAAAGAAATTTGTAGGACCTTTTCAATTATTATGAGGGTGACATATACATTAAAGTTAGCATTCACGGGAATGTATTATTCATTTTTGACTAGAAATTCTTGATTAAGACTAGCTTTTTTTCCCAAGTAATCACATGTATTTCAATTACATATATCCAAGACTAAATTGAAGAATGTGTTTGATAAGAGAGAAAAGTGGATGGACGGAGTGATGGGGGATTAATAAGAGAATTTTGACATTTATGATTATTTAATTTTATGAGATAAAAGAGAAAGGAAGTGATTAAAGAATGACTCCAAATACTTCAAAACAAACTAATTTTGATCTCTCATATATTAGAGAAATTATTAGAAGGATTTTAAATCAACATCATAAGAGAAAGAACTTTTTTTTTTTTTCATTTCTCTCACCTAAACAATCTACATATATATTCTTTATTATTTTCTCAACCTCTCCCTCTGTTTTTTTTTTTTATTTTTTTATTTCTCTCACCTAGATGACCTATATATTATTCCTCTCATTCCTATCAAACGTAACCTAAGATGCGGATGCGGATTTTAAATATAAGACAAACAAAATGTTTATCTCATATTTATCTTTTTTTTTTTTTAATAATGAGAAAGGAAGAGCATCCAACGAAATATTGACACCCATTTTTCATTTCAGTTCAGACTAATTCCCTTACTCAAATGATCTAATTAAATTATGAAAATTAAAAATTTCCAAACAAAAAAAAAAGGAAAAAAGTTCCAATCTAGTCAAAAGGCTACAAAAAAAATGCTAATGAAAAAAAAAACGTAAAAGGTGGTGAAAAAAAAAAAACACCAGATTGATCGATTTTCTTACCAAAAATTAAGAGAGAGGTCCCATTAAAATCTCGTAGCCTAAAATACTATGGGAAAAGGCTAGAAGAAGGAAAAAGTAGCCTAAAATCCAATGCGAAAAGGCTAGAAGAGGAAAAAGAATGCATGATCAAATCCGACATTCAATAATCGAAAAGCACCCGTCCAACTAACAACCAATTAAACAGGAACAAAAATCAGGACTTGTCCACTACGATGCATCCGAGCCCAAATGAAGCACATTAGTGTCCAATAATTAATCAGTCACATGATTGCCTTCTCTGTATATGTGAGAAACTGTGAAAGTATTACCGAAAATATATATTGGATTGCAGTAAAACAATAAGCTTTAAATTTACAAGGATCTTCCAGAGATTTCTTCATCAGTAAATTCACCACATAAGGATATAATCATATTCAAAACCCTAAAAAAAAAAGTTTCAATAATTCATTCGTTCATTTTTCTTATTTTTGGCATGAAAAGCATATTTTTTTCACTCCCAGAAACTCCGCCTCATAAGCAAAGAGAATTCCCAGAAGATGAGCTAAACATCCTTTAACGAATCCTGATCTATGAGTTCCGAAAATACCACCACCACCAGCAGCTAGGTCATGAGATCTTTTATCGGCCGCCATTAGGGTTAACTTTAAGACAAAATTAGATTGAGAGCCATGTTTTAAATATCTCTTTATAATTTTACTCATTCTAACATTAAAGTTGATAATTTTTAATGTTATAAAATGATAAAATTATCAACTTTAATGTCATGTATGATGGAAATAAATATACGAAGGTGTCAAACTTAAAGAATTCCCTGTAACCCTCACTTTAATCCATTGCACTGAAGGAGATATTAATAGATTTTAATATAGAACATTTCAAATCCTTATTCATTGATTGAAATTTGAGATTTATGTAAAGCCAAAAAAAAAAGATTATACCAAAGTCCGGTCCTAAATTATGACTTGTTAAATTCAGTCCCAAATTCACACACATGCTTTTCTCGATCAAAATATATGTATAATTTCATTCATACACAAATGAAGCCAAGCATAAAGAAAAACGACAAAAAAAAGAAAGAAATAAAGAAAAATCTACGTACGAGGCGTAACAGTAAGTGGATCCTGATCAAAGATACTTATTGATTTCTATCACCAGTCTTTATATTAAAAAAAAAAGTAAAAAGAAAAGGAAAAAACATAATCCTTATTAAAGGCGGCTTGCTTTTCGTTTACCATTATCTTGTGTGGGATCAATAATTCGATCAATATCAGTCCATATTGATAGTACCCTATTACAATTTGTCGGCCAAATATCACAATTACTTGTTAGCTCTTTATGATATGGATGAACCAACATAAGGAGTTGGTATTATTGTTGTGACACTGAGGGCATATGTTATGTTAATATTCGCAATAATGCATGCTTGAAAGAAACAATATTTTTTTGGCTTGACCCTAGATTTTTTTCAGTTGATAATGAGAATATATAATATTAATTTATATTAGATATAACAATAATGTTATATGTATGTGGTCATTTTGTACCCGTTCGATAGAGTTCATAACATCTCCAGTACTTCTATATTTTTATTTCTCCATTAATCTTACAAATCCACTTTAGAATATTTCCTATATATATATATATATATATATATATATATACATAAAAAATCTAGTTTTTAAGTGGAGACTTGGTGCTGGTATTGTCAGTGAGTGTCAACATAAGTAGAATAATAATCTACATATAATTTTTCATGATACTAGTTGTTCCTTTACTTATTGGTTAAAGAAAAAAAAAACTTCTAGTAACCAGAGTATAATATATAAATTTCGGGTACTATTTACATTTTAATCAGTTTGATTCCAAAAGCAGCAAGAAAAAAAAAAAAAAAAAAAAAAAAAAAAAAAAAGGATCACATTTTATCGGTTTCTTTATTGATGAGCCATAAAGAGTTGGTATTAAGTTTGCAATGCCTGAAAGCTTTTTTTGTTTTTTGTTTTTTCCATTTTCAAGGGGAGTATATATACATATATATATATATATATATATATATATATTATTGTATGTCATCATTATTGATAAGTTAGTTTTGTACTAATTAATTTAGTACTTTTAACCTATTATTTTGTTAAGTTTTCACTCTGTTTTTAGGTTCTTTAACTTCGTTTTATTCTCTTTTGTACAATTTTGGTAAAAAAGTGGGTTCGTTTTTTTTTTTCAGTGCGTTTGGAGCTAAAACGCAGCATTTGGCATACTTTGGTGTGAAGTTTGTATGTTTTGAAGAGTATGGGCACCTACGCATTAATTTTATGGGTGCCTGGGCGCCTGAATTGAGTTTTTTAGTACAAAAACCTAAGAACTTAGGGCCTAGACATTGTTTCATAAGTGCCTAAGCACTAAAAGAGATTTCCGTCTACATAACTTAGGGTCTAGGTATTGATAAATGTGTGCCTAGGCGCAGATCATGGTTCCTCAGACAAGCATGCATATAACAGTTTTATGCCAAGGCATAGAAAAAAGAAGGCCTAGGCATAGATGCGGGATTATACAGGATTCTTTTTTATTCTCCGAATTTGTAATTTAAAATCAAATATTTCGGTCCATGGCTATAGATAAAATCCTTTTAGGGTTCCAAAAAGGGTTTTTCGGCATAAAAGAGACGAGGTGTGAAGGAAAGGAGAGCAATTAGTAAATTGGAGAAGAAGAGTAGTAATTCTGGAGATGGAACGCGGCAATTCTGATTCTAAACTAGTTCTTTTCCTTTTCACGTTATGTTTAGAACTTTATTTAGGATTTCGTTTAGTTTCATTACGAACTAAATTTCTTTTTATAGGGCTACGATGTAGCCGGATTATGAATATTTAAATTCATCATGGTTTAATTCAATTTTGATGTTTATTCATATCTATGCTGAGTGTTTAATTTATTCTTAATGCATGTGAAAGTGTGCACCCTTTCCCATTGATTTGTGATCTAATTTGAGACTGAGAAATGATAGTTGGATTAGACTTTGATTAAATACCATGAGATTGACACAGGATAATGCTATGAATTTTTTGTTCTCAATAAATCATGGTAGGTTTGAAGTTTGAGACCGAGAGGTGAAAACTGGCTTGTTGTGGTGATTTGCTAATACTTGAGAAAGATTAGTGAATACATTAGGGAAGTTTTTCTCAGCATAGGAATAAGCAGTGGTTGATTAAATTTGATACTTTGAGCATGATTAATCTAGTAAAATCGAAAACCCTAGATATCCTAATATATTGAATTTCTCCTTGCTAAACTCATGTGTTGTCTTTATTTTAATTTTTTTTTATTTTATTGCATCTTGTAAATTTATTATTCTAATAGAATTAGGATTAGAGTAATTCGGTACTTAGTAGTAAATAGTCTTCGTTAGAAACGATATTTTTTTTTATCATTTCATTACTTAAACTGGCTCATGCACTTGCGAAAAATACCTATCAATTATAAAAAAAAATATATATATATATATATATATATATATACTTTATGTTTTTAGTAGAGATTTGTGCACAAGCATAAAAAGAAGTGAAGATTATGATTGTAAGATTCGGAGATAAATTTGAAGAGCTCTACAACATGCAAGAAACCTAATCATTGAACTTCTAAGGTATAGATAGGGAATTAGCATTCACAGAGAATTCCCAATTTCTTCAGTACTTACTAAAATTTGTCATATAGATCCATATAAGTACCAAATTTTATTTCTCCTTTTTTTTTTTTTCCCCTTCACTTTTTCTATCACTGTCGATGATAATGAATAATTGAAGACAGCCTATTATCAATGATAAAGAAACGTCTAGCAAACACAAATGTCGATATCCTTCGCTCAATTATTAACTTTATGAATGGCGCAAATTGAAGATATTCAATGGTTGGTGTTTTACATTCTTTTTTGTTTGATTTTTTTAATTTGTGGAAGAAAATTTGTGTCAATAATTGAACTGTTGAATAGTCTTCTCTCCGAAGTTGCACACGTTACTCTTCTAGTCTCACAAGTTTGATTGATTAGTCCCTCCAGCTTTGGAGGATGCATTTAATAAAATGGAGGGTACTCGAGAAATCGGAAGTCAAATTATGACGGATTTTAAACCTTTTATAATTTTCATTTTATTTTTTTTTTTCAGTTTAGTTTTATTTATCTGCTATAACATGTGTTATTTCTTTAATTTTACGACTTATTTGGGATAGCAACGTCAGACGAAAATTTTCAAAGTTCTTACAAGTTCAACCTTGATGCTTATTAGTCTACATTTAAATTGATTCATGTCTCTAAGTATAAGTTAAATTTGCGCATCAAATTTTCTTTTAACGATAGAGGGCATATGACTCCTATTTAACAAAGAAAAATAAGACACTTTTAGAATCTATTTGGCCATGTTCTAAGTTTTCAGTTTTTAGAAATGTGTTTCTAAAGAAGATTTCTATAACAATTCTCACATGTTCTCGAAAACTTATGGTATTTGACAATTGTTTTGAGAAAATAGATTTATAAAATTAAAATAGGATATACATGTTTGGATAAATATTTTTAAAAACTTATTTTATTATTATTCATTTTTCAATTGAACTTCTATAGTTATCAGGGCTGAGGTCGGGTTTCGTGACGGGGTCAAAATTCTGGACCATGATCGGGATAGGGTTTCCAAAATCAAGATAAAGGATCGGGGTCAGGTTTTGGGACCGTGACTCGGGATGGGGTTGGGGTCAGGTTTGGGTATAGGAATCAAGGGATTGGGTTTCAGAACATGAGTTGGAATCAGGTTTCGGTACAAGAGTCGGAGTTGGGTTTTGGGAAAGGTTGGGGTCGGGATCGGGGTCAGAGTCGTTTTTGTATTGGGTGAGGTTGGGTTTGGAGATTGGGTCAGTGTTGGGTTTCGAGTTCAGGATTTGGGACTAGGGTAAAGGATGAGGGTCGAGGTCAATTTCAGGATCCGTGAC
The DNA here is from genome assembly GCA_025413025.1 of Ficus hispida. NCBI lineage: Eukaryota > Viridiplantae > Streptophyta > Magnoliopsida > Rosales > Moraceae > Ficus > Ficus hispida. The sequence goes on from CM046369.1 coordinate 20,235,711, forward strand.
TAGGATCAGGGTCAAGGTTGGGGTTGGGGTTGGGGTTGGGGTTGGGTTTAGGGACAGGGATAGGATTGGGTTTGGGGACAGGTCAGATTTCGATACCAAGGTGGGGTAGGGTCGAGTCGGGTTCCAGTTTGTGGATCGGGATTGGATTTCGGGACTAGTGTCGAGATCAAGTTTAAAAACAGGGGTCGGGATTTAGTTTCTGGACTGGAGTTGGATTTAAGTTTAGGGATAGTGGTCAAGTCGGGTTTCGTAATTGGGATCGTGTTCGTGTTTGGGTTTAGGGACCGGGGTTGGGAACAGGATAAGGTTCTGGATCGGATTTTTATACCGTTGTTCGGGTTTGGCTTTCGAGATGAAGGTCAGGGTCGGATTTCGGGACAGGACTCAAGGTTGGGTTTGGTACCGGGGGTTGGGGTTGGGCTTCTGGATATGGTCGGGTTAGAGTTTTGAGATCGGATCAGTCTTTGGGATCGAGATTGGGTACAGACCCTGGCCCCCGATACCGAAACCTAACCCTAACTTCTGACCTAAAATCTGAACCTGACCACCTATCCGATAACCTGACCCTGACTCCTGGTGCCGATACCCGACCTTGACTCTTGTCTAGAAACCCGACTCCGACACCAACCCCCGTCCCAAAACCAAACCTCAACCCCAACCCTAGCACCGAAATCGATCCAGATCCCTGTCTCGAAACTTGAACCTGAGCCATATCCCATATCCTAACCCCTGATACCGAAACCCGACCATTTTCCGGAAACCCAAACTCGACTCTGACCTCCGTTTTGAAACCCAACCCTGACCTCTGGTGCTGAAACCCAACCCAACTCCTATCTCGAAACCTGATCACAACCCCCATCTAGAAATCCAACCCTAACCCCCATTTAGAAACCTAACCCCAACCACTGGTACCGAAACCTGACCCCGAATCATATCTCAAAACCTGACCCGATCCTCATCTTGAAACCCTAACCCGACCCTCGATGCTGAAACGTGACCTGACTCTTGTCTTGAAACCAGAACTCGACCCCGATCCCAAAACCAGAACTCGACCCCAATCTCTGTCCAAAAACCTGACCCCCTGTGCCGAAACCTGACCACGACTCCTATCTCGAAACCTAACCTGCTCCCCATCCTAAAACCCGAACCTAACCCCATGTCCCGTAACCTGAACCCCAACCTCCGTCCCAAAACTTGACACCAACCCACATCCCAAAACCCAAAGTCGACTCCAGTCCAGAAATCTGTCCCCGACCTCCGTCCTGAATCCTGACCCTCGGTCTCGAAACTAGAACCCAACATTGACCCAAGCCCGACCCTACCCCCGATCTGGAAACCCGAACCCGAAATGACCCCCATCCAAGAACCTAACCCCTGGTACTAAAACCCGACCCAACTCTTATCTTGAAACCCAACCCGACCTCGGCCCCAATCCCAAATCTCGACCCAACCCCGACCCTGGCATCCAAACCCGACCTAAACCTCAGTCCCAAAACCCAAACCTGATCCCAGTTCCGAAACTCAACCCCGACCTCGGCATTGAAATCCTTCATCGACCTCGTCCCAAAACCCGACCCTGACCCTTATGTTGAAATCCAATCCCAACCCCAACCTTGATCCCCCGTCTAGAAACTCAATTTCGATGTCAACCTCTGTATCCCATCATCTACCCTAATCTCGAATCTCGTTCCCGATCCTGAATGCCACGTCGACCTTGATCCCAATTCCCGACCTAGACCCTCAAACCAAGTGAAGTTTTTTCTTTTTAATTTTAAATACATCCTAATTAAAAGTTGTTTTTAGAAAACATCAAAAGCTACAAAATATTATTTTCTGAATTTTTTATTTTTTGTAATTCTGTTTTTCAAAACTATTATAAAAAAAACAATAGGCAAACACCTTATTTTAATTTTAGAAAATAAAATAATGTTAAAGAAAACTATTTTTTAATCACATGACCAAACAGGCCGTTAGTTTCTAAAATTTAGAGCTCTTACTAAAATCCCTTCCATCCGAACTAGCAGCATCAGGGAGTAAATTTGCGCAACATTGTTATAACAATGAGTAATGACTGGTGAGGAAAACTCAACAACCATAATCAAGCAAAAACGACAAAAATGTCCTAGTAGCGAGCAGGTAGGACTTAAATGTGACGTTACGTTTTCCAGAAAAATAATAAATAAAAATGTTATAGTAGTACTTTGTTGGTGGATGACTTGACACTATTACATTTACAGTTCAATGTCATTGAATATGGTCCCAATAGCCATGTGAGGCAAAAAGAATACGATTAAATGACTTTTGACTAGTCTTATCCACTCGTCTAATATCACTAGTTGTGACAAGTGCCAAGCACATGTCTAGTTATAACAAAATTTTTATAATGTAAAAAATTTATTGTAATATAAAAAAATTTTAAAAAAATATTAAAAAATCTAAGAATTTACGTCGATAAAAATATAAATTAAAAAATTATACTTAATTTTATAGTAAAATCATGATAATATATTTGATATAATATAAGAAATATTTTAATATTTTTAAATAATAAATTACAACTTATTTTATTATTTTGTGAAATTTGCATATTGATATTTTTATTAAGAAAATTATATTTTTTTTATGCTAATATTGACTCATTGCATCAATTGATTCAATTGGGCTTGTACCGGTAATTCAATCAAAGCACCTTCGACCGTAATTGGACAAGGAGAGTGCTCGACCAAAATAACGGCCAACAAAGACTGTAATTACATAGATAAGTGGATGAGCTCCCCTTACCTGTGCTATTTTATGAATGAACACGTCAGAGGAACTCCCGTACCGGACTCGCTCACATGCCACCCTACACCCTAAATTCTAAATCCTAACAATTTATATTTAATATAATTTTATCAGTCTTCTATGAAAGAGATTAATAGAAATTCTTTTAAAAATATTTATAGTATGTGAAAAATATGAATACATTCATCTCTTTCTTATTATATATCATATCAAAAAACAAATAGGTGATTTTATTGGCACAATTTTTTGACTTCATCTCTTTTAAACACACACCCCTATTAAATTTAAAAGGATTAGATTTGCTTATTACATTTACACCCTAATTAATTCCAAAATTATCCCTAATTATTTCTATAAAATAAAAGTACTCTGCTTCAAATTTCTTTGCACACCTACTTTTTTGATTTTTTGGTTTATTTTGATGTTCCACTCCTGAATATCTAGACAAAAAAAATAATTAATAGAAAAAAGACGTCATGCCTATAATTCATATTTTCAGATTCCTTAAAACAAAACAAACTAACTATAATAATAGGTTGGGGAATTTTACATTGATTGAGAAATAGTGAATTCGTTTGTATATGATCTATTTGATAAGCTGAAGAGGAAAAAAAAAAAAAAAAAAGGTATTATATTAAGTAGAGACATCATCTTTTAAACATATTTGAAAACATTCAAATTAAAAAGCGCTTAATCTATTTGTAGGTTAAATAAAAATTTTGCTAGAAAAAAATTGAAAAGAATCCATAAACAACAAAATATATTCGTATATACATATATACATACATATATAAGAATAGTCCTAAATTCGGTACCTCATAATATTCAGTAATGTGAATTTCAGTTACTGTAAAAACAAACTTCAGTTATTCGGAATATAAACTTATGCAGAAGGAAATGTAAAATAAAGAGAATTCATATTCGCTTTAGCTAAATTTTTTCTATATAAATTTACATTCTTAATAACTAAAATTCACATAACTGGATATCATCAAGTACCAGATTTAAGACTATTTATATTTATATATATATATATATATATAGTAACCAAACTATTATAATGCCAACGAAAACGTTAAAAGCCAATAATACAAAGAAGAAGGAAAAAAAACGTAACATCTTGAAAAAAAAAAACGAAAAAAAAAAAACAAGACAAGGGAAAAAAAAATCCTAACATAAAACTTTGTCCAAAAATTTGGACGATACAACGACGAACAAAAAACAACAAAACAACAAAACAAAAAAAAGGGGGGGGGGGGGGGGGGGGGGGTGGGGGTTGGCGGGGCATGACTGATACAACGACAAGTAATTAAATTAGAAACCAACAAACAAATTTTTTAAAAATTTTTTTTTATGGGTGTAAAAGTAAAAATTAGGATTTTATTTTAGGTCTTAAAATAATAAGGTTTATATGCTATTTATTTGGGGATTTGATATTTAGGGATTTGATATTTAGGTGTGTGTGAAAAGAAAAAATGAATATAAATTTATTTTTGGTAAAATTTTATTTAGATAATTAGGTTTATAAAGTTTTCTTTTTATGTCATTTTGTTTAAGGGTTTTTTTTTTTAAATTAAAGAATTTGTTAAGGAGGGGTATGCATAGAGTCAAAAGGAATGTACTAATAGAACTACTCAATAATGATTTCTCCCACTTCAATATGTTAAAATCAAATATAAGAAATTGACTCTTTAACAAAAAATAAATAAATATTTTCCACTAAATTGAGGAAATTCAAACTTAGCAAATAGAAACTAAAATTTTGTTTAACTCATTTAAGATACAAAATCATTAATAATTTCATAAAACAGAATTCTAACCAAGAGTAAGACCATTAAAATGTCAAAAAAAAAAATAGAGACCAATCAATGAATTATGAATTTTTCTACTCAATTAATTACCATAATGAACTCAAAACCAAACATGACAAAATAATAATAATAATAATAGAATAATGAAATTTATTATTAATATCTCAAAGTAATGAAAAATAAAATTTTGAAATTCTATAATCTCTAAAGCTGTTAGCTTTATCATATGATTCAGACATAAATGAAATTACAGAAATAACTCATAATTTTTTTAATCAGAATCATAATAAAAATGAAAATAATTGAGAACATGGCTTATTAAAGCAAAGAAAATGTTAATGAACAAGATTTTTTTTTTAATTTTCAAAAAGAAAGAAAAATAAAAGAAAAATAAAAGTCAATTTTAAGCCCCTAACAAAGGATAAAAAAAAAATGTTTTAAGAAAAGAAAAGAGAAAGAATACCAAAATGGAAATACATAGGGCAATCATGAAATAAACAAGAGTTTATGTCATTTCTTTAATATCATTAAAATTAAGAACAAAATAAGATATATTACTGGGATAATGATTTTTAAAAAGTTCTCTATACGTGACTAAAATAATCTAAAAAAAGTTTATACATATTTAAAAGGAATTAATTTTTATATCATATTTTAACCTTTATAATATGTTTGGCAATGTTAAAATGATGATATTAAATAAAAATTAAATAAATATACAAAGTTATCAATTGCATGCAAGAAACACAAGTGGAAGGCCGAAAAAAAAAAAAAGCAGGGGACATAAGTTACTATTTGAATAGGCTTCTATATGGTTCGTATCATGAACAACTATCTACAGTTGTTGACAAAAGACACACCGGGAGTGAAAAAAAAAAAAAAAAAAAGTAAGAAGCACCAAAACGGTGTGTTTTTTAACTACCAAAAAGAAACAGTAAATTTTTATCAACTCTTTTATATATAAATACTAGTTTAAATACGTGTAAATGCTAGCGATAAGTTGTAATTGAAATTTAAATAACGTAGAATATAAACACAATACATTAACTATTTATTATTTATGACAATAAATTATTTACTACATGAAATATAATCAAAATATAATTTCTTATATTCCTTTGTTAAATTTGTAACTTTTGATTTGTTATCTTAAATTAATTTCTATATCAGAATGTTGAATATAATTGCTCAAAAGATAACAGCAAACTCATCACATCATTTATTAAATAGACATGAGTATACTTGTTGAACTTAATTCTTTTATGACAAAGTACAAAGGTTAAAATATTTATTACAAGGAAATGCCAATTATATTAGGAAAACAATCGCATGTGTATCATCCAACAAAAGTAGAAATATTTGGCTATCTTTTATGAAGAAGGAAAAAAAAAAGTTTAATCAACCGAAAAATTCAAAAAAACACACACACCAATTAGATCTTGAAAAGAAGTAGAAAAAATTCATCACAATTAAACTTTAAACTTGGAATTTGAGGGGGAAAAAATGCATCATAATTCCTCCTAATTAAAACTTATTTCTATGAGCATTTCTTCAAAAAAAAATTTACATATATGAATAAGTAAGGATTTTACAAAATATTTTAGACGAGTGATTAAAAGTTTCAATTTAGAATTTTAATACTTCAAAAAATCATTTTTTTATTAATATTAAAGAATAATGTTAATAAAAAAAACTTTGACATGTAAGTCTAAACTCTTAAAAAAATGTATTTTATTTTTAATGTAACTCATTATTTTTAAATAAAGAGTAAACCTTACCATAAATATGATGGCATACATATACATGATTATTCACTTTGTTATGACATGATAATATTATGAATTTGTGACGTCCATATTTCAATTACCTTCTTAATTATCCCTCTTAATTCAATCCAACTTAATTTCTTATACTAAAATAAAAATAAAAAACCTAAGTATACTTCATTACTTTTTTTTATTTACAATTTTAGTATTATCCAACATTAAATAAGTTGAATTAACGTTTTTAATTTTATGTACTTTTATTCATTTTCCGTCATTATTCACCTTTTCTTTTCTCTAAACACGACCTTAATAATATATTTTATAGATGTAAAATTTCACTATTGTAATGTTTTTATTTTATTTTTTATGAGGAGAGTATATGAGTATAAATGAAAGGATTTGTACTATCTGACAAATCATCAGTAATAGAATAAGAAAATCATATCCCTTCGTTAGCATTTCGAATAACTCTCTCTCAATTTTTGTCCCCTCCACACGCCGGTCTCTCTCATGTCATCTTCTCCTACACTTTTTTTTCATCAGATCTTCCCCCTCATTTGTTTTCGGATCACCTTTCTTATTAACTCTCCACTTCCTCTTTTCTCAGTAAAAAGTTAACATGTGATGATTACGTGCTTACTCTGTGCATTTTTCTAACGTTTGGACTCTCGTGAATTTTAATACCAACATATATATGGATTAAAGAAAAAAGCCCAAGAAAAATGAACAAGTTGGCGTTCCCGGAGGGTGAACCCATATCATCTAGCGGAGACCAAAGTCAGAGAGAAACAAAAAAAATTCTAGGAAGAAAAATGAGAAATAGGGGAGAAATGGAAGAGCAATACGAAATAGAACGGTAGTTTTTTCTTTTTTTTTTTTTTTTTTTGGTTATGAAAATAGAAAGATAGTTGATGACCAAAGAAAATGGGTCTGGGGAAAAAAACACAAACACACACACAAAACATGGTAAAGGAGTGGTTCAAAATGAAACCAGAGTGATAAAGAGGAGGACAGCGTCAGATCTCAATAAGAAGAGAGAGAAAGACGAGAGGGGGAGGGAAATGAAAAGAAAAAAAAAATGCTAACAGAGGATAGAGAAAGAAACAGAAAGGGTGGAAAAAAGCCGTTAAGATTTAGGAAAACAAAAAAAGTGGTTTGGGGGGGGGGGGGGGGGGGGGGGGGTGGTTGTTGGGATGAGTTCACGATTTTCAAAATCTCTCAAAACGCATAAAAAAAATCCGCATTTTTTACGACAAAAAAAAAACAGTAAAAAGCATTTCTACTTTTTTATTATAGTTAAGATTAAGATATAGAGGATACAACGCAAGGAAAAGTCCGAGGTGTCGATGAACATTTGTTCACCACATTTTTCTCCTTTTTTCTTCACTTATTTTTTTATTTTTCCCCAACATTTCTCATATTTCTGAGTTTTTCTAGCTAGCAGTATGATTTTGTCGCATCCTGATCTTCTCAAGTCTCGTGAATCTCTTATTCAATTCGAGTCTTCGGTTTTGAAAGAAAATTAAAAAGGTAATTAGTTCTCAACAGAGTTTCTGTTTCAATAATATTTATGAAACAAACAAATTGATTACAGGTGTTAAATAATTTTTCGAATTGTATTGAGAAACAATAATTAAAATAAGAACATTAAATTTCATCAAAATCATATTATTAAAAAAACTTAGCCTTGCAAAATATGTTTAGTATTTTCGTACTCTATCATAGAATTTTTCTTTAATGAATATGGTAATTATGTGCCCCATAAAGATAAGAAAAGGAGATTTTCACCAAAAACAAAAAAAACAAAAAAAAACAAAAAAAGGAAAAAGAAACTTATAATATTGTGATTACACCTGCCTCTAACATAAATTGTACTTTAACTTAACCAAAAAATAAAATATCAAAAAGGAGCTTGAACTTAAGAACGACATTTTGATGTATTAATTATGCATCTCTCAACATAAAAAAATAAAAAATAAATAAATAAATAAATAAATAAATGTATTAAATGCACGATTAGAATTTAATTGATTAAAGGATGCAAGCGCCAAGTTGGAAAACAAAGACAAAACAAGTACATTCGTTCTTTTTTATGACAAAACAGAAGCAAAAGTTAGTAAAATTGGAGAACCAGGTAAATAATTATAAAAGAAAAAAACGCTCCATTTTGCTTGCTTTTAATTATTTGCCAGATCGAATGATGCTTTCTACTTTTAATTCATGTGGACCAGTTGAAGGAGTTTTAGCCCAACTGTATTCAGAATTATGTGGACAAAAAACTTATATTAAATAATTAAAAGAAAAGCAATTAAGTCGAGACATTTGTGCACATATTTTTATTATATGTTTATATTCTTCCAACTATATCTCTACAAGGCTAGCAGGTCTGTGTCTGTGTGTGTATAAATATATGTATGCAAACAAAGAAACTGCATCTTCTTCTTACAAGTTCACACCACTTTCCACTCTCACCACATTATTCAAGGAAATATTCACACATCAAGGTTCGTACAAGTTTTAATATAAAAATTGTTCTTCAAGAGGCATTACAATCTTTAATTTATGACAATATTATAGCTCTATTTACGTTTGTGTTTATGTATATGTATGTTTAAGCACATGTAATTTATGATACTAAACTTACTTATACTTCTATCCTCCTCTTTTCCCTCATATTATAAATATTATTTTATTTATTTATTTATTTGTATATATCCATGAACCCTGAGACTTTGAGAACCGTGTATATATCCATGCTCTCAAAATCTCATGTTATAGCTGGGGTCCATAGATACATATATATGATATATATGTATATATATATATACACACACATAAGTAATATAAAGCATTATATATATATATAATATTTTACTGTTTTATCACAAGATTTACAATAAAGAAAATTGAGGCGGAATTTTTTACTTGTTCATATAATTTGTAGACACGAAAAGTAAGCTCTATTTTAAAAATAATTTACAATATGATGCTACAGACGAGGATACTTGGCAGTTTGACTATCCAAGATTTATCTCCTTAAAGATCTCTAGGGATATGATAGTGCTATTTTCTTATAGATTTTATAAGTAGTCAACTTTTTATTTTGCTAAATATGTTTTTTTTTTCTTTCTGATTTTTCCCCCTATAGAGTTTTAACCAAAGGGTTTTTAACGAGATATATTTGATATCACATTTCAAGATATGACGGCTTAATTTTTTGAGATTGGTCTTTGGCTACAGGGGGTTCATTTTTGTTTCATTAGGGTTGCCTTTGTTAGGGTTGTCTCCCCCCCCCCCCCCCCCCTTCCTTTTGTTCTCTACAATTTTTTTTTTTTTTTGTATTTTTTTCTTATTTTTCTATTAATAAAACAATGGAATAAGTTAATGAAGAGTGTGCTAAGTGGATGTCTACCTAATTAAGACATAATTAAGATGTCTACGTATAACTAGTGATACTTGTTGCCATCATTTACTTTAAAAAAATAATTAACAATATACATGCAAATTAATAATTGTGACATATATAAGTTTGAACATTGAATAGTTTGCAGGATGTGGAGGCTAAAGATAGCAGATGGGGGCAATGATCCTTACATATTCAGCACAAACAACTTTGTGGGAAGGCAAATTTGGGAGTTTGATCCCACAGCGGGGACGCCGGAGGAGCGGGAGGAGGTGGAGGCGGCCCGCCTTAACTTCTTTAACAGCCGCCATCAAGTCAAGCCCAGCAGTGACCTCCTTTGGCGTATGCAGGTACCTTTTTTTAATAAAAAAAAAAAAAAGGAAATCTTGACGTTGGTTTGGGATATGGCTCTTATTAAAGAGAGAGAGAGAGAGCAAGATAATATTTTGACGAAAATAATTAAAATAAATAACAAGTTCTAATAAAAATGTTTAGAGTAAATGACAAAAAAAAAAAAAAAGAACTATTTCACACATAAGATGAAAGTGCTTATATATCCTTGGTGTGAATATTCTATCACAGAGGCTTAACTTAATATAATTCTTCATGCTTTACCCTATATATATATATATATATATATATTCTCTTATCAGGCGCTACCACAACTGCCGGATTCATCCAACACATGCATGTAACCATTAAAGTAAATATTAACGACATAGGTTAACGTATATCGCGTATAACACTAACATCATTATCGTGTATCATTTTCTTTGTTCTATTCATATCTTTTGTTCTCTCTTTGAACTATATTTGCAGTTCTTAAGAGAGAAAAACTTCAAACAAACAATTCCTCAAGTCAAGGTTGAGGATGGTGAGGTGATCACATTTGAGAAGACCACAACTACACTTAGAAGAGCCGTTCACTTCTTCTCAGCTTTGCAAGCCAGTGATGGACATTGGCCCGCTGAAAATGCTGGCCCTCTGTTTTTTGCCCCTCCTTTGGTAATTAGCAATTCTTCTCCTTTATATGTTGTATCGATTGAGATGAAAAATAGCCAAGTGTATCACTGTTATTCAACACCACAACTAATAAAAAGTAAACCGACCTATCTATAAGTTTTATATCATGGATTGTACCTATTTTTTATTAATCAATGCCCAGTACATTATTCTATTCAGCGATCGACTATCTTTATATTTGGACAAAATAACATTGCAATATTTGTTGTCTTTATGTAGGTCATGTGTTTGTACATTACAGGATACCTTAATATTATATTAACAGCCGAGCATCAGAAAGAAATTCTTCGCTACATTTTCTATCATCAAGTAAAAAAAAATACAATTTCTCTCTCTCTCTCTCTCTCTCTCTCTCTCTCTCTTTGTGTGTTAGTGTTTGTTGCTTAATTAGTTCATATATATATATAGTTTGGTTTTTAATTTCATACCTAATTATCTTTGTGCTTTGTGCCCTTAATTAGAATGAAGATGGTGGATGGGGATTGCATATTGAGGGTAAAAGCACCATGATTGGTACAGCTCTAAATTACGTTTGTATGAGAATACTCGGAGAAGGACGCCCTATTGTTAATGGTGGTCATGAAAACTACAATGCTTGTGCAAGAGCAAGACAATGGATTCTTGAACATGGTGGTGTCACCCACATACCTTCTTGGGGAAAAATCTGGCTATCGGTAAGTTAAAGAGTCAACATTTAATCAATTCTAAACCTCACCACCGATGGTGATGACACATCAATTGTGTATGTTTTCTTTAGGTCTTCTTTAATCTTGGTACTAGAGTTTGAATCCCCACTTCCTTATTTTGAGGTTCAGCCTTAAAAGTGAAATTCTATATAGAACCTGTGAGCTTGTGATGAATTAGATAATTTTGAGTTGAGCCTACCATGAGAATGAGTTAGATCATTATACTGTTTCACCTCTAGTTCCACTAGATTTTCATAGTAATAGTAAATATAAGACATGAAGAAATCATTGATATTGTTGCTCTATCTTATAGAGTCATTAGGTGATTGCATTAGGTTTCAGGGAAAAAAAATCACTTTAAATTAATGATTAAATCTTAGCTACTTATTTTGTTTGCAGATACTTGGAGTATTTGATTGGGCAGGGACCAACCCAATTCCCCCAGAATTTTGGATTCTTCCATCATTTCTTCCTATGCATCCAGGTACAACACTACTCTACTACTCTAGCTTGTTGTCGTTTAATTATTAAAAGCTTGAACATACATAGTAGTAAGCATCATAATTTTTCGCAGCTAAATGAGGATTTTTTTTTATTAAAAAAAAAATTTCTTCAAATTTTTCTTCATAAAAAAATTCCCTTCAGAAAAAGAAACAAAAAAAAAGTTTAATATTGTGAAAAAAAATATTGCATATGAAGAACACATATTTTGTTTTTCATCATAGTTTTGATACTATTTTTCTTTTATTGGAAAAAAAAATGCAGCTAAAATGTGGTGCTATTGTCGAATGGCTTATATGCCCATGTCCTATTTATATGGAAAAAGGTTTGTGGGACCAATCACAACTCTTACTCAACAGTTGAGGGAGGAACTTTATACTCAACCATACCATGAGATAAATTGGAAGAATGTGCGTAATTTATGTGCCAAGGTGAGTACTGATAACCAGGCCGAAAATATATATTTTCTCAAAAGTATCAATACAAAAATTGGAAAAAGAGGTGTGTTATGCCACAATTTTTTTTTTCTTTAAATTTATGACACAACCTATATTTTATTTCGATTTCTGTATCATGTCCATTTAAATTTATGACAGAAATTTAAAAGTGAGCTCTTTTTCTATCATGTTTCTTCGATAATTGTGTAATGGAAATTTATTATTTATCTATTATTGCAGGAGGATCTTTATTATCCTCATCCATGGATACAAGATCTAATTTGGGATACACTATACACATGTATAGAGCCTGTTCTTAGTCGTTGGCCTTTGAACAAATTCATTAGAGAGAGGGCTCTCCAAGTAACAATGAAGCATATTCATTATGAAGATGAAAATAGTCGCTACATTACTATAGGTTGTGTTGAAAAGGTGACTTTTTACATAACAACATAGGTACAATGTGCATAAATTTTAGGGTGTTTAATATTGGTACTCTTTAAACTTGTCACCATTTAATAACTTGCTTCTTAAACTTTTTAATTTTGACAATTTATTTATGAACTTTATATATCGTTACAATGTATATCTCATACGAATTAATTTCTCAGTAAATTTAATATTTAAATTTGGAAGAGTTACATTGGAGTTTGTATTGGATTTAAAAAAATTTTATTTAGAATTCTCCATTTTCACAAAAATTGTAGGTTGGTTATTCGTTACTAATTTAACGAAAAATTAAGTCATATGAGGTATAATATTGTCTTTAACAAGTTCATGAGATAAATTGTCAAAATTAAAAATTTAAGGGATAAATTATCAAAAAGTGATAAATTTAGGATACATCAGTGCTAAATACTAGTACTTTTTTTTTTAGTCACTCTTATGTTGCTTATATTTGTCATTGGATATATTATATAAATATATATATATATATATATGTGTGTGTATACACATAGGTATTGTGTATGCTTGCTTGCTGGGTTGAAAATCCTAAGGGAGACTACTTTAAAAAGCACCTTGCTAGAATCCCGGATTACATATGGGTTGCTGAAGATGGGATGAAGATGCAGGTTCGTGATTAATTAGTTTTCCTTTTTATTGTTTATTTATTTATTTATTTTAGAAGCAACAGGGGAAAAATGCAGGACAACGTGTTGTTTACTTTTACTTCATTTTAAGGTGCATATTCACTCAATAATTAAATTTGCTTTATATATTAGTTTTCACAAAATGAATCATCATGTACTTAATTTTAAGCCCAAGTTATCCAATTTTCTAGTGTTTTTTTCTATACATGCCAAATGATAGAATAATTTTAGCAAAACTATTAAAAGCCAATAGTACTATGCAATGACAGAGTAGTCTATTATTACAGTGCGAATGTACATTAAAAGATGAAACTTTTTATAGACTTGTAGATAGATAATCAATTTTTATTAGTGGGGCAAAATGAGAAAATGTGAAATATTTTGAGGTAAAATTAAAAATATTAATAAAAATTTACTAGGGATGGAAGCGTCAACTCGATCATGAGTGGCTCCATCGTGATTTTATGTATAAAATAAAGAGGATATATATATATATATATATATATTTGACGATCATGTTATTTACATGTAATTTTTTCACAGGGTTTCGGTAGTCAAGAATGGGATACCGGTTTTGCAATTCAAGCTTTGCTTGCTAGCAATTTGATTGATGAAATAGGAGAAACTCTTGCTAAAGGTCATGACTTTATAAAGAAATCTCAGGTCTGGCCTTATTTTTTGAAAGTCAAATTTTATCCTCAATTTGTCAATTATTTTTTTTCGTGACTGACTTGGTTCATTCAAACTAATGTTTTACACACACATAAAAAAAATGGAGGTCAAAGAAAATCCTTCAGGTGACTTTAAAGGCATGTACCGTCACATTTCTAAAGGATCATGGACATTTTCTGATCAAGATCACGGATGGCAAGTTTCTGATTGTACTGCAGATGCTCTTAAGGTAACTTTACTTTAATTGTGATCTAATTGAGTCGATAATCACTAGTACATCATCACGGGTCTAAATCAGCATACGTTTGAACTCAAATCGCTCGTTACACATGACAGTGTTGTTTGATATTCTCGTTGATGCCACCGGAGATTGTTGGCAAGAAAATGGACCTTGAGAGATTTTATGATGCTGTTGATGTTCTACTTTCTTTACAGGTTAGCATTTTCTTCCAACTAACTTGTAAATTATTTTGTGAAAACATCAAATATGGAACTTTAACAATAGTAAGTTTGAACTACGTACTAAAACAAACTACAAAGGTAAGATTGTTTTAATCCTCCCTTTGCATTTTTTTTGTACCTTAATAGAAAAAAAAAAACAAGTTAAATTGTCTTTTAACTCGGTGACTGAGTCAGAAAAGTTTGTCATCCTTAGAGTGCATTTTGTAGGAGAGAAAAGTAAAAGAAATGAGAGGGGTGGAGAGATTAGTAGAAGAATTTTAACATTCATGATTGTTTGGTTAGAGAAAAAAGAGAATAAAAGGATTAGATAAGAAACTCCAAATCTTTCAAAAGCACCCTAATTTTGATATCTTCTAAATTGTAAAGATAATTGAAGGGATTTCGTATCAAGTATCAAAAGAGAAAAAACCTCTCTCCTGTATATCCCTTACCACCTAAATGATCTATTACTCCACCCTTCTTATTTTCTCTTCTTCTTACCGAACTCACCCTTAAAGTGTAGCTATCATTCTTTTCAACTTTAAATGCTTATACAAACTTGAATCTTGGTAGAACAAAAGTGGTGGAATCGGAGCTTGGGAGCCTTCAGGAGCACAAGCTTGGTTGGAAGTAAGTATAGTCTATATTTGGATTTTATATCCTTACAACTACATACTTCTTTTTGCCATGGTTTTTTAAAAGCAATTTTTGTGGGTTTACGTTTTCAAAACCTGCTTTTGAAAGCATTTGGATGCTCTATTAGAAGTGATTCTTGTGAAAACTTTAAAATATGACTCTCAAAATGCTTATCTAAATAAAACTTTGAAACTTTGCATCAATGCTTCAATATGAGATTCTAAATTTCGTTCTAACATTTTTAGTACCTATTGAAAAATTAAAAGGAAAAAAAAAAACATTTTTACTCATGAAGCTCTTAAAAGTACAATCTCAAACACTTACTAAAAATTCATGGTTTTTTTTTTTTTATTTTCCTACTTACGAAAATAAAAATAAAAGTTCTGTCAAATAGATCTCAAATTGGTATTGCGGCATACTACCTTAGACTTCTTCTAACTACAATATGGCTTTTGATTTCAGGTTCTTAATCCTGTTGAATTTCTTGAAGACGTTATCATTGAGCATGATTATGTTGAATGCACTTCAGCCGCAATCCAAGCTTTAGTTTTGTTTCAGAGGCTATATCCGGGATATAAGAAAAGGGAAATTGAAAATTTTATAAGCAAAGCAACTCAGTATCTTGTAGGCAAACAAACGCATGATGGTTCATGGTATACATATACATACATGCATATATATATATATATATATATATATCTAATCTATGTCATACATCATTGGCTAAAAGTGTTTCCTTTCTTTCTTTCTTTTTATTTTTATAAATGGTCCCAAACTATACACTCCGTTAAAAGTTAACCCCTGACTTTTGATTTTATTATATTGCTATAACTCTATCAATATTCTGTGGAAAAAAAAAAAAGAGACTAAAATTAAATAAGTTCTGGTCATACGAGCTTTGTTTATATCTAAAATTATAATTAAACATTTTTTGGAGATAAATTGTAGCTTGATCAGAAAATTTTTAAAAGTAAATAGTACTTCCATCAAGATACATAACGTCATCAGTACTGTACAATTGCCCTCCAAAAGTAAATTATGATTTTAGTATTTATTAAAGCTCACGTGATTTAAACGAGTTGATTTGCATGATATTAGAAAAATTCATGATAATGTAACCTGTAAAAATTAAAAATCAAGGACCAATATAAGATTGGAATGTATAATTGAAGAACCATTTATGAAAATATCCTTTTTCATGATATTTTTGCCCTTATATTTTCTACTTTTAAAAGAAAAATTATAAAATAAACCTCCATATTTAGGTATGGAAATTGGGGAATTTGCTTCATATATGCTACGTGGTTTGCACTTGGAGGATTGGCAGCAGCTAACAAGACATATACAAATAGTGCAACTATACGCAAAGGAGTTCAATTTTTACTTGGAACTCAAGGAGATGATGGTGGCTGGGGAGAGAGTTACCTTTCCTGCACAAACAAGGTCAATTTTTTTTTTTTTTAATTTTATTTAGTTTCAAAAAATGTGGTTTTTTAATTTTTTTAATTTTTGTTATTAGTCTATGTGTTATGACATTTTAGTCCCTGATCCTTTATTCTTGACCGAAAAGTTCTTGAATTTTTCTTTTCTACAATTACCATAAAGTTACAAATTTAAAATAAGCAATCCCACTATAATTTTAAATTTGTACAAACTCACATCTTGATAATTAGAGCAATATACAAATATTATGTGAATGCTTTTGTAAAATTTTATGTTAATACATAAGATTATATTTTAAAATTTTTTAATATCATCAATGATTAAATTTTAATAAATGTAAATATATGTTTTTAATCTATATATATATATAGGAATATGTAGCACTTTCAGAAAATAGATCAAATTTAGTGCATACAGCATGGGCTATGATGGGTCTCATACATGCGGGACAAGCAGAAAGAGATCCAACACCTCTTCATCGTGCAGCCAAATTGATCATCAATTCCCAATTGGAAAATGGTGATTTTCCACAACAAGTACATCCCTCACCCTAATTCACATGTTTCTTCTTCTAGTGTTTTTTTTTTTTTTTTTCCTTTTCATTTTTCTGCCTTGCATTTTGAGGTTATTAAAAAAAATCACATCTTATACGTTAGATTTTTATCGTATTCATATATTCACAGTTTTAGGTCATGTTAAATCCTTATCTGTTTGGATTAAAAATTGATTTTCACTAAAAAAAAAAAAGGACCTAAATATCCGTTATCCTTTAAAATGTTGTCCCATTGTTCTTACTATCTTTCTTTTATCATCAAGAGTGTTTAGGTCTTTTTTGTGGTTAAAATTGAGTGTTGATCAAAGAAAGATAAGAATTGAGTATAATTAAATTTCAAAATTGAATGCGTAAATGTAATATAGTCTAAAACACAATGTATGATAATTGACTATCGAATTATTGACAGGAAATAACAGGAGTTTTCAAGATGAATTGCATGCTACATTTTGCAACATATAGAAATATTTTCCCATTGTGGGCACTTGCAGAATATCGTAGACGAGTTTCATTGCCTCGAAAAACCCCAGCTTAAGCATCAAGTAAAGATAAACCAATGTATCATATGAAGCAATACACAAATATATGCTTACGGGACAGATCGACTACAAGGATCTTCCTGAAAATGAAACATAATAAACCAAGGCAATGTTTAAGTGTTATAAATTTTCATTCAATCAGCAATTATTTGAAAATTATAACCAATATACCTTTAAAATAATTGTGAATAGGGTTTTTTTTTTTTTTTGGCTGAGAATAATAAATTGTGGAGCGGTATGTATATGTGTGTGTTTCCTCTAATGAAGTCTCTCTTATTATATTTTTGGGTGTCTTCGAATCACATTTCCTTCAATTTAGTTTCATTTTTGCCGCCTTTTTTTTTTTTTTTTTTTTGCTTCATTAGAAACGTAATTCATATTAAATTTATTAAAAATTTAAGCAACATTAGATTAGTGGGCTTATGTTCGTGAATGTGTAATTGCACAACTTAAAAAAAAATTTCCCTCTTAATTTTTAAGCTAAAATAATACAAATGAGTGAATTAAATAATAATTATATAACATTTTTATTTTTTACATTCCTTTCCAATAAACAAGTTGAAGGAAAATAAAAATCATTCCCATCGTTCAAAAAAAAATTTTTTTTTTTGACCTTTTGTAAATTTTGTTTTCATCCCATTTTCTTTCATTCTTATCAAACAAAGGCCTGTTATTAGCCCTCCCTAAACAAAAAGTTAAAGATATAGGGGTGCATTCACCAAGTTTTAAATTTCAAGGGCAAAGTGTAAAAAATAGGAAGTTCAATGGATAAAAATAAAATGGGTAAATTATTACGCCGGTCCCTAAACTTTTAATTTTGTATAATTTTGGTTCCTGAATTTTTTTTTTTTTTTGTAGCTAGAATGCCTCTAAACTTTTAAAATATTACTACAATAGTCATTTACATTAATTTTTGAACAGAATATGTTAGTTAGCATCACTTTTTGATCAAATTACTAACGGATTTTATTTAAAAATTAATAAAAATGACTATTGTAATAATATTTTAACAGTTTAGGGGTATTCTTTTGTTTTTTTGTAACTGAAATGACCATAAATTATTGAAAACATTACTACAGTAGTATTTTTCGTTAATTTTTAACGCAATCTGTAAGTAATACTATTTTTTGACTAGATTATTAATAAATTTTATCTAAAATTAACGAAAAAAATTATTTAAGAATGTTCTAACTAAAAAAAATTCAGAAATCATAAGGTTAAAAGTTTAATTATAAATTTACTCAAAATAAAATATATCCTTATATAAGACAACGAAATGTTGGAACTTGGAAGGAGCGAAAGGAGTCCTCTCTCAAGTCCAGCGCAAAAGAAACAGAGATTTATTTTTTATTTTTTATTTTTTATTTTTTGAGGGAATAACAGAGACCATTTTTGAAGGTACAAGTTTTCGTCTCAAATACTTCTCTCCATTGGATTCTCTAGAATTTTCCATTTGAAGCTTCGAAATTAATTTTTTTCTTTTCTTTTTTTTGGACTTCTCTTCTTATTCAGCATCTTGGAGCGGGAAATGGATTTTTTTTTTTTTTTGATCTCTTTTTTCAATGTTGCATATTAACTTACTTAGAAATTAAATAATGGGTTCAACTTCTTTTGGCATCTTCTCGTGGGTGATAAAAATTCAGTCGTAAAAAGGTCGTCATTAAGCAAAAAAGTTTTGATATTTGATATTTGATTTTCCGTTTGTAGCTTTGAAGTTTACCTCAAAATACAGTTTTTCCCCCCTTTTTGCTCTGAAAAAAGCATAGAAATTTGTCGGTCTTTGTTGTTCATTTTTGTTTTCTGCTAAAAACATATATATCTATATATATGTATGTATGTATATATATATATACGAGAAGTAGAATTAGTGGAAAACTGTTAAAAATGACTTGGAATTTCATTTAGTATGGAAGAAAATGCGTGTTTAATAGTTAGTGATTTCCTTAATTGGAACATCTTTAGGTAGATATTCTTTTTCATTGATGGTGATTTCCTCTTTCTTTTTTATTTTCAGAAATGCCCTCAAGTTTTAAGCACAAAAAATGGAGTTGGGTTGAGTTTATCTTATCTAGGGATGAAAATTAGGGTGTAAGATTAAACCATAGGAATTATACAAAAAAATCCGTAAGCCATGAAGCTAAGTTTAACATATGCATTTGGCGTGTCAAATTTCACCATGTTTGTTAAGCCGCCACGTTTCCGCAACCTCCACCATTCTGTTTGCCTATCTCTGAAACCAACACCGCCACCACCAGCACCACCTGCCCCTCTGAAACATCGAATGCCGCTCTTTCTTAGGCCGTCCACGTACACTGCCCCCATGTCAGAACTGCGCAAGTGGCACGAGTGGGCCAAAAGTCTTGCGTCCTCTGTGGGAACCACATTTGAGGATTTAGACAATGGCCCGGACTCAAGCCTGTTATGCAGAGAGCTGAAGTGGCTCGTGGAAGATGTGGTGGAAGATCGAATGCTGCCCTCTCTAATGCATGGTGAAAAGTGTGAGAGAAATGTCGGGGTAAGGGTGAGCTTGGAGGAGCTTTACAAGCTGTGGAAGGAGAGGATTGAAGATAGAAGACCCTTTCAGTACATTGTCGGGTGTGAGCATTGGAGGGACTTGGTGTTGTGTGTTCAAGAAGGGGTTTTGATTCCGAGGCCTGAGACCGAGCTGATTGTTGACTTGGTGGGCGATGTGGTTTTGGTTAATGAAGGATTGAGAGAGGGATTGTGGGTGGATTTGGGTACGGGGAGCGGTGCAATTGCTATCGGAGTTGGGATGATGTTGAAGAGCTGGGGAAGAGTCATTGCAACGGATTTAAGCCCTTTGGCGCTTTCTGTGGCCACTTTCAATGTGCAGAGGTATGATCTGCAGGTTAGTCTTAATAGATATTACATTCTCTGTAATTTTTAATGTGCTATTGTTAATTTGACAGTAACATGTTCAACCTCTACCTACGTTTTATGTGTTGATTAGGACGTAGTTGAGTTACGGCAAGGATCCTGGTTCGAGCCATTGAAGGATCTGGAAGGTAAAGTTGCAGGTATTATAAGTAATCCGCCGTACATCCCAAGCGAGAATATCTCTGGGCTACAAGCAGAAGTGGGTAGGCATGAACCAAGAATTGCATTGGATGGTGGTGTTCATGGCATGGATGATCTTTTGCATCTTTGCAAAGGGGCGGCTTCAGTGTTGAAATCTGGTGGATTTTTCGCTTTTGAGGTAACCTGATCTCAATTTTCCCAAGGAACACGATTACATAGAGAACATCATTAATGTGGTCCAAAATCTGGTTAACAAAAATGCATATGATGATTTTATTTGTAGCTTTTAAGCTTTGTGTTTAATGAATATTCTATTCATATCTTTAGTGGAAAATCCTCATTGGAAACTTCGGTTAATCAAGTACTTAAAAATCGTAGCCCGTAATAGAAAAATGACGGTTCACCTACCACATCAGTTAGTGTCGAAAGGTTGATAAAAATGTTGGCATAACACTACTCTGTGTAAGATCTGCTACCCCAATTCAAACAGCAATCTTGATTGGGAATTTCGATTCCAAAATCCTCTTCTTGGGGGTACGATGAACTGGGAACTGGATAAATGCCTTGCAGGGTCATTTGACCTCAAAGTTCAATGTTTTCTTTGAATCCGACTTTTTAACTAGTTTGACACTCTGTTCTTCTAAACCCACTTTTCAAACTTTTTTCTGTAGTGTTCTCTCACAAAAAATTTGAATTTATCATTTGAATTGTGGGTGTGAATTTATGATCCAAATGGAGCCATAGATAATAGAAAAGTTTTGTTCGAACAAAGGAAGAATACACACACACACACACACACAGATATATGTACGTTTTTCAACAAGTTATATTTGCAAGGTTCTTAATAGTGCGATTATGCAAAATGCGTTGCTAAACTCTAGTACTGCGAATCTATTGCTTAGTTCTAATCTCCTTTCCCTTTGATTTATCTCTAATTACAGACAAATGGTGAGAAGCAATGCAAGCATGTTGTCGAGTACATGGAAACTGAAGCTGGAGATAGTTTTTGTAATCTAAACATTGTGCCGGATTTTGCTGGAATTCAAAGATTTGTAACCGGATTCCGAAAATGAGTAATATTTTCTTCAAACACTCCTGCACAGAGATCTGTTATCGCCTCAGTTATAGTCCTTGTAGAGAGATAACATGAGCTGATTTTTGCCCTCATTTTCATCACCCTTTCACAGTATTAAAAACCATTCTTGTCATGCTTAAACACACGTTAATTTTGCATATGGTTTGTTTACTTGAGTGATAATTTGATAGTTTGATTTTACAAGTTAGTTTTGATCCTGTCGTGTTTAAAGTGTCAATCCGCAACTTCGGCAGATGAATTCCCATCTTTTTTTTTTTAATCATTGACGAATGAATGACAGAGAAATGCTCTCCTCAGTTCTGTTTGACAACCGCATCTCCATTTCCATGTCCATATCAATTGCTTCCTGCTCGCTCCCACTCCCACCACTATCAGGCGTGTGACCATCGATGTTAGCTTCAAGCACGGAGCTTTCTCGAGGAGGAACTCACCGCCTTAGTTTGGGGACCAGAGCAAGTCCTCAATTCACCATGAGTCTGAGAGTTTTGGAATCAGACAAGCTCTACGACTTGACTCATCGCTCATGCTTGCCTCAGCTGCAAAGCCACCAAAGCAACAATCACATTGGAAACTGTCCCGACAATTTGTTCGACAATTTGTTTTCTTTTAACTTCAGATTTGTGAATTGGTAAATAGGCGCTACAGTGCTTTAAGGACGAGGATCACCTCTTTTCCTGTGTAAATAACACTACAGTGCTTATCAACATAATTAAAAAAAAAAATAGTATGGCTTTGCAAGATCGACATTTAACCTAGTTTGGATTTCTAATCGGACTGTTTAATTCAAAGTACCATATCATTAATTCGTTGAATTCGACAAACACGCAATTAGGAGCATTTAGAGAGGTTCTCCAAAAAAAAAAAAAACAATAACCCCTCTCCAGTCTAGAATATCAAGAAAGGAAAGATCAATACAAATGTGCAAAAAGCAGTTCCAGCTTTTTGGCGAGTTCAAACTTAGGGGGCTAGTTTAAGCCTAACAAAAAGATTGTAAGACAGTTCAACAAGCTAAAAATAAAAGGGTTGTGGACAAACGGAGATGAAAATCAGCATATCCTTAGGCTTAGCCACCCCGAGCTTCCCTTCTGGTGGCGTCATGGAGCAGCTCAACATCAACTCCTTCGGGGGGTAGCTGAACATATCTCACAACTGACCCTCTTATGAAGCAATTCCTCACTGAAAGCTGAAACCATTAATTAAAAAAATAAAATAAAATCATGTTAAATTGGAAAGAGATGTTTGGTTATGGAGATAAAGCAAGGTAAACCATGAAAGCAAGACCTTCAAAAAGAAACAGGACTAAAGTGTATTCTAGAGAAGCCTATAAACTATGCACATTGGAGAACTCCATAACTGCTGACTACAGCATAGAAACACTTTTTTCCCTAAAAAAAAAAAAAAAAAAAAAAAAGGTTGGGTTGGGGTGGGTGGGTGGGTGGGTTGGGGGGGAGGCGAACTCTACTCTCTAACCATATCAGACTAATTTCCGTTCATTGCTGCACCCGGTTGACCTAAAAAACTCAGAAAGGAAAAGAAACATACTATTTTCGAAAACAACAAAAAGAGACAACACGCTTCTTTCTTTCCCACAAGCTGCACTAACTCTTGAACCGTGCACATACCCCTATGCGTCTCACTGAAACAACCCGACTCTTTACATCTTATTTCAGTGACTTCGAAGGATTTGTTCCCCTCATACTAGAGAATTTGGGAAATCATTCCCCTCCAATAAGGCACAAAACAAACCCTGCACTATGATTCTGAAGTCTCCATTCTATTCTCTAGCATGCTCCTTCCAGATCAATATATATTTTTATATAATTATATATCATATAATATATAATATTTTTAATTTCTAGCTGAAATGTTTTACCAGATTGGGAAATCTTCAAAATCAACAAAAACCTAATCTCACATTTCTATATTGCAACCAAACACAATATATCAGCAATCAAACCGATATTTATTAGGACAAACACTCATCCAAGTAACCTTATCATCCTATAATTCATCACAGAATAAACCAAGAGCAGATGAAGTTCGGCATAGGATTCTATTCTATGCGGATATCAACAAAAACCCTAAACCCAGAAGCTCTTCTTAGCCTTAATTTGAAAAGAAAAGAAGAAAAAAAAAAATTTTAAAAACTTATTCACATCTACTATGGGCCCTCTTGGAGCTCCAACTCCAACCTCTGTTTTTAAGGTTGGTTTCCAAAAGCTCCTATTACAATCCACCTCTCTCTACATGAAACCCAAATGTCAAAAGTTCATAATTTACTTGTTTCAATTCAAAATGAGATTTTTTTTTTTTTTTTGGCTAAATGTCTCAACAATGAGAAAAACAAAACAAGATCCATATTACCCTTTAAAAATCAAACAAATTTCAGGTTTTTACAATATTCAAATATCACAGTTAAAATTTTGGCCATTCTGCTGTCTCTTGTCGTTTCGTTACGGGTCCCCAACTGTTGACGATGATCTCTCCAACAGTTTCGCTGGCATGCGGATTACTCACTCCTATAATCCCAACTGGTATCCGGACATTGGTGCGACTAATCATATGACCGGTGATGCTCATTTTATGACTCAAAAATCTGAATATGTTGGCAATGATCAAGTTATGGGAAGGGAATCACTACTTTGGATGCAAGGTTACCAGATTCATATTCAGATTCTTCAAAGGTATTTTCAATTCAAGACGCACGTTTCCAAACATTCACTAGAAAACTCCAACTCCAACCTCAAGTCCAAACAGGCCCTATATATGTATAAGTGTGTGTGTGTTGTATGTACATATAACCCTCCCAACAAGCCCCGTGAAATGTGAATCCTGTTCAAATTTCCAATTTCCAACCAAGACAAATACAAACAAATACCTAAACCCCAGAAACTTTCATTTTCCCTTCACTTCTTGTCAGTAAATTCTAAAAAGAAAAAATCTTTTACTTAAGTTCTTCCACCAAAGAAAATTCTTCGAAAAAATCAACAAAAAAGAAAACGCAAACCCTAGAAATTTCTGGTTTTCGATTTCTCTTGTTTTAAGGAACAATATAAAAATTCGAAAAAGAAAAAAAAAATCAGAGATGAAGAGAGGAAGAAAACCATGTGAGGGTACTTGTCTTGGTCGACAACACGAGTGTTCTCGAGCTTGATGTTGAGGTACTGATCGACGGAGTGTAGAGTTCCTCTAATGGCGAGGTCGTTCTTCAGCTCCACCGTCACTTCTCTACCCACCAATTCCTTGAAGTACGAGAAGAACAACTGCAACAACAAAATTTGTTCATTTACAAACCCTAAATTTCCCAAATCGTGAACAAGAAGACGAAAGATTGAGATTTACCATCTTTGTGAATCAGAGAGGGAATTTTGAGTTGAGGTTTCTTCTGGGTTGGACCGTCTTGAATTTGAGAGAGAGGGAGGGAGGAGAGCGAGAGTTCAATCAGTTAGGTAATAGGATGGCATAGATGTTTCTCTTTTGCACCTGATTATAGCCTATACATTTTATAAAATTACTATATTATTCCCTAAATTTTTTAATTTATGTAATTTTGATCTCTGTACTTTTTTTTTTCATAATTAGAGTGCTTAAATTATTAAAAATATTATTACTGTACTTATTTTCATTAATTTTTGAACGGAATCCATTCGAATTACTAATGAATTTCGTACATAAATTAATCAAAATGATTGTTATAATAAGATTTTAATAGTTTATGGTTATTTAAATTATGGAATAAGAAATTATGCAAACTTAAAAAATTTAGAAACTGGATGAGTTATTTACCCAATTAATAATTTTACATGCACTTCTATTCTTTTTAATTATTTTTACCTCTCAAAATTTTAGCATAAATTCTTTATTTTACAAAAAGTAAAAATGTCAAATCAGAAAAAATTTATACCATGAAATTTACCCAATTAATAATTTAAAAAATTTAGAAACTGGATGAGTTATTTACCCAATTAATAATTTTACATGTACTTCTATTCTTTTTAATTATTTTTACCTCTCAAAATTTTAGCATAAATTCTTTATTTTACAAAAAGTAAAAATGTCAAATCAGAAAAAAATTATGCCATGAAATTTCCGGAAAGGATGTTGTGGGGGAACGTGCAGATCGTCATCACTATAAGAAGTGAGTGGATCACCGTTGTAAGAATAGGAAGCTGTGGGTCACTGTTATGGTGAAGAAAAGAAACTGATAATAAACGAAAAGTTTTAATATGCTTAATCGTTGATCAACAAGGCCTGCGTCCACTAGTCAGTTGAATTGAAGATGTAAGTAAGTGCTAATCCCTCTCAATGAGTCACATTCACGCACACCAACGGAAAAGTCCCTAGGGAGTTAATGAGATTATGTTCATTGCCATTTGCTAATGGTGATTTCTCATCCAAAACTTTGTGGTTTCGTATCTAGTTTTTGGTTAATCCTAAATTCCTAATACCATCACGTGATCCTTGAACATTATTTCGTATTAGCTTAGTTGATCTGTAGGCATGATTTGTCAGCTGAAAAGGAACACAAGTAAAGAGGAGCAGTTGGTGCATGTCGTAGCCACCAATGCCCCTCCATAGAGGCCAATGCCCCTATGAAGAGTTTGTCTTCTTTTTGTTTTTTATTTTTCATTTTTATTATAGAACCAAAAAGCACACATTACTATGAACACATAAACGACAAGAGCCTCCTAAATGATGATGTCCCAATTATTACTAACTGGGAATTTGTATATCACAAATGTTGTACCTCACTTTCAAGTAATATCAAACCGATACAAGAATTGTTCCCTCACCATTGCCTATTCTTACCGAGTCTTCAATTAACTTCGTGTTATTTGAAGCTATAAAAATTGAAAAATATATATATATATTTTTCTTAATGAGTCTTATCTGAATCATATCTTTTTTATAAATTGAATCGAATTCAAATAACATGCAGATATAATAGAATCTATTTGTGATCTCTAAATATTAAATATAAAATAACTAGAATTTCTTTCAGAAACAAAAATTAAATATATCAATTTAGGAAGGGCATAATTGTTAGAGGGAACAATTAAACTGTTAAGAGAAAAAAAAAAATGGAAGGTACAAAAAAAATAAATAAATAAATGGACAACAATTTCTTTTGCATTTTTCTTTTTATTCGTCAACCGTCAGGTAGGCTAACAAATAAACCTGCTTCGAACAAATAGGCACAAGTACAGAGTACAGATATGAAAAAACAGAATATTTCCCCTCGAATAAAATAGCCAGCCTTTAACAAATGGGAAAGAGATAAAAAGTTCTACAAAGAAAAAAGAACAAGAAATAAAAAGGAAATGGTTTGCTATATGCAGCTTCTAAGAATCTTCCATAACTTTTTTTTTTTTTTTTCCTTTTTTTATGGGAATGAAGATCATCAAAGAAATTGGTTTACAGATAATTCCTAGTAAAAGAGGGCTCAATTCTAGCATATTTCTAAATACTAACCATCCGACCAATGTTTTAGTAAAAATTGTAATACATCCACAAAATTTAGGACTATAGACTAAAAGATATACCGCCAAAAAGGATATAGTACAGAATGAATAGAATTCCCGACTCTTTTCTCTGCCATTACAAACCGCATAGCCTCATGGGAGAAGGAAAGTCTTCCGCAACATTCGAATTCGGCTTTCAACCTTCCATTTCAATCCGAAAAATCACATCCAACGAAATGTTTTAGCCACTGACAACAGTGTCTGCTGAATGTAGAATGTCCCCAACTTACAACTTGAGGAGGATATGAGCAACTCTAAAACACCTTTTTTTCTCTCTTCCCCCCCCCCCCCCCCCCCCCCTCTTTTTTGGCTCAAAACTCTATGATAATATCAATTAGTAACACAGATTACAGATTACACACCAAGCCCGTCCAGCAAATAGATGTCAGTAGATTGCATAAACTATCTGTTAAAAAAAAATGACATCAGTACTTTTGTGATTTATAGATGAAAATTCTATAAAAGCATTGTCTCCAAGAAAGCTGATTCAGAGTTGATTACCTGGGACGCCTTACTTTTCTTTGCCGAACGACCGAAGGCGCTTGATGAGGTCTTCTTTCAAAGACTCCGGTATCTGTGAAATAAAAGTCGATTTGGCGTCCACAATCAACAACTTCCTGCAATATAGCAGTAAACAAACGGATTGGGCTCAGTCAAAATTGGTGTAGATCAACATAATCTTAACCAAGTCCGAATGCCAATTTCATAGGCCAAATCTGATAGGATTTATTAACATCTGAATCCAACATGTTTAAAATCACTCGTATAGATGATTGAACATAAGCCACAAACTTCAAAATTCTACATACACTGTTATAAACACTCGTAAAGATGATGAACATAAGCCACAAACTTCAAAATTCTACATACACTTTTGCGATAACGAAGTTAAACTACCACGCTACTAGAGCATCACATAACAAATTTGGGTTGCAGTCCAACAGAAAAGAAATATGATGCAATCAAGAACTTTAATCAAAGGTCGTCACATAGAATGGCTTATTTAGAAGCCCATCCCTCAAACACTAGTAAGAAAGGAGAAAGCAAAGGTGGCCATATAGAATAGCTTATTTAGAAGCCCATCCCGCAAACACTAGTAAGCAAGGAGAAAGCAGACCTCTTGTTCTCAATCCTGTACGTACAACCTGAACTTGCCTTGGTTTTCCTTTGAAAGCAAATAAATGAAAATTTTATTCGTATGAAAACACCATATTATTCCAATTCATTCATCTATTAGCAAAGCTTTTTCTTTTGAAACAAAATCCAGAAAGATCCTATCTGCAGGATAATAAGCGTTCTTAAAACCATTGAGCAAAAAAAAAAAAAAGAAAGAAAGAAAGAAAGAAAGAAAGCTTTCTAAAGATCAACGGTGTTCCTCCCTCTGATTACTTACAAGTCTTCACCCATTTGCAATCAATGAAGCATCATCTAACGTTCACTACTTTGAAAAGGAAAAATAAATAAATAAATAAACATATTTCAAAGTATTCTTTAAGAAAGGACAGCTGCCAAACTCTCTAGAGGCCGTATTATCAAACTAATGAAACATGTGAACTTTATAGCATTCATCTTCTATGGAATCAAATGAATAAATTTGGTCTTCGCACATATTCCTGATATAGAAATCTAATACCAAAAATATCATATGCAGATAAACTATATAACAGCTAAATTTTCACTTTAACTTAGCGCATTGCTACTTCAATACGACATGGCATTTTAAAACTATCCCCCTCTACTACTTTTGATGAAGAACTATGGAATTAAACAAATTTATCACAATTCGTTTGAATTGAAACCACATGAGCACCTTCCTACCAAAAAGAAAAACAAACTACCTAAGAACTAAAGATTCTTACCTTAGTTCATCTCTAGTCAAGGGAGTGGTTCCTGCCTCCTGTGTACGTAACCTCTTCTCTGAACTCATGAAACTGTAAACCTTATCCGACCAACCACACGATCTCAAAACTGAAGAAGCTTCTTTTGCGAGACTAATAAAAGGGAAGAAAAGAGTTAACCAGGAAAACAAACATGAGCAATCTAATTATTAGAGCAACTTCATACTGAAATATAAAAGCAAATAGTGAATAATATTCAGACATTTGAAGGAAAGTAGATTCAAGAAGTTCCACATTTTTTTTTTAGTTTATGCCTCAATTAAATCACAGTTAAATAGAAGAATTCCAATAAATCCAATTAAGAAAACAAGATAGAATAAATCAAACACAAGGAGTATGAGTATATTCTTTTTTAGGTTTTTTAACAGAGAAGGACACATTTTAAATCGATCAAGGTCAGGTATACTTACATTTCCTTCAGATTTTCAACTTTTCCGTGAGATTGAGCATCCTCTGTTATCAAAGTGCAAGAGTTCTCCAACGGTTTTCTTTTGGAACCAGACACCGTACTATGGAATTCAGTACCATCATTAACCCCATCCCCGTGATCAGGCTCTCTTTTTGTTGTCAGCCCTTCTCTTGTACCACTACCTTCGTTGGTTTCCAATTTTCCTGTCTGAGAATTACCAGATCCTTTTGTTGAAACAGACGCTTGGCTCCTCTGACTATCAATACCATTAGCTTTCTCATCATTGTTTAAACCGTTTTTGTTTACGAATATTGACTTAGCTTTATCTAGTTTCTCCAAAGGAATAGTCGTTTTTGCATCCCCATTAGCTTCCATCGACTGATTCTTGGAAACTTTTCCATTGCTGATTGACGGTCTTTTGGAATTAGAGGTTCCAACTATATTAAACTTAACATGAGAATGGGAAGACACTTTATCAGCCTTAGACACAGTTATCATATCCTTCGTAGAAGGCTGGTCACATGGCTTTGCATTCACTTCCTTCAGTGGAAGAGCCGGCTTCAGGCTTTTAGATGCTTCATTGCCATTGCAATCTCGAGATTTCACTCCATGGGAGATGATGCTAGAAAGAGGAAAGTTAGAAGATTCTGGCCTTTGGCTGGTCCTTGAGAAGAAAAGAACGTAAACCTTTTCTGACAACACATCTTGCATGGTTGAAAGAGAGACAAATGAATCATTGCAACAATACCACCGCCCCATTGCATCCTGTCCATTAGAATAGAGAAAAGGGATCAACAAGTAGTTAATTTTAGATCTTCACGCTTATCTGTTTAAAAGAACATGGCAGACCTTGATATATGCATAATAATGTCCAGACTCAGGTGAGAAGCCTGAATGAACAATGGTACCAAAAAGTTTATACTCAGGTCGCGGATCCTGCATTTCAATAAAAAGATTCAGGGCCCAAGAAGACACTACATCATTCCCAGAAATCAACAAACAGAAAGAAACATTAGACTCGTGAGATTCTGTTTATATAGAGTTTGGAAGAGTAGGGGGGACAGGAAACTATAATATGCATGTATAGTAGAAAATTACAATATCCTATCCTCGCAATCTAGATGAAAGTTGCTCCCCCTACGCCCAATTGTTACAGAATTATTTTCTTAAACAACGTTCCACATGCATTACTCATCTTTACTTAGTGAATAAAAATAAAATGCAAAGCATGCCACAAAATGCCAAGTATTTCGAAAGATGTGAGATTAGAGAAAAAGAGTTCCAGTAGAAAAAGAAATCTATAGGGGTGGCAGCATGATTAAACCAGCATCCAAACACAACTATTTTCCAGCCAGTGTTTTGATATCTCATTCTGCTTTATAGAGACACCAACAGTTACCTAGAAACTTTTATTTCACTTCAACAGCTTTATTAACTTGTATTTCCTTCCGACTTCCTTTTCCGTTCATCAATATTCAAGATTAGAAAGAAATGTCCATAAGTAAAGCTCTGTTACTTTAGACACAGACACAGATATTCCCTTTCAAGAGAACATTAACAACTCGAAACTAGAAAGAGACCATGGTACAACTAAGTCTAAATTGCTCTGGAAATCCAATGCCGATGAGCAATGTTCCCACACTATACATCTTTCCAAAACAGATTTTTGGTCCCGTGCCCACCACCCATTTAGTGTTTTGAGGTAATACATTCAAGGGGTTCCTAAAAGATCCTCTAGCCAAGAGAACAAGCTCTAAGAACAAGCTCTAACCCCCATTTCCTGCCTAACTTCCTGAAAAAAACTCTCACTTTACCATTTGAACTTTATCCATCGGCCACATATTCCCTAATAATGGCATCCTTAATTCTTATTTATCCTAAACCAAGTTGATTGTCTACCCAATGAGCAAAATTTGATTAGACTTCCTTGAATATGCGATGTCGGAGCAGGAGAAAATAAGAAGCGAGCACTAACTAGAAATATCATAAGAGAAGAAGAAATTCTAGTTGACCAAGGGGGACCAACCAAGATTGGGGAGAGAAGAGAGAGAGAACAAGAGACGAATCTTAGAAAATTTAGTTATTATTCATCAAAATCTGAACTGAATCTTCAACATGGTAGCATATTTACTAAATTTAGTAGACCTTTCTTTCATTATAAATATGTTGTCACAATGATCATTCGGTTCAGGCTTATGAATAGTAACTATATTTCCTAACGTTGCAGTTCTCCGCTCTCTAGCTCCCCCCATCGGTTGCTCTCCCTCTTTCCATCATACCTTCTTAACTTCTCTTAGTATTGTATCAATGTACATATGAGTTGGTTCCACACCACTTAATCTTAACAGAGGTAGCAGGCATAACCCTAGTTTCAATACCAACCCCAGATTTCACACAACATAAATGATGGTTAAATAATGTTGCAAAAAGCATGCTTTCATAGTCATGCTATAAGGAATGCACCTAAGGTCTTACGCCTCAGGAGGCGTGCGAGGCACATGTTTCAATTTTAACATATCAGGTCTGTTTTGGCCGAACATAGAAGTTTATTTTAGGACCAAATGTTTGGGCTCTAGAATTGGAATGAATTTTACTTCATTTAGGCCCTAAATAAGAAAGAAAACATAAAAATAAGAATTAGAATTCAGACATCTCTTTAGAGGGAAAAAAAAAAAAAAGCAGTTCATACCTCTCTGCCCTAACATCTCTTCACTGAACTTCTAGAATCAAATGCAGCCCCAACTAAAAAGAAATCAGATTTTTTTTTTTTTTTTTGGGTTTTTTTTCGCATGGATATGGCTTGCTAAATTTACATGCTTATATGAGTATGACTCTTACATTCTAATCATTATTACTTTTCCAATTCTATAAAGCTAATTCCTTGACTCACAAAGGAAAAAATTCCTCGAATCCTGATTGAGATTTTTAAAACCTTGCTGTCAACTAAATTCCACCTTAAGTGCCCATCCGAACAGTTTCTAGTTAAGAATATTCCCTAGTTAAATATGGAAAGAAAAAGCATGGGATAACACGTACTTTTTGTAGCAACATGATTAAAGTGATAAGAAGTTCATAAAAGTTGAAGTGGTGAATTGTATTCTTTTTCTTTTTGATGCTGTAAAAAGAAAGTAACATCAAATTCCTGAAAATAAATCCACCTGAACTATAGAGTTGGAAATTTGGAACTGACAGCTTCTAGAACTTGATCGAGTACACCATTTTTATAACATACCTTGCTTGCTTTACACATGAAGCTCGAAAGCACCAAAACCTCTTCAAATGCAATGGACTTGTCAATTTTCCCACCAAAAATGCCCTCAAATCTCTAAGAACCAGATCCAAAAACAACATTATTTCTGAAAGGAAAAGCAACAAGCAAAAGTACACAATAAGTGGAAACAATGAGTCAACAAAAATTAGATAAATCTACCTTGAACTGGATCACAAGGATATTTGGTGCTTGAACAATAGACATTTGTTTCTTTGCTGGTACCAGTTTCTTGCAACTGTCCCAAACATTACTACCTCAATCAGCAAATGACAACAAAATAGAATAGCTGAAAAAAAAAAAAAAAAAAAAAAAAGGGATACCTTTCGCATTTATACTTGTTGTTGCCGTCCAAAACCTCGGGCTGAAAGAACCTTTGCAAGGCATCTTTGAGCGAATTACAATGCAAAACATCAAGACTAATATCCATTATCTCATCAACCTTATTGGACTCTGTACCACAGGAAAGACATTTCACCTGACTCTGCAAAGAACCTCCAAAGATCTCCTTCACCACCGATGCTCCACCACCGCCACCGCCATTTTGAATACGCCGCAGCTTCTTGAGCCGCAGGCAGGTGTTGTGGCAGGCATCTATGACGTAGCGCAGGAACTCATGCGCATCCTCCTGCCGCCCTCCCCGAAACTGGTCAGAGAAAATTCTCAGGCAGCTCTGAATCTTTATAGGTGCATCGAACTGGAGATCTGAGCTCAAAGACCTAGCTATCCTCTTCTCCAGAAGGCAGAACGGGCAATCACGCTTTCGGTCAGCATCTAGCGAATCACCTAAGGAAGATAATATCATATCGACCAAACAAAACAGAAAAATTAGACCAAACGAGTACAATCTTTTCACCTGAGAATCTTAGAACCAAACGAACATCAGCAATGGTGAAATGAAGTTTAAAAAAAAAGGGGACCTAAGGCATGAAAATTCATTTTGCCTGAGAATGTAACAACCAAACAACAATGCCAATGGCGAAATGAATTCAAAAATTAGACCTAGGGCACAAAAATTAAGCTTCTCGCCTGAGAATCGCAGCAACCAAACAAACATCAACAATGGGGAACTGAATTCAGCAACAGTAGGCCTAGGGCACCACGAAAATTGAAGAAAACAGGGATTTTCGCCTGAGCATTGCAAGAACACCACCAATGGCGAAAATGAAGCAAAAATTAAACCTAGGGCACGAAAATTATTTTAACCGGAGAATGTAACAACCAAATGACATAACCAATCGCGGAATTTTTGAATTTAGACATAGGGCCCTAAATTTGAAGAAAACGAAAGCTTTTCGCCTGAGAATCGTAACAACCAAACGAAATTAGACCTAGGGCACGAAAATTGAAGAAAAACAAAGATTTTCGCCTGAGAATTGCAAGAACACCAGCAACGGTGGAAATGAAGAAAAAAATTAACCTAGGGCATGAAAATTGAAGAAAAACAAGAATTTTGGCATGGTAATCGCAAGAACACCAGCAATAGCGGAAACGACGCAAAAATTAAACCTAGGATACGAAAATTCAAGAAAAACAAGGATTTTGGCCTGAGAATTGTAGAAAATGTTCTGTAGGAAAAACAAGGATTTTGGCCTGAGAATCGAAAGAACAACAACAATGGAGAAAATGAAGCAAAAAATTAAACCTAGGGCACGAAAATTGAAGGAAAAACAAGGATTGTGGCCTGAGAATCGCTAGAACACCAGCAATGGCGGAAATGAACCAAAAAATAAACCTAGGGCAGGAAATTGAAGAGAGAGAGAAAGAGAGAGAGGAGAGAGAGAGAGAGAGAGACGTACAGAGGGAGGAATGCTGTTTGCGGAGGCAGAAATTGGCGAGAGGAGGGGTGTAGGTTAGGCACTGGAGGACGCTGTTGAGGTAGCATGAGTTGCCGAGGTTTCTCAGCCCTAGAGGAGGTCCATTCTTCCGCTTCTGACTCAGTAGACTCGGCTGCCAACTCATCTGCAGTTGCTGCACAACGCCCATCAACGACGCCCCGCCGCCGCATCGCACGACGCCGTTCTGTCGCCGATTCCGCTCTCCGACCGCCGCTGACGCTGACGCCGACGCCGCCACCTCAATCGCATGACGCGCAACCTCTCTTTCTCTCTCTCTCACTCTCCTCTTTCTCTCTCCTCTTTCTGTTTTTTTCTTGGCTTTTTTTAGCGCCTTATTATGCAAATGTCGAAACAGGGAAGTTATGTTGGAATTAGACTTATTGGGTTTTATTGAAATCTACGTTCATATATATACATATCCGAATATATATATATATATATATATATATATATATATGCGTGCGTAGATCTCCTGGTCTTTCTTCGTTACAACTTTACAGTCATCAAAAGACTTTTCTTTTTCCTCAAAAAAAAAAAAAAAAAAAAAAAAAAAAAAAAAAAGACTTTTCTTACCTTGCGGTTCTTGTCCTCACTACTAAACAGTTTTCTTTTAACGGTTTTTTGTTGGGGATTTTTCTTTTTTTCTTGCAATATGTACGAAAATTTTGTTTATTTGTTTATTTGTTTTTTTTTTGTTTTGATTTTTGTTTCATTTAATAAGTATAAAGTTGTGTAATGTCCTCACGGATTTCATTCAAGTGTCTCTTAATCATGTCCTTTCATTAATATTATGACATGTCAATTAAAAATATATATTTAATTATAATATTATATTATATAAAATAAAAAATCAAATTAATTAAACACGTGTTATAATATTATTGTATGAACAGGAAATGAGACGTAAAAGGATATATGAATCAAATTCATCCCAATTCTAATGGTCACTGAGTGAGTTCACTAATTGTGTCAAAAGGTTCATGGCCTAATGTGTGTTTGATTTGCCGGTTACATATGAAATTTTTAAATTTGACTTAATTGACTTTTCAAAAATTAGTTATAAATTTTATTAATTTTTTATTAAAAGAAATGAAATAAATAATTTGAGTTAGAGATGTCGAACTGAACTAAACAGAGGCTAAGTCTTCGTAACTAGTTTTAAGAGCAAGCAACATATAGACTCTATTAGCAAATGTGTTGATTTCATCACCTTGTTGAATTATTTTAATATGATAGGATTCCGATTTAATCAATAATATTTGAATCTAATTTAACAATTAAAATATTATGTCATATCAAATTAGATAATTTTTCTATATCAAATTAATTTGAAGATGGGTTAAAATAAACATAGCTGGGTGGAAAGAGAGTCAACAAGTATAATTCACTCAATTAGTTCTTTTATTTTTTTAACTTATTTTCAATGATATTATTTGCTTTTTTTCTTCTTTTCAAATTACTATTTGCATATTCGAATTTGTACTTTCTCTGTGATTTCTTTATCTTTTTTTTTTAACTCTAAATATAAAATTTAAATTCTTCATCTTACGATAAAATTAGGTGTGGACTTATTATTGAACTAAGTAGGTTTTTTTCTCTCTTTTTTTTTTTTTTTTTTTTACCTATTATCCATTTTTCTCTACCCCATGTCTTAAAAACTCGTTAACCAACACCTTCCAAACTTTTAAAAATAATCAGATAAAAAAAAATTAAAGATAGGTCAGGCCTTCGAAATGAATTATGCCATCTTAATCTTCTAGTTTGCTGCAGACTATAAGCTTCCATTTGGTTTGACATATCTAGCTCAAATTTCTCATCTTATTTTTTTGTCTTTTCCTAAAAAATTAAAAAAAAATTATAACTAGTTTTTAAAAAGTCAACCAACTACAATTCATATACAACTGACGAATCAAACGCACGAGTTAGATTCCTACTCTCGAAGAGAAAGTAGGTAAGCCCTTAAAAGAAAAGCTTTGAAGCGAGACTATTGGAAGTGAGAAAATTAATCAAGACAAAAATGTTGTTATTGCAATTTGCACTAATAATTTGCTCAAACGAATTAAGTCTTGTTCTTGGCATAAACTTCAAGGTACAAATAGTGTAAGACCATAAATATAGCCAGCAAGATGTACTCCTGAGTTTTACTATTTATAATTATCAAAAATTTTGTAATCATAATAATAATAATAATAATAATAACAACAACAACAACAACAAAGGATAGTGCATTGCTATCACTGTGATCCGAGAGCTTACTTTACAAACAAATCATTAAAGAATGGAAGTGTCTTAAAATCACTTTTTCCTGTCATATCTTTACAGTTTCTCCTCTGTGCCATCGCCATTGCAACAATGTCCCATCGTCGGAGCAGCTACAAATACGACAAAATCAATAAATCGAAGTGAATGGTCTTAACGGTTGATGCTTTACAAAGCCAAATTACAAGGGGGTAATACGAAAGCTGCATATGTCACAAGGCTAGCGAACGGTCTCGTGAGCTTGAACCGAAAGGAACAGGAAAACAATCAATGCAATAAAACATATGGTGTTATGGCGTACCGTGGAGTTAAGTTCGAAGACTAGGTTATGAATGTATTTCTACTTGTTGGGGCCTGAGGATGCGACCATTGGTACGGACTCGGGATTTTCTGAATCATCCGAACTGTGTTTGGAAGCTTCCTTTTTTAGCTTGTGATTGTTATATGCTGCTACGCCTGCTATGGCTGCATCAAAAAAACGAAAGTAACAATGCAGCAGCGAAAAAGTACAGGAAATGAAAAGGCAATGATGAAAATCGAGTTACATATGATTCTAGCTTTTTTTTTATCACCGTTTTGCAAACTTTCCCGTTCCAGAGATTAGCAAACGAGGACAGGAGGGAGTAAGGTAGGGAGGGATAAACGAATAATATTGGTATATACAATAATTTCAGTGCATATGAGCTTGTCCATAGAGGCAAACAAGACGAACCAAGTGGATACAATACAGAAAGGTGGCTGTTTCCAGTATATAGCCAGTAACAGCCTGGTTAAGCATTAGCCCAGAACAAAAAATATTTCAAATATTCTATTGAAATGCAATAGACCTCGAGTATGTCAGAAACTCACTGCCCTCGTGCAGGGTATTCCTGCATTTCTGAGATTTGTAAGTTCTCCAGAAAAAGAAAGGGCAAGGATAGGGTGGAATTTTAAATATAAAGAGCAACACCTTAGCTACAAAATAGTTGCAAGCGTTTGTGTGCATAAAAAGCGCTCGTATATGCTTTATCAATTGAAACAGCTCTTGTCAGTTAAATATCTTTCACAGGATTTTTATAAGTTTCAATGGTGCTTCAAGCAGTATCACATGTTCTTTTATTCTTTATTAAGATCTATAATAACTGGTACCAAAATTCAGAAAGAAGCGGGAGCTATCAATTACGTACCAATGGCATAGCCCAAGAGATTTATCACTGTCAGCTTGGTATCAGCAAACAAAAGGGCAGACAATAAGACAACAACCCAATCCTTGACAACTCCGGCTACTCGAATGGTCAAAGCGCTTGTATGTGTAATCACGAGGAAAACTGACAAGTTGAGTGCAAAGGTACACAGGGAGTTGAGTGCTAGGATGAGGGGTGGAAAATTCCACGAGCCGTTAGCAATCTTTGGCTTCTCAAGAAAAATCCATGGAATGAATAGGCAAATTGCACTGCAGAAGGGAGCATTTTAGTACACACAGAAATAAACGTTTATGGACAGGAAAAATAAATAAAAATAAAGTAATTCCAAGGTCACTATAACTGGGTATAAGCAGAAGATCGATTTGACATATACCTGCAAGGACTAACATAGTACATGACAGATATCGGGTTTAGCTTAAGTCCCTTTCTTTTAACAAAAATCTCCATGAAAATAAGTCTTAGAGCTTCTCCAACAACCCCGCCCATTTGGTAAACTACTCCTATCCAGTTGATATTTATTTCACCATAAGAAGCCACTAAAACACCGAAACTTATCACCGACATGATCAATAGCATTCTGCAGCTCATTACCTCAAGCCCAGCTGCTACACCAAGAACGAAAACAGCGACAGGCACTGCATAGATATGTTGTATATCAAATTTAGCAATTTGTAAACATAGCAAACAGTAATAAACAATATCCAGAACCTCTTTAACAAGTTATAACCCAACCATTCCAGCCCACAAAATAATATATATATAAAGCTGCCAGTGCTACTATTTAACGAACAGATAGCCAATGACCAATGAGGGCACGCCCCAAATCAGACATCAGGTAGTGTTCTGAATTGTGAAATTCCTTCACATTCAGATTTAAAAGATGGAGGAAAAGCTAAAACTTAGAATTGAATAATTTCAATCTGTTAAGGTGAGATGACTTTTGCAGGATCAGGATATTTAGCCATAGCGGGACCATAATATAGGAATAATGAGACTTACTGATTGCCTTCAACATTTGGGCAAATGCAACAGAGATATAAAGGTAGGCAGTGTTTCCCAGCCAAAGAGTCATTGCAAACATAGCACCAATTGGCACAACTGATGTTGCATATCTGAATCGTAGAACTTTCATTAGACACGGGACACCAATAAATATGAAAGAAATAGAAAATGAGAAAAAAGATTAAAAAATTTTTTTTGAAAAGGCTGGTTTCTTCCAAGTGAAATAAACCTACTGAAACTCAAAGCAATATTAAAGAATGAATACTTGAGAACCAACAAGAATGTCCACAAAACTTAGTAGCTTTACCACTTCATACTAACGGTTCAAAAGATGTATTTACTATTTAGAAAGAAAATTCATTTTCCGTAGCACAGTCAATAAAGACTTATTTTGAAGATAATAATCTGAAACTCTTCAACTCCTCCTTAACTTTATTAGTTTCCTTCAAAAAGTAAATTTAATGGAAGTATACACTAAAAAAAAATGGATAACTTTCAGACCCTTGAGCAATTTGAAATTTTAAATTTCTCCTCCATTTTTTTCCCCCCTCTTTTGCTATGGAATGTGATTTTTCCTTGGTAACAATTTACTGTCTCAAATAAGACAACAAATGGAAACAAATAGAATGCAAGAAAGGGTAGTCCCCTGTTTACTTACATTTCTGGAGTCATTCCATCCTCAACCTTCATAATCTGCGAGGCGTAGAAAACAAAGTTTACAATTGCACCAAAAAGATTTGAAGCACATCATAAGTTACTCGATTGAATACCTTAAAAACTTTTGTGAGCAGAAAACACAGGACCGAGGAGAAGACCATGTGAAGAAGAGTCAACCCAAGAGGATAAGGAAAGTTTATTTCCTTCGAAGATAAAACCCACTGCATTTCACAATTATTTGGAATCAAAAAACAACACAATAAAGAAAAGACCAAAAATGAATTCGTAATAGTTATTTATCCAGATTAAACGTGATATTGAACTCAAAGCAATAAGTAATGCCATAAGAATCCGATTGCTAACATGGTGATCGCTATGACAATCAACCCACGAGTGCACTTAATTTCTCCTAGGACGAAATTGCATACGAGATACATTAATAAATCATCAAGACAGATAGTAGGTGATGGGTCACATAGTTCTATTCTTTCACTCATTCAGAGTTTGTATGGTAGGCGGGAAAAGCTGGAGGGAGGAGGATGAGGGGATTAGTGAAAGAATTTGGGATCCATGATTGTTTGGTAAGAGAGAAAAGAGGAGGAAATGAATTGGGTGACGGATTTCAAATTCTTCAAAGAACCCCAATTTAATTTTTTGCGGCATGGAAGGATTAGAGAAGGTAATCTGTAACAAACACAATAAGAGAAAGCTTCTCTCATTCCTCATCATTTTCGTCACCTAGGTTATATGCCTTTCCTTCTTCCTATTTTCTTTCCCGTTTACCAAACACAGCTTTAGTTTCAGTATAAAGGAGTAGAACTCAACTAGGAGTCAAGCAACACCAAAATTCAAAAACAAATCATACCAGTAATGAGATTGATATATTTTCAAAAATGCAGTCTATGAATTTATAAATATGTATATAGATAAATATATTTGAATGTATATAGACACACACACACACACAAACTAAGCCATGCGCATACAAACACTCCCAAGTCAAATTTCCCCCATTTTCTCATCAACCAAACAAGCATGAAAACCCTAATCGGCCAAAACCAGACGACTTCGAGATCAAAGTCAAGACCAGGGCAATTCTAGATCTGAGATACATAGACAGATAAAGAGAGAAAATTACCTTGTTGAAGAAGATTTGACCGCTGGAGAGAGCGATGTAGAGGAGGAGATAGGCGTAGGTGAGGACTTCCTTCTTGAAGGAGCTCCGCAGCCGATCCGCCATTGGAATGCAAAAGGAATTACAGAGATAGAAAATTGGAGGTTTTCGAAGGAAAGATGACAATTAAATTGAAACGGAATCTGTACGGCGTATATATACTGTATATATATTACACGTACGGCTCAGTGTACGAGATAGTATGAGAAATCCGTACAGTACTGGAGAGTACGGAAAATGGTTAGAGGGAATTGGAAGAAGAGAGAAGAGTTCAGTCGTACATGGACAGTCGAGTGAGGTTTTAGAGATTTTTCTTGCATCTGTTGCTGTTTTCCGTTTGGCTGGGAGTTACAGATCTTTTTGTAAGAATTTTGGATTCTGATAGAGAAGTGTTTGACATAGCGAGACGTGGGCTTCAAATTGTAGAGCACTTTTATCAGGGAGTGATATTTTTTTAGTTGGAAACTATTACTTAAACATATATTATTTAAAAATTAAAATAAAATAATTATTGTAATAATATTTTAATAATTTATAAATATTAGATATTTTAGTTAAAAAATAGTTAGAGGTCAAATTTATATAAATTTAAAATTTTAGGAATTAAATAAATAATTTATTTAAAAAAGATAGATAATTTAACATATTTATGGTACTTTTGCATCTATGCATCCTGAATTTGTCACATAACTCTTATTTACATCCCTCATTTTTTAAGTTTTAAAATTTATATCTTGAATTTATAAATATGTAATAATTTAATCTTTGTTGAGAAAAATGTTGATTTTTTGAAAAAAAAAATTAACATGTGATTTATACTAAAGCCATTAATTAATGACATAATGATCATTTTTATGTTTGGTTTAGTTCTCCACCTTAACCATATAAAAAATGATTTTTCAAATTCTATTGAGTCTGATTCAGAGTAATCATTTATCAAAGAGTCAAAGTGGATTGTCCCACACTAGCACTTACACGTAATAACTCTACCAAAGGCGATCCTATTAGAGGAATTGCTTCTAGTAGACCTGTTACAATTTTTACTGCCCAGTAACCATTTGGTCCGAAGGAAAGGAATAACCAGTTACACTAAAAGGGGTCGAAAACTAAGAAGTGAGTTATTTATCAACCAAGCTTTCTTCTTACGGCTAGATCCAATCTCTTGGTCCATGCGGAAAGGAAAAAGAATTTCACGTTCTTCCTTTTGGGAAGGGAGGTTTTTTTCCTATTGATTAGTTTTATTATTACTCGCCTACAAATATCCAAATTTTGATACCTAAAGCTCCATAGATAGTTCGAACTGTATAAGAACAGTAATCAATTTTAGCCCTAATGGTTTGTAGAGGTACCCTACCTTCTCTTATCCATTCGACACATGCAATTTCTTTTCCGTCGATACGCCTTTAATTGAAATATATTATTGAGGTTAAGATTTTTTATAAATATCATAAAAACATAAAATTTTCAAATATAAATTTAGGTCAATATTGAATTTTTTTAAGGAAA
Source organism: Ficus hispida (assembly GCA_025413025.1). NCBI lineage: Eukaryota > Viridiplantae > Streptophyta > Magnoliopsida > Rosales > Moraceae > Ficus > Ficus hispida. Next base: position 20,278,349 of record CM046369.1, read on the forward strand.
AAATGCATTAATATTAATAAAGAGTTACGAATCGAACAATATTATGCAAAGATTTAGCAATTGTGCAGTCATAACCCTCAACCATCAGTATAAACAACTAATGTATAGTAGGAACCACGCAAGTTTGAGGCCCGAAAATAAGAAAGTACCTTGATACGTTAGAAACGGGCATGCACCAAGCTCTACTTGACAAAATCCCAACCAACGACGAAAACTATCGATCAATTGGGAGCCACAACCTCATATCGAAGAGATAACCAAACACCTTGCATAGCCACAAGTCTAACATGACTAACAAGTCCCCATTATCTAAATCTGACAAACAAACCATGAACCCGGACAATAGGAAGACCATCGTTTTTATTAAAGACTGAAAATAAACACATCAAAACAACAAACAAAGCTAGATCTGCCTATGATACGTAGTTATTACACATACACACTAATATATCAAAACAAAATGAAACTCTACTAACACCGGAAAAAAAAAAAGTGATTCAATTTCAACCATTATTATGATATTCCGCATCCCAATCCAATTGAATACCATAAACGTATTCAGCATTTGATCTGTTCAATGAGATAATGCGATAAAGACATAATAATCATAAACAACATAGAATTTCTTTTTTTAGCACTTAACTTTTTCGTGGATTCAATTGTTCAAAAAAAAAAAAAAAGGTAAAAATGTGTAAGTAAAAAGTAATAGTAATGTAATAGTAATAAAGGCTCTTATTTATTAAACATGCGCAGATATAACTACAGCTACCTATATACGCCCCTCTTTTTATTATATTATAGCTTTATTCGTTATTCGGAACTGCACCTGTCATGCTTTATCAAAATTTATCTTTTATAGATTAAATCTATAAAAGATAAATTGCAAACCGTAGGCAAGAAGATGACTACCAAAGCCAAAGTAAACAGCCTGAAAGTAGCGTCAAAGCCACGACGCTTCCTCTCCTCTATTTTGCCGAAATGCATACCTCCTAACCCCGTAGTCACCTCCACACCTAGTAACCCCTCTACAATGGTCAGATCTTTACCTTTAGGGCTAAAAAACCGATGGCAAGTAAGGCGCCACTGTCTATTACCGGTCCTCCGAGAGGCACACCCTCTAAAAACCATAAACAGCCCACGAAGAGAGAGAGTGAAAGGGGGGGCTAATATTGATTTAAAAATACCTTTTATACTCTTAAATGATTTATATAAAAATTATCTTCATTTTTTTTTCAATATCAATAAAGTTGTCTAGTAGTGATATTGCAATTTTCTTTACGATTATTCTCTTTCATGTCTTTTGAATTTCAGTGTTACTGACGCTGTGTCTCTTAGATTTTAAAAAGTCCAACTTTAATTCTTGAACTTTGAATTTAACTATACCTTATTCCTTCTATCAGAATTTCAGTTACAACAAACCGAAAAAAAAAAAAAAGAATTAAGTGCAATCATGTGATTTTTTTCATTTATTTTTAGTATAAATCTTAACAGAATACATTGAGTAAGACTGACTCTCTTATTTTTATATTTTTTTTAACTGAAATTCTAATAAAAGAGATGAAATGATATTAAATTAAAAATTTAGAAAGCAAAGTGAGACTTTTAAAAATTTAAAAAGTAAATTAAGAGTTATCTTAAAGACCAGATTAAAAAATATATATATATCTTCCTTGACAGAAACATTATTATACTTACTAAAATGATATAAAGTTACTGTTCATGCACAGTAGAAGTACATTTTTGCCCCTCTAAGCATGGTTACCGGTTTGTATGCCTACAGTGTTTTTACTTTTTTGCCCCCCAAACCCTAATTTTGTTTTCTCTCATAATTTGTTTTCTTTGTCTTTTTCTCTTTCTCTTTCTACCTTTTTTTCCCTCTTTCTCTCTCTCTCTCTTTTCTGCGCACGTCTCTCTCTCTCTCTTCTTTGGTCTTTTCTTTCTCTTTTCAATCATCTTCTTCGTCTGTCTGTCTGTCTGTCTCTCTCTACATTTTTTTTGGGCTTTTTTTTTCGATCCTCTCTCTCTCTCTCTTCTCTCTTCAGTCCTCACTGTCTCTTTTGGATCTTCTGCTCCGCTCCTCTCTTTCTCTCTGTCTCTTTTCTTTGGTTCTCTCTCTCTTTTGGCTCTTCTTCTTCGCTCCTTTTTTTTTTCTCTCTCTCTCTCTCTTTACATTTTTTTTTTTTGATCTTCTTCTGCGCTCTTCTGTTTTTCTCTTTCTGTCTTTACATTTAGCTTTTTGTCTGGTATATGGGTATGGTTGAGGAAGAATATTTGGGTTTTATTTTTTTCTGTTCTGTTGTTTTTCTGGGTTTTTTTTTTTTTCGATTCTGGATTTTGTTGTGGTGTTTTCTTTGTTTTTCTATTTTTGGATTTTTGTTTTTAAAATTATAGTTTGGAAGTATTTTGGTTATCTTCATTGTTCATTTTTTTCAATAGCTTTCTTATACTGTGTATGCAATATTTTTTTGGGTAATTTTTTTCCTTTATGTGAATCTTAGGTTTTGGACCTTCATTTTTTTTTCTGGGTTTTTTTTTTCTCCGTTTATTAGTTATTTAGGTTTTATTTTATTTTTCATTAGTTTTCTTTGTTTTTTAGAGTTCTGGTTTTTTTCCTCTCTCCTTCGTTTCTTTATTTTGTCCGAAACCCTAAATTTTGATTTTGCAGGGAATGGTTTTTAAGGCATATCTAATGATTTTTTTTTTTAGGTCTTTCTTCTCCGACATTTATTTCATCGTTGTTTTTCTACCAGTGGGTTACTTTTGGTTTTGGTGAAGAAACTTCGTGCTTTTGGAGTTGTTGTTGTTGGAGAATTTGGAGGAATTGGTTTTCAATGCATGTTTGCTGAAGTTTTTTTATTTTTTATTTTTTATTTTTCCCTCACGGGTTTTAGGGACTGTTCGAGGATTTCTTTTTTTGTCTATTTATTTTGTTCTGTGTTGTTTTGTTTTTTTTTTTCGGTTTCAAATTTATACCGATGGGTTTGTGTTCGTTTTAGTTAAGAAAGTTAGTGGTTTTTTATGTATTGTTGTTGGAAAAGTTTGGTTTGCAGGGAATGGTTTTTAAGGCATGTCTGGTGATTTTGTTTTTTTAGGTCTTTGTTCTTCGACATTTATTTCGTTGTTTTTTTTTCTACCGGTGGGTTGCTTTTGGTTTTGGTAAAGAAACTTCGTGCTTTTGGAGTTGTTGTTGTTGGAGAACTTGGGTTTGCAGGAACTGATTTTCAATGCATATTTGCTGAAGCTTTTTTGTTTTGTTTTTTTTTTTTTTGTTTCTTTTTTTTGCTCTCACAGATTGGTTTCGTAGTTTATTCTTTGGGTTTTAGGGACTGTTCGAGGAAGGTAGGAGTTGTAGAAGAAAAAGATATGAATGTGAAAATGTATATATTGTAGATTGGAGTACTTGCAATTCTTAGCTGGGTGCTTGAAATTTCTGACGAATATATTGAAGACTTTTTATTACTGATGTCTGTGTTTTCAAATTATTTGGTTTTTCCCTCCCGGGTATTATTTCTTTAATTTTCTAACCGAATTTTGATTTATTTATTTTTATTTTTTATAAATATTTGTGATGATTTAGTTGTATTGTAGGATTTAGTTATAACAGAATGAATTGTTTAGGTTTTCTGTTATTTGAATGTTTAATTTGTTTTGCCTGTTTCTATGTGACATAGTTTGGTTTCGTTTTACTGATTTCTCCTACATATTTAATTCTTTCAGTTTAGGTTGTTTTAGTTATGATTGGATTATTTGTTACAGTTTTGTAACTTGGAATCTGAAAATTACTTTTCTTAGAATTTATTTCAAGTGTATATCCGGACTTTTTGTTGTCAGTATATGTAATTTTATTATATATGTGTAACTATTATATTTCTGCTGCTTTTCGCCGACTCTTTACAAACAGCATTTTCCAAGCTTTTTTACCTGCCTTTTCTCTTATATATTACATTTCCTCTCATATATTATATGTTTCTTATATTCTACCATTAGTCTTCCCGTAATATCCTCTCAATTATTCTCTTTCAAATCTTCATTATTTCTTACTTAAAATATTCTCTCCTACTGTTTCTGAACTTCCCAAAACTCTTCACTTTGAAATCCTCACTTTTGTGGAAATCTCCTGCTTTTTATCCAGGTACTATATTTGATGTTGCATTTTTAGTCTATCAATTGCTTTCTTGACTGATTTTATATTCTATCTTTATTGATTTTTATATTCTTACTATTGGTTTTGGAGTGATTTTATTGTCATAATGTATTTTATTGTTTGGACGTTTTTAGCTTTCTAAATATGCCTATTGATTATGTTCTCTATTTATTATTTTTTGTCTTCTCTGTCGCTGCTCTTCTTCATTGTTAAAAGTTATTTGTGATTTTTCATGTTCTTATTTTACTTAGTCTTTTTTTTTCCTTTTCTGTCTCTGTTTTTTTTTTTTTTTTTTTGCCGACAACAGAATATCAATGAATTTTTTTTTCTTTATATCTTTGATGATTAGTATCCTTATTATAAGTTAAATGATTATATTATAGAATCTAATAAGTTGTTTTCATTGTTCTGATTATGTATGATTATGTATTACCTATTATTTTTAAGTTTGTTTATAGTGTTCTTCCAGCATACCTAAATACCGACTTTATCCTCCTTTTATTGTCTACATGATTTTACCTCATGAAATTTGTTCACCGGTTGTTTGTGTATAGTGTCTTGACTGTTTTGCTCCTCAAATCCTAACTCTTCATTCAGTCTCTTCTCTGTCGTTGCTTCGGTTTTCTCTCTATTTTTTCAATTTTCATTTTTCTCAAAAAATTCTAATATGTTATGATAATATCTATTTGAATATGCATATACCAGATGGGTTACTTGCTTTGGTATATGTTGATGAACGTTATATTATTCATAATATATATTAAATAACTAATATATATTATTTTACAGTTTTGATTGTTGCCGTGAACATATTCGGGAATTCTATAATGTTTTTATTATTTTCATATTGTTTTTTGTTCTGCGCTTTTTGATAAGTTTTTATTTTATGGATTTATGGTTGATAAATTAGAAGCTTTGGTTTTTTGTTTTTTGTTCTTTCCTTTATTTTGAGTATTAGTTATGCTTTCTGTTTTTATTAATTTTGTCTGTTGTTTACCTTTTTCTGATTTTTTCCCTTGCTGTTTTCTCAAATATACTTATAATTACACTTATATATTATTGCTTACATCAATTTACCTGATATTTATTATATTGCTCTTTTTTTTCCTTATAATATACTGTCTTTTGATTTCTTCAATTTTTCGACCTTAAGTTTAAATTTTTACCTACAGTTTTTGCATCCTGTTGTTTCAATTTATTTATTCTGTTAACCGGCTATTCTTGATTTCTGACTTTTGTTTTATAATATTTATTTGACTTTTATTTTTAACTGTTTTTGTTATTTTATTTCTGTTTTTATTATTAATATTTTTTCTATCGCAGATATTCCCAAACATTTCACCTGTTAGCTATTAAAAATGACGTTGAATTATATTTTAGTTATTTTTGATAAATACTCTTCGAATATAAGAGATTTGAGCTTATTTTAAGATTGTCTACTAATTTTTTCCCTTTTTAAGAGTTAATATAAATTTCCTTCATATTTTTTATAGTATGTATATATATATTTATTATATATTTATTTTCGTGCACATCATTCAATATTTTAGAGGTTTTTTAATTTTTTTCCATCACATTATTCGGTTAGGGACTTTTTCCTTTTTTTTTAAATTTTTTTTCCTTTTGATATTTATTACCCGGGGGTTTTCGTTCTTCTATTAAATTATTCAACTTTCTAGGTGTAGTTTTGTTATATTTGTATGTAAATGCTTTGATTATTATCAACTATTGTAATTTAAATTGTTTTATGTAATTTTGTATATTTTTATTATCAGTCACTATAATTTAAATTGTTTCATGTAATTCATTACATTCTGTACTTTTATAATATAAGTTTAAATGTTTCCTTTGTATATATCTTTATTTTATTTAAATTTATGTTATAGAAAATAATTGTTCGTTAAAAATGTAAACAGTATAGGTTATTTATCATTTAATTTAACAAAATAGAAAATTTTTTTTACCGCGAAAATTTGACAAAAAATTGTCGGCCAACCACAATTTATTTATAGTCATATGAATTATAGATAAATAAATTTAATTGGATAAATTTTTATATAAATTTCAAATTTATTTAAGATAATATGAATTAAAAATACATCAAATTGACTCCATAAATTTTTAAATAAACTTTAAATTTATTTATACATTTATTTAAGATTGCTAAAATATAATTATCTTTTATTTATATTTATATATTATATAATTATACCAATTTCAATTTTATTTATAAATATAAAATAATTTAATTTTTTCCTCATGACAGATCGGACGAAAAGGGAAAGAAGATTAAATACAGTTGATGAAATCTTCAGTTCAAAATGTTTTATTTCTAACAACTTAGTTTATAAATATATATATCTATATATGTTTGTTTGTCTATATAAATCCAACATCTATACATAAACTTCAATGTAAATATTATAATATTATCGTTCTTTTTATATGTATTGTGTTTTTTCTGTGTTAAAGGAATCGAATAGATACTTATAAAAGATATAGATTGTTTTGTATATTTATTCTATTCTAATTACTTTATTGTCCCTATTTTGCTTCAACTGAATGAAAAACTTTTTTTTTTCTTTTTTCTCTTTTTTCACGACAAACAAATTATCTGATTTCCTTACTTTTATTATTTATTTATTTGTTAATATTCATATTTTTTAAAAAAAGTTTCATTGTTTTATTTCTTTATTAATCGAATATAAAACTAACTTATTTACTTGTACTTTTTTAATATCTCTGAAAAAAAAAACATCAAAATTATAATTACTACATCATCGTATATAACATGGGTATTAAACTCGTTATGATTATAGTAATATTATACTCGGAAAGGATATATCATATTGTAATAACTATTTATTTTTCCTTTTAGGGTCGAAATAATAATGCGTATTAGCTATTGTACTATTACTGTCGCATTTGATAAGATAGGCAGGGACAGAGAGAATAATTTAAATAGAATTTATTTTCAACTTTTTGGTTAAGAATTCTGGAATTTTATTTGAACATATGAGTAATTAAATTGTCTTATTAAAGAAAACTACAAAAATTTTATTTCATTTTAGTATTTTCTACAAGTTAATTTTTCGTAATTTGAAAAAAAAAAAATTTTTGACGTCGATTAACTTTTTGTTTGTAATTATAATTTTGTAAAAACCCCACCCCCGTTCAAAAAAAAAAAAAAAAATCCTCTTTTTAAACCATGTCAAAATACATGGAATTTTTTATATATAGATAAAAATGAATGGTATGTTAGAGTTTAGACAATACTTATAATGTATAATTCCTAATGAGGAATTTAAATATAGGGAAAGTAATTAAATTCATGATTTCAAATTCTTGTGCTAACCTTTTGTGGTTACCCAAGTTTAGTAAAAGTAATTAAATTCATGATTTCGAATTTGGTGTTTACTTTTTATTAGTTATCTTACCTAATTTTTTATGAGGTTGACTTATTTGAATTAATATACTTCATTATTCTTTTTTTTTTTTTAGGGAAATATATACTTCCTTATTCTTATTGTCATTTAGTGGATTCTAATTTATGATTTGGATAAGTATCTACACTTGGGTTACATTTTTTCAACTTTCCATTTTCTATCTCTTTTTGATGTTCTTGCTCTCTTTGCTCAACACAATATGTCCTCTCAACTAGACGAGTTCACATGGTCTCTATACGTGGCAACTTCGACCAGTTTTTTGATATTTAAACAAAACAATATCCATATTTTCTATTAAAGAGATTAACTGCAAGACCTTTATAAAGTTTGATCATGATAAATTTATGAATGAATCTCAATAAATTATAACTTCTAGAAGATAATTACTGACCGTAAAAAAATTTGTGATTGATCATACGAGTCAACAAAAACTTGGTCGAGCCAATGTTATAGCTCAACTATATATATATAATTATTTATATAATGTACTTAATGATCTCGTAAATTTTTAATTCTTGAAGTATGAATAAAATTGTTGAAATGTTCAACTGTGAATAACTAAGCCCTTGTTTGGTCTAAATCAAAATTATCATTTTTCTTTTGACATCCACACCACCTTTTCTCCCTCTAAATACCAATTAAATTTGGACTTTCAATTAGAATTGGATTTTTCGGGTTCAAGCCCATGTTCTAAATAAGTAGTTTTTGTTTTCTTTATTAAAGTGGTAGAAAAGACAAAAAGATTACCAAATGGCAAGCATGTGTTTGACTATTAGGTTTGGACTTAAATTTTTTATTTTAGTTTTTATCTTTTTATGAAAAATCAACAAAATTTTAATTAATTTTTAAAAAATCAATAAATTACAATATAAAAATTTCATCTCAAACTTCTATTCTGAAGGCAATCTAAAGCTCATTGTAGTTTGATAAAAGGACTCCTCCTACAAATACACATATATTTATATATTTATACATATATTATTAGGTGTGATACAAGAAATTTGCTTGCGGAAATTAACTTTTAAAGAATAAAAATTACTTCTATAAATATTTGATATCTACTTTATGATCATCAACATATCCACTCACTCCACTAAAATGCCGAAGTCTCAAAAAGAAAAAAGTCATAATCTATTCACAACTCACTTATCACGTCAATTGATATTAAAAAATTAATTTATCTAACATAATCGATGAAAAAAAAAAAAAGAGTTGCTATAGCAGCTTATCATCTTTTTCTGCAGATTGTTATGCCATCTCCAATTGGTACCTGATAAGTTCAGGAACAACCCAGTAAGAGTCTAAACAGCATATATTACAGCACATAATTCTTTTATTAAATTAAAAAAAAAAAAAAAAAAAAAAAAAAAAAAACCTCACCATACTAATGCTTACACGCTGGTCCTCCATTATGCTGTTATTGAAACTCCTAATGCTGGCAGTTTTGGCATCAGTTACCTGCTCAAATATCAACACATATATATGTGTGTGTGTGTATTTATATAAAAGCATAAATATACTTGCTTTATATGAGTCTAGGAAATATTAAGGTAAAATAGTAAAATTTAGTTACCATGGGATCAGCAACTTTTCCATGCCAAAGAACATTATCCATCACAATGACACCTCCCACCCTCACCTGTTTCAACATATTCATTACATACATCCTCAACAAGATCACCCAACAGAGGCTAAATAAGATGTTTATATATACACACACACATTAGTTGTACCAGTCTTAGAGGAGTAACCAAAAGTCACTACTCAAGAGCTACCGACTCTTTTATAATTATTACTAGTTGACAAGCACACGAACAATGAAAAAAAAAAGTAAATAATAAATAAATAATTCTATGGAGACCAGTAAAGATAAGTGTATGACATGCCAACCATGTGGTTACCACGTGACAAGCGGAGAAGGGTAAAGATAAGTGTACGCATAAGTATGCAGATATATTTTAATCCCTTCATGAAGCTTTCCTTTGGTCTTACCAGTTGTAATAACAGCTCAAAGTACTCGTGATACATCCTTTTCTCCGCATCAACAAATGCAAAATCGTAGCTGCGAAGACACGGAAATATGTCATAACTGTTAGTCTGCAGTGCCGAGCCCTTGCTTCTACCGGAAAATTCATGAAAAGTGACACAGAAATACGTCAAAACTGTTAAGAATGGAGAATTGGCACATCTGCCCCTCAATTTTTCATAATTGGCAGGTCACCCTAAAAAACTTTTGAGTTTCGCAGATCACCCTCTGAATTTAACAAGTGTTGCACGGTGCCCCCAAATCAACAATGGCTGTTAAAATTTGAATGGAAACGCACTCATACACATTAATAGAGCTAGTTTGAAAGAAAGAGATTAAAGATCACATCAGGTCACATGCATAAGGGCATCCCTTCCTTCCAAATTTCGTCAAATTGAAGGGCACAGGAGAAAATGATTTGTGATTACCTGCATGCTTCACCATTTAAAATCAATGATTTGAGGGTATCGGCTGCAAGTCCATGTTTCACATGCACCTATTATCAAATAGTCATTTTGAAGAAAACAATGTATTAGTCGGAGAGGCAGCATCACAAACATTAAAAAATATTCCGTTTGGTACACCATCTTGAAATGGCAAAATTCATTTTGAAATGAGAATCTAAAATGAATGGGTGTTTGGGAGAAAGAAAAACGAGCCTATTGCAGATTTCGAAAAAAGTGAAAAAGTGGATTTGGATTCGAACTAAAATGAAATGAATTTATTGGATTTGAAATGGTGTGTCAACCATACCATTAGAGGAAGATTAGAGATGATAAGGTATGTTTACTTATCACTAATGGGAAAAAGAAACGGAGGAACTGTTCCCCTTTCCCGCATTTTTATGTATTCACTTACAAATCCTAGATGCTAATTTGGTAGAGCCGATATGATATGGGCAATGAGGAAAGGGGAAAGCCAAATCCTAGGTTACCCCGGGTCTTGTTTCTCTTTGCATTGGAAAAACAATGAAATTACTTTTGTAGCCTAAACTAAAATATTAACCAATGATTATACGCACGGGGATATTTTAGTGCTTAAACCATTGGGATTCCTATTCCTAAAGTAGCATACACTAGAAAGGGAATTAGATTGTTTCCAAGTCCACATCCTAATAGGTTAATTTAGTACTTGAAAGTGAACCAACTTATTTCTTACTTTCCCTTTCCATAATCCTTCCCTTGCCCATCGCATCATAAAACAATTGTAAAATATGCCCATATAGTAAAGCACAGGGGATTTAGTTCATATGTCCCCTTATTCGTGTCCTCATTCATATCCCTCCAATAATATTATGACATGTGTGCAATTAACATGATTTTTTAAGTGATGTGATATGATATTGTAATTAAATATATATTTTTAATTGACGTGTTATGATATTATTGAAGGAACATGAAGCGGACACGAATAAGAGGACACAGGAGTTGAATCCAGCATGGGAAGGTGGTTAGCCTATGCTCAATGAGTAAAGAAAGATGATTAGATGCAAACACTCTCTTCAAACTTTGCACATCTGCATTCATTATTATGTGCAGAACACTCGACAACCGCAAAGGGGCTATCAACTTTAGGCATATTCCAGAAAAGGAGAATGGGAAATACCTTGTTTGAGACATTGGCTCGAGCATAGTACTTTTTTGCTACCTCAAGAGATTTGGCATCTCTTTCACAGGCAACTAAGAGACCCGACTCAGGTAAGGCCAATGCAACAGCCAATGACGAATAACCCTAACAAAAAAAAGATATATATATATATATATAAATAAGAATAACTTGAACAGAAAATGTGGCTAAATTTGTGAAGATCTAAAATTATAAATTAACTTACATAGGTCAGTCAATGGAAAAATCATCATTTCACGATGCAAGGCCTATATACCTCTATAGTTTTTGGCATGTTTTAAATTCGAGGTGAAGTAGAGGGAACAAGAAGTGGAATAAGCATACCGTGTAAACACCGACTTCAATACAACGTTCTGCACCAAGAATTTGCACGAGCATTGCGAGCAGTTGTGCTTGATCCGGAGACACCTATTGAAAGAAAAAAAAAAAGGTCAGGTGTATGGATGAATAATTGTAAGCAGTGTCTTGGATTGGGAATTAACACCTAATGTACAATGTTCAAAAGTGTGAGTAAATATGCAAATCAATACAGCAAATTTCTTTAACAAGCACAAAGAATCTGTTCTTGTAATGTATGAATCGCAGTAATTTAAATGCCCAAGACAAAATCACAAAATATTTTAGAAATTTGGTTTTATCACTGAAATTTATGTAAAATTTCAGTTGTGCCCCATTTGATCAGAAAAATCATAGTTGTGTCCCCACTCAATAATTCAAATACAGAATTATATCCCCCGTTATTAAAAAAACAAACACTATAATTTTCTTCATAGTGTCCCCAATAGCTCTGCTAGTGGTCTCAATGGCATGCATACGCAAGCACATAAGATGGAGATTGAAAGAAGAAAGTAATAAGCACAAATTAGTAACACACACCTGCATCTGACTACCGCGCATAGAAGCAGTCTCCTCCCTAAGTTGCCTTAGAATCTAAACAGCAGCCTCCGTTTAAGAATCACGCAACACAAAGACAAACGTGGGAGAACAAGAAAAACATATATACACAGAAACTTGTGGATAATTTAACTACAGGGCATGCGGGTTTGTAGTTAGTTTACTACCTCCGGCTCTCTAACGTTGGCGAGGATGTAATCGTAAAGGCGTGGAGTGATGCTAATAATCTGTTTGTTGCCATATTTTTCGTTATCAGCAACAACAAACGCATTGGTAGAGCAACTCCTTACTATCTGGCTTGGCTTGATTTTTGAAGAGCCTAAAACAGGAGTAGCTGAAGAGAATGGGTGTAGTTTCAGAAGCGATTTCTTGGGTCTGTGTAGATAAACTACATTTTGAAAAGGTAAGATAGATAGACGTTGGAGCCCCACAGTGCAGCACCCCATTCACTGATCACAGTCAAGGTGACAAACAAAAATCACAACTGCAAGGGGAGAAAAAAAAAAGTTTTAGCACACACACGTAGGCGTATATAACTGCACAACACATTTTTTCTAGAAAAACTTCGTTATCGCCTTTTTTGTATATTTAATACACTCTACGGACGGGTACCAACCCTTTTACAAACTTTTTGATCTCGACTTAGGTGCCAGGTAAGTTGTCGTATTTTTATTGATAGATATAATCCTTTAATTCTAATTAACATGACAATCTTTTACACGCCTAAAAAACGATAACCCACGTATTATGTTCTACTAGGTAGTAAAAAATTGTCGAAATTGTTGCTTTGGAAATTAAAATATATGTATATGTTCATAGGATACATTCTAAGAAAACAAAACTTCTATGGAAGAGAAGAATAGGATAACGTATCTCGAGAAACCAAAACTTCATATTGTGATAGAGCGTAAGTGAAGCAGGATTAGGATTATCTGTTTCAGTTTTTCACTTAGGACTTTCATCGTACATGTGGTGGGTACCCTTCACAGGAAGCGAAAGTAACGAGCCAATCATATCCAAAGCTAAAACAAACTGGGAATTTTTCTTTCTTTTGTGTGTGTGTGTGTGTGTGTGTACGTACTCAGGTTCTGGGGTGTGCTCTTCGAGTGGGAAGAAGTTCGACGTCAAGAATGCTCTGTTGCTGCGGAGCTGAGTTATTTGCCAAACAAAGACGCCTACGAATTTGTGTTTATATTATTTTTAGGTTTTTTGCACATTTGTCTCATATATTTTTCATTTTTTGACAACTTACCTATTAAACTTTTAATTTCTACAATATACCTTACAAACTTTTTAAAATGTTGTAATACATCTTATTTTACTTTTAACTTCTCATAAATATTAGTGAGAGAAAGCTTATAAGCGCCTCATGTGTGGATAGAAAATCCTGCATTCTACCAATAATTTCCAAGTCTAATTCAAACTATAATACAAATATTACAAATTCAAATTCTGAATCCAACAAAAATGAGTTACTTTACAACAATTTAGAAAATCATAAGATATATTATCAAATTAAAGATTCGGGGGGGTAAGCAGTCAAAAGTGGCGGTTTTCTGGTTACTCGATAGCAACATCTTTAAGGTAGCCTCTTTATAACATGTTCAAGTGAGTGATTGTCGTGTAAAATATTCTACATTTTGCTCTCGCCATGTTCTCAATAGAACCAATCTTTGCTCCTGCAGCGGGGACGGGTGCCCCTGCTGCTACAGCAATGCTCTGGGAAAGACTCAACTTAGACTGTGCCAAGGTGCGCATGAACCGGTTTCTTTGCCGTCTGCTTACACACATTATTAGGGTCTGAAACATCTTGTTGCTTAGCTCCACTGCCTTCCAGCACAAAAAGTGCAGCGGTTGGCGCCCTTTGGTGACATCAGCCTGGACGTGGACATGCCAAATTTAGTGTATACATGATTCACAATCTTTAAACTTCCTAGCAATTACATTACAATATTTCACCTCAAAATACTCAACAATCCATTTCCATGGCATAGTATGAAAAAGGTAATTTAAAATTTATAATAATAAAAAAAAATGCAAAATTTTTTGATACAAACATGTCACATACAAATCTCAATTAGGCATAGCAACAAGGCTATGAGGATTAGGAATATACACTCCCAAAAAATGGGGGCAAATCGAAAATCCGACAAAGACGAAACATGTCAAGAAAATTCTTATAATTTTATTTTTCTCTGTTGCTCTATCACTTAAAGCTAACCCATCTACAATGTTAACAGGAAAACTTTTGTGTGGGAACAAGTTAGCAACAGCGGAGGAAACAACGCCGCTTGGATTGGATCAGATGAGAAATCAATAAGCGTTAGGGTCAATGCTTTTTCTCGATGTCATAAAGCACGCAAACATCTGCTGCTGTCTTCAACTGAAAATCACCACACATACCAATTAAGAACAATTATTCAGTGTAAGCTTCCAACATAATAGGATATCCAAAGAATTCTAGAGAATTTGAATTCATCGGTAATCAAACATCTCTAGCTTTTTGTTACCAAATGTAGGATATTCTTATGTATTATATTGCAGAAACTCTGACCGTTGATTCTTAAGGTTTTTAGCACCTTTACCCTCTGAACTTTTTAGGTTTTGACAACTTGCCTCCTAGACTTTTAATTTTGCACCTTGCAGCCCCAACTTGTTAAAGTGTCACAAAATGCCTCATTCTAAACATTTTTGGGTCTGATGATGTGGAAATTTGAGTGATTTGTGTTAGGGTTTGAATTGAGATTCGGGAACTTTTGGTTGGAGGTGCGCTTTCTATCATTACATAAGGCAGTCATAGGCTATTTTTGCTTTGTTAATATCATGGGGCACAGTGCAACAACTCTACAAGATAAGAAGGTAAAGCATCGGAATTAAAAGTTTGGCAGGGTAGTTGTTAAAACCCAAAGAGTTCGTAGGGCAAAAATGCTAAATTCTTATGTATGACATGAACTCTTAAAAAATAGTAATTGCCATTCTAGAATAAGTATGACTATGAGTAATTACCTGAATAACATTTACAGCTTGCTTGACTCCCCATCCAAATAAACTTACGCCAACTAGACCACCAAGTAGCATATTCTGTTTTGTCGAATTCACTAAAACCTGATGGATAGTCAGAAATAGTTTGCCATCTTTAAATCCTTGAAAAACTTTTTAGTTGACGACAGATTGACAAAATCGAGAGAACTTACATCCTTCAAATTCTCAGTTGGATTCTTTGCAAGAAGGAACAACAATATGTAGAGAACCTATAGAACTTACTCAGTCAGATTAAGAAACACATTGCAGTTAACATAAAATTACACCATGCAAACAGAATTGTGAATTACCTCACATGCCACGCAACAATAAGCCATAAACATCCGATTCCCATAATATAACTTAAAAAGCCAACTAGTGCTGTCTTTTACATCTTTATGACTAACCTTGCCTGACAAGAAAGTACTGCAATCAAATGTATTGGAGAGTCAGCCAAATAAAAATTAAAAAAAAAGAAAAAATCCTCGACAAGGACAATATCGACACTGTAACCGCGTGAAAGACGAGGTTACCTGTACATCTGTAACCAGTGGCTGGCAATATCTAAGGCAAGTAGTGAGAGGAAAACCAAACCAGGCCTGCATTAAACAGCCAAAAAAGAAGCTTATAAATTTGCCTAATTCGGAAAAACCTCAAATATGAAGAACACGGTGAAGTAATTTTACCAGTACACTTGGGAAAGGATTACCAATAGACAAGCAGTGCTAATCCTGGGATATAAAAAACAAACAATCAAAACCTTGCAAAAATGGAGATGCGTTTGCAACACTGGTAACTAAATTATAAGGCGGAGTGAGAAAGTCAATAGGGCTAAAGAATCACCTATCTGTAATCATGTCCAAAACAGCTCCAAAGGTAGAGACTAAATCAGGGAAGAGAGAGAGAGAGAACAAAAATTAATTTCTACGTTCTGTACATTTGTCGAAGATCAACTAACGTTTGATTTGCTCATAAAATAGAGGTAAAACTAGTTGATCCACAAACTCCAAGTTCAAATGACACGAAAAGTCCCTATTAGACCATAGATTGGTAATATCGCATAATTGTAGCTAGTAATATGATAAAATATAGTTCGATACCTTGATTAAATTTACGAGCACACCAACCATCAATGCCATCACATACAAAGCTGAGAAAACCGAATTCAAATAGATAATAAGCAAATTACTATGCATTGTTGCTAAAGAAAATAAAACTCAGAACTAAAAGCTTCAGAATAATTCATTCGTACCTGAAGAAATAGAGAACCGAGAAAAGCCTTTTGTTGGAGAAGCATAGAGCAAAGGCAACACAGTTAATCAGAACCCTCATGTACCCTGTAACCCCGTCATACGTAGAATCGGTCAATAAACTAGTAGGAAAGATTCAACCAAGGGTCTCTTATCAACCTAATATAACAGAACATGTCCGGTAATAAAGTAGTGCAAAGAAAAGTAAAAACTTGGGTGTGTTTAATGGTTGTCCAAAATGCACATAAACTCGGCTGTTTTCAGAAACTATTTTCGATCATGAATCCCAACAAAGAAGCTCTAGAGAAGCTTCAGATTACAGTCACATGACCCTTGCGCACTCGAGCAAATGGATCCATTAAAAGCTAAAAACAACATTCACAACCACGCCTTTTCATCGATTTCCCTTCTTGCAATACGAAGTCAATGTGTCCACACGGTAATATCAAATGCCCATTTCCTTTCATGAGATTCCAAATCACCCAAATGGGGCGTTAGTTAATCACAAATAATTTGCATATATACACATACACAAACATATATACATATATGATGAAATTTGAATACCCACCAATGATATTGGGAATATAAAGGTAGACAGTCAGCTTTCTGGGTCTTGAGACAGAATTCCCCGCCATTGAAACTCCCTCCCTAAGCTTAAAAACTGTAAGAAACAAATTAAACTATAAATGACGAAGAAACTAACTATAAATCATCAAATAATGACCGACATTATTCATAATTTTCAGAACACAGGAAATTCAAAAGAACCAAACCAAACAGATCTAAGTAAGAGAGAGAGAGAGAGAGAGAGAGAGAGAGAGAGTTTAGAGAGAGAAACCTTGAGTAGCGGAGGAAAAGCTTTACAAGCGACCTTCTCGATGATGTTACGCCCGTGTGCTCAAATCAAAATCAGACTAAAATCCAACCCCCCCAAAAAAAAAAAAAATCAGACCAAAATTTTCAAAACCAATTTTAACATTCCGTCAAAAAAAAAAAAAAAAAAACCAATTTTCACATAAGACGACACGAATTTTCACAGCTCAAATCCGACAAAATTCAAACCACATTTTGAATCAAATAATCTGAAAATCTCCGAACACTTGCCATTTCGGCCGCGGGAGAGAACGCCATTGGGCGGAGGAGAGAAAAAACGCAAGCGAAACTGAATCAGTACAGAACAGACATTAGAAGTCAATTTTAGTTATACATCCAACCCTATATATGACATTAATCCTTGATTCTTGATGGCCGGAGTTCGACGGAGAGGGGGAGAGAGGCGGAGCAGGGACGAGACGAGAGATTCCAAAATTTCACTGAGTTTTTTTTTTTTTTTTTTTTTTTTTTTTTTTTTTTTTTCAAGAAAGAAGAAAATAATTTCAAATTTGGTCCTCAAAGAACAATATTGTATCACTTTTGGTATTTTTTTTCTAAATATTTTATGAAATGTTTCCTTACATTTTGTTTTTTTGGAACTTGGAAGGGGGATTCAAATTATGTATTTTTTTTGTGAAATTAAATATGGTAATACTGTTGGATTATGTCTCACATATTTGGTGTGAAAACAAAATTATTTTTTAAATACGAATGTTTTGAAAATGAAAATAGAAAATGGTGAATATGGATTTATGAAACAAATAAAAAATGGTTAAAAGTTTCTGTTTGGGGAAGCATATAAATGATAATATTTCAAACAAAATCGTAAAATATTTAAATATAAGCATTTTAACAAAATTTAGCGGATTCAATTTACAATTTACCTTGACGAACCATTTAGATTCTTTATTTTAAGTGTAACTGCCAAAAGCGTATCTGAATGTGCCGTTCAAATAAAGTTACACAAATATTTCTCCCGAACAATTCAAATGCTCTCTCTGAATGGCAATTGCCAAACATAAATTTAAAGTGTGATATAAATGAAAAATGAAAATGTTTCTATTTTTAGACAATTCGTTGATAAATGTTTAATAAACATATCTAAACACACACATTTTTCTCGTAGTCAACCTAATCTGTCTAAAAAAACGCAACCAAACACGATTTCAACATTATTTCAAAGGTATATTCATTTCTATTTTTGTACTAAAAACAAAATCGTTTCAAAAAACAAATGAAAACAATACCAAGTATCACCTTTGTCTCTTACAACTTATACTGAAACAAAATCTACCCCTTAACTTATAATTTATAACAACTTTAATCCTTTATTCATTAAAAAATCAATTTATTTAACTGTTTTGATCACCATGAGACTATTGATCAAGGGTAATTTTTTTAAACGATTTTAATTAAGTACTTATAAGAAGTTTACGGGAGTGATATTATTATATTTTGAGTTATAGAGACAACGTAAGACAAAGTTTATTTCTAGACAATCAAATTCAAATATAGGAAAAAATTTGGTAGTTTACATAGTTGGTCCTATTGTTTAGTAAATGTTATTTTTGTATTAGAAAATTTCCATAAATTCATTTTAAACTTTTAATTCATCATTGTGTAATTGAACTTTAACTTATATCATCTGTTTGTTTTCCTGAATTTTTAAATTGTATCATAAATTCAGGGTACAATGATATTGTCCTAAAAGTTGGAGAGAACTTATGAGTTTTTTTTTCTTTTTTAATTTAATCTTAAATTGTTTGCGCCAATGATAGTAATTAAATATTAATTTCGTTTTGGAACTCTCGGGACTAACTTAATACAAAAAGTTTTAAAAGACAAAAGTGAGAAACTCGAAGAAGTTTGGGGGCATATGTGCTAAAAAAAACATATTTCTTCCCTCCCCCACTGAAAGCCCACCATATTTCTTCCCTCTCTTTTGTTGGCGCCAAAAAATAAAAAAGTTCATCTCTCTCTCTCGAGCTTCTTCTTCTCTCTCTCCATGGATAATGCCCTAGCCTTTCGTCCTCCTCAATTCTCCGAGGTATTGACTCTCTTTCTCTCTCTAGAACATACGAAAACACCATAAAAAGATCGATTTCGCGGAATGATTTTTGCGATATATGATGCGAAAACACTATACTGACTAATCCTGATGGTTGTTTGATTCCCGAGAAAATTAGTTTCTAGAATGTTATCTTTGGAAATTTACGAGAATGCTTGATATTTGTTCGAAATTTCTGATTTATATGATTTGCAATGATTAAAAAATTGAAATATTTGTTGGGAATTTGTGTATATTGTAAAATATTAGTCTTAATTGGGAATTTAAAAACTTAATTTGGTGTTTATATCGAATTTATTATCTGGTAATTGTAGGATTTAGCTTGGCTTCCGGGTTGGGTTCAGAATCAGATCGACCAATTTGATAAGGAACCCCTGGGCTCTCCAAATATTGCTTCCAAGGTTGGGATTTTTTTTTTTTTTTTTTTTAAATTTCCCTGTACATTTTTATGAATGATTTGCAATTACTGGAAATATGTAATGATGATGATGGTGTTGCATGGAATACTGATATGTGTGTGTGTGTGTGTGTGTGTGTATTCATATTATGCGGGATCAAACCTGTGCCCTCCCAAACTCAAGCCCCGCCCCACCTTCTGACATGTCGCTTGGCCATGTGGTCATTGGCTGGAAAAATGCGTTATGATCATATGATATACACCACCTAGATATTGCCTTATGCTTGTATTTGACTGCTCTGAATAGGATTCCACAGTATTACGAGGAAACGTCTCAAGGGGAAAGGATCAGATTTTGTTGTCAAGGGAAGAAGGCAGACATAATAGCTATTACTTGTTCTTATCTGGAGAAGACAATTCACTGAGTAGCTTCGCATCATCTTGCCGAAATGTAAGGTTTTAAAGATAACAGCTACTAAGAACACTTGCTTTTATACTTGTTACACTTTTTTTTTTAATGTCTTACAAACATAGTATGTCTCATAAATTTCTGAATTTTCTTGCCACCTTACTTTACATGAATTATCTCAGTACTTCAAAATTTACCCATTAATTTGATTGCTTTAGGTTTTCTTCAACATTATATGAGTATTTTAAGAATCACGTTGGCTTTGATGAAGAATAGATTGAAATCCTAAATTTGAGGCTTACGTTTATTTATTTATTTACTTGTGGTATGCTGCAGCCTGGATGAAAAATTTCAGAATAGATGTTCTCTTTTTCCAAGTATTTTCCGTTTCATTAGGTGAATATTTGAGTCAATTTTAGCTCATTTTGCTTACTTAGACTAAGAGCAGGTTTCACCTATATGGATGTCTCCATTAACAGGGGCTTCAGTTTCATCTTCATCTCTCATCCGATGGATGTACACAGAGTGTTCCCTCCCAACCAGATACATCTCAAACCATATATGAAACCGATAAAGATTTGTCAATGCAAAAAATCGAAACTTCTGTTGCTCTCAAAGATAACCATCATGAAATAAGCTACAATTCTGGTGATTTAAATATGCTTCCTCGAAGTTCCAATCCAGAACCTTGTCTGCTGTATCCTTCCAATAGCAAAGATAATGGAGAAAAGTTCAGTGTCAGGCATCTCAAAGATGCTCGGATAAATGATGCAGTCGAACTGTCAATTGCAGCATCTGAAGCATTGGTTATACATGAAATAGTGAAGAGTAAACCGAATGTGGAAGCATTGGTTACAATAGACGCGCTTGAAGTTTCACTTTGGGTGAAGCAAGCTCGGTTAGAATGGTTACAAGATTCCTTTGGTAGCTCTGTGGTGGAAACTGATGACAATGATTCTCTCTCAGACTTGGATGATTTTGCGATGGTGGATGCTTTTGAAGACATAGGATTGATTTGCAGTACTTCTGATCAGAACATTAACGCCTCAACCATCTCTCATATCAAAGAGACTCCTGCCTCTGGAAATCATTGCAGCCGTGCAGACTATTCTGGATGCATAGAGCTTTGTGTCCAGCAAGTCAATTTTGATGGCATTTCTATGCAAAAACAGTTTGAAGATATTCCAAATTTAGATGCGAGACCGAGAAAGGATTTGCCTTTAGAATCTCTTGACTCAGATAGGCAAGAGAAAATTTTTGGTGCTCATGTGTTTGGTTCAAATACCCCCAACATGGCAAGAGAAACAGATCCCTTAATGCCAGAAAATCAACATGCGGTACGTATGCACAGGCAAAAAAGTGTATTCAGCATCCATAATGTCCTTTTACCTTCTCACCTGTCTAGAAAAAGGAAAAAAGGACATATGTGAATATATATATATATATTTTAAGTTCTAACTGATTTGATTATCTGTTTTCTTTACCAGCTTAATGTGGTAAAAATTTAGTCGTATCCGACAGTGCTTGTTGTCTTGGCAAACCTGGTAGTTGGCACTTGAAATAATGATGCAACTTTTGCTTCCAGATTGTTGGCTTGGACTCCGTGGATCTGACTGCATCTCAACCTCAAACAGAAGAAAACATTGGTAACTGTGATTCGAGCTTAAATAATGCCAGTGAGTTGATAAAGATTCAGAAGGATAGGGCGATTTACCCTGTACCAGAAAGATTCGGAAGCCGATGGTTAGGCGGTTGGACAGCAGAGGTGCATGCTCTCTTCTATCTTATTCTCTCTCCTCTGAATATGCCTGCCAATAGTTTTATCGCGCCTTCATATATTTTTTTTATTAGGTTGCGTTTGGTTTTTCAACCACATACTCTAATATTCTTTTACTGCATCAGTTCATCAAGAACTCTATTACATTGGTTCTTCAGACTGGGAAATTTTATGCCGTAAAATAACTTGTCATGGAATAACCTAAGATAATCATGAACGATTACATATTAAACCGTGTTTACTGGATTTTATTTATTTGTTTGTGGGGCTAACTACTTGAACGGTTTGTAGTGTATGTTCAATTATTAAGGCCATTACTAGTATGGCTCTTCCTCTTATTTATTTTATTTCCCATCTTTATTTGCTATTTCAGAAGGAAATAGATGCTTCAGCACAGTTAATACAGAATAATGCCAAGAATATCTTGAAGGCTTTTACTTGTGAGACAAGTTTTCTCTCAGAATCTGCGGACATTGCCCCAGACGAGAACTCTTTTGTTCAAATTCGTGAATCTAATTTCGTTGGAGTGTCACAATCAAGTGTAGCCGTTGAAGGTTTACCAGACAATGCAAGTAAGGAGATATTGCTTTCTCAAGATATGGTGAGATCTTCGAGTTTATCATTGGTGGATCCTCTCTGTTCTGTTGTCCCATGCAGTATTTCTTCAGAAGATACCAACCCTGCTGAAGCTCAGAGCCAGAGTAATAAAGAAACTAATTCCAGGGCAGAAACTGAGATGGGGAATTCAGGGAACATCTCAAGCCAAAATGTTCAATTTCTGTGTGGAGATGGGCAAGTTATGCACATAGTTGATGCAGGTTCTGAACAACTAGTTAGAAGGCAGCTGACTTCACTGAAGACATATAGCACTTTTTTTCCAAGCAGTGTTGCCACATCTGATGTAGGAAGTCTTCACTATAATGGCTCATTTCAACCACGATTTGGTTGGGGACATCTTGCTTTGGATCGGAATATGGGATGCATTAGAGCTTCCGAGAAAGGGTGTTCTAAGCAGATACCGCTATTCGGTTCTGTATGCAAGTCTTTTGCTGGAAGAGAAAACGAGGAAGTTTGTGAAACTAAGGAAAACGGGGATCAGATTGAAAAGCTAAAAAAGAAAAATACAACTAATCATGAAACTGCAAGAGATGTAGGCGACTCACCTGTTCATTCACCAAAGAGAAGACTGAAGCCTCTTCTTCTAAATCGTAGGGTAAGATGTCGCCTGCAGGCTTCTAAACCTTTTGCCGTTGATTCCAATGAAGAGGAACATCCCAAACAAGCATCAGGGGAAGAAGATCATATCAGATATCAACGAAGTGAAACTGAAAGGCCTCAAAAGGTTCAATCTGACCACCAGAATTCCCTTGATGAGCACTTTCCAGCTCGAAATAGAGTTCATTTCTCTGAAGCAGATGTCCAAATTAAGCCAAACAACAATGTCCAAGAGCCGCAATTTTCCAAAAGAAAGTGTAAGTTTTGCAGTTGCTGATTGTTTTTAATACCATCCAGATACAAAACTTTAAAAAAGTCTATAAACAATCTTTTTTCTTTCTTCCTTGTTTAATGTGTAGGCTTAACTACGACAACAAAGAAAAAGCTAAAGGATATTTACACTCTGTCAGATTATCGAATTTGTGAAGAAAGATTTCTTGATCGCTGCTCCAATATTGGTAAGGGGTTGATATTCCACGGTTTACGGTTCCTGCTGACGGGGATTTCTCGTCAGAAGGGAAAGGACATTAAACAAAAAATACAGAAACATGGTGGCATTATTCTCTCTGATATTCCTTTTCCTCCAAGTTTAAGGGGAAAGAGGTTTTCTTGGTCTACTTGGCAACAGCTTCCTATTATTTTATCGCTAGGAAAGGTATTTTTCTAACAACTATAAACAACCTTCCTTTTTACCTATTATACATTTTTTCCGCTTTATGAGTATGGAATGCTATGTTTGACAACGATGCTATTGAATTTGAACTAAGGTCTGTAAACCATCTTTACATTGATGTCTACTTACTAATATTCTATAAATAGAAGACAAAAGTCACCTTTTGGCTTGTTATTTCAACGCCATGAACTTTTGTTTTAGGTGGCTACTTTATTAATTGTTATATTTTCCAAGGCCATCAACATTCAGACTATGTACTTTTGTTAATCAGCTAGAGTTTTCTTGTTTCTCATCAAAAATGCTAAGTTACAAACAATAATTGACATATTCTTACACATTGTTCTTTTTTTAGGATTGTGATGTCTGAATAATATTCCATGGAAAGAACTGCAATTGTGTTTTATTATTACTAACTTTTTTCCCCCCCCTGTGGAAGAGAATCTCATGGGCCATATTACAACGATTGGAAGGACTGACTGTAATTTTTCAGGACGTCATTTTCTATGTTTTAATTGGTTCTTACTTGTTTCTCTCAGCAAAGTACCACCAAGTTTTTGTATGGATGTGCGGTGAAGGCGTTTATACTACACATTAATTGGCTTACTGATTCAATTGGAGTAGGTTCTGTTTTACCACCTGAGAAGTAAGTCATACTCCTTATTTGGCTCTGATTCAATTGGCTTTTATTTCTTACTTCATGATTTTTTATTTCTTTTCCATGCTTGGCTCACTGCTGGTTATTATTTTTATTTTATTTTCTTTGATCCAAAAAAAAAAAAAAAAAAGACGTACCTTAAAAGCAAAACAAAACAAAAGTTCAAAATCAGCCTCAAGACGACAAATGGGACAAGGCATTCACCTTGGCCTCTGACTCTTGGAATGCCAATAGCGCAAAAAAAAGAAAAAAAAAAAAAAGAAGGTTTCATTCGTTTCTCCTATAACATGTATCTCTAATGCTTGTTGAATCTTGGCCATTTGCATCAAATCCCGCCTTCACTAGGGCTGGCAAGGATTATGGATAAGGGAGAGGGTTATAAGCAAACCAATCGTGTAAATCACCGATCAAAGGAAAAAAGTTTTTATTTTTAAATCATGGCCAGTTGACATAATTTTTTCAGCTCCACTTATAGGACTGTCTGTAGTGATTTTTCTCTTCACCTCCTCGCCCTTATAAACTACTGATGGTGCACCTCCATCCAACCTGTTCTTACCTTTTTCTTTTTTTTGTTTTTTGGTTTATTATTATTATTATTATTATTATTATTATTATTATTTTGTCTCAATATCTTTCAATTTTCTAGACATAATTTGTGAGAGCCGGCTCGTGGTTGCGTAAATTTCTAAATAGTTGAGCATCATCAAAGTTTACTATTTTTTCAGGTACTTGATTCTACGATGGCAAGATGCTCAGAGTAATAACATTTGGAAGCAAGTTCATGACGATAAAATTAATGGTATCTTTGAAAAAGTAGGAATCATGCTTCATGGGAAGCATAGTTTCTTTATCAAATTTGCAAAAATTGTCAAGGTACGTAACACGTATTGATGCCTATGTTTAAATGCAAATAATTGTAGAAGCTTGATACAACTTACTTCTTACATCTTATGGATGATTCTATTCAGCTACTACATTTTCCATCTTTCGTAAACTCAAAGTTGTTAATTGCTTCTTGTGCCTTGTGTCATCTTGTCGTCTATGCACTGGTCTATTGGTAAGAGAACCGAGAGAAAATACATGTGAGAGAATACGTTTTGCAACTCTTAACAAAGACAAAAGGATTAAGGGTATTTTACTTAATGACAAATCAATGATTTTATCATTATTCACGACATATAAATTCACTTCATTTTTTTGTTTTTGGTTTCTTAATCTGGATATCTTTTTCCCTGTTTCTGCACATCCCAGCATGGAGGCGGGAAAGTGTATAAAGCCCTCCAGTGGTTAGTCCACAACCTTGACAAAGAAAACATTTCTGCGGGAGCTATTGTAACTGAGGATGAGAGTATAGCATCGCGCCATTTGAGGCAATGTGCCAGTGAACGGCAGATACCGATGATGGTCAGTTCTTTATTGCCATACAAGTTTAAATAGATTAAGTGATTGTATCAAGCTATTTTAATTGGCAATTAAATTTGTACAGGTTTTTTTTTTTTTTTTAATTAGACTTCCATTAACCTAAAGATGTTAGTATTCTTTTCTTACCTGAAATCTTTACATTCGAATTATGCTCTTCACTTTTGACTCTAAATTGATGGAGCTCTGAATTGAGTTGATCACTTCTTGCAGCCGGCTAGTTGGATCATAAAGAGTCTACATTCAGGAAAACTTCTTCCTTTCACGGAGTAGAGACCCTTTCTCCTCTTTGCCAAGTATAAGATTACTGAGGTTCCAGATTCGAAGAACCGGGTGAAGAAATATAAATCTATTGCTCTTGGACCTGCTCGGGAGGTACGTAGTATTTGATTGTTTTGTATCTGGTGATTCCTGTTGAAAATGCAATTTTTTGGTGAGATGTTACAAAGTTCATGACATCCTTCCCTTGAACTCTATACCTTTGGTGGAATCGATTTCTACAAAATGCGTCCATTATTGTTGTCTTGTAGTTTGTACTCAAAAGAGTTTGTATGTTTTCCTTTTCCAGGCTGCTATGGGAATCATAAACTGATGTTTTACTTCACCATGATAAACGTATCTGATGGATATGACTCGAGGGCGTGATGTTGATGATGCAATTTATCTTCTTCAAGTCAAATTTCTCAAGACTTTCTTTGCTAGGCTTGCGATGAGATTTTATCTCAAGGAAGATTTTACCACGCAATAATAACTTTTTCAGTTGATTAATTCCTGTTTTCTTAACGATCGGAGTATGAGATTTTGCCAAGAGCCCCGTATCGGCCCCTTCAATGGTTGAGCCTCAGAAGGCAGAAGCTGCAGCTCATGAAGACTTGTGCAAAATGCTATAGTGGAATGTCCTCTGCCCCCAAGAACTTCTCAAAATTATAACCTCTTATGCTAAAAAAAAGCGCACACCAAAAACTAGAGGAAGCCGGAAATGTGAAAGGCGAAAAGAGGACGAAGAATTGCTAGAAATGGAACATTTTCTTCTTCCAACTTTCACTGGGTGAATTTATCATGTCCGACTTCTATGTAAAAAATCCTATTGCCCGTTGTATTTTTGGTTACCATGCAGTTAAGTGTAACAGGACAGTCCTGTTCGTAAAATTATTGTTATAAAATGAGAGGAAAAGGCAAAGACTTGAAAATGGATGCCTAGCTGGGTACATGTGCCTATGTCTAAAATTTTTCTTGGGACTTCCATGGTAGGTGCTAGGGGTGTTCTTAGTTCGGGTTGGACGGTTTTAGGGGTTGCTGTCCGGGCTGAACGATCACCATTCGATGCTTGCACAGGTTTGGTTGGTTTGCTCGAATTGATTGATGACAATGGTAAGAGAGAAGTTCAAGTCGGGGAGGTTGGACTTGAATCCTCAAAACCACCCCCAACACCACGCAATAAGTGATCGGTTTTGGTTTTTAGATTGGCAATAGTTCGTGCTTCTTTGACATGTTAGTGGAGAAGCATATTTTTCATCTTACAGTTTATCTCCGAAATTGAAGTACGAGAGTCTTGATAAGTTATCATCTTACCAAGATATCACTACCACCACCGTTTGTAACAGCATGTGAATACAACTATAAAACGTGGGAAATTTTGGAGGACAAAAAATAATCTTCAAATAACATTAGAGCTGCTATTTTTCTGACTTGGGATTTAAGCCCCTCTGTCTTGGTTATTGCGTTACAAGAAGCCGGTAGTCTGTCCTCATCTCCTATTAAAAAATTGATTAATTAATTTATTAAGAAATTATTGATGAAAAATAATTAAAAATAAAAAACAAGTAGAGTAGAATAATTTCTTCGTGAAAATAAATAAGGTTAAATAAGAGGGGAAATTATCAATTTGACCCTTGATATTTTTCTGAAATTACATTTTAAATCCTAACTCTCTCTCTCTCTCTCTCTCTCTCTTTTTGGTTAAAAGTTTCTTGAACTTTTTAAAGTGGTGAAATTAGTCATTTACGTTAATGAATTTCAAATTTTAACAGAAATAATATCAGGCAAATCATACATAATTTATTAATTGAGAATAATCTAAAAAATATATTGTACTTAATTCATCTTACATATATTATATAGACGAACAATAATTTCTTAATATTTATTAAATTAAAAGGATGATTTTGCATCTTTCTAAAAAGTAGATCTTATAGCAAAAAATAAAAATAAAAATTAGAGGACTAAATTACAACTTCACAAAAAGATTAAATAAATAAATAATATATCTAAAATAAAATAGATAATAATAGATAAATAAAAAAACAAAATATTTTGGTTGCTCAGACAAGCAAGCACAACACAATAGCCGCTGTGTCGCCAGGTTAGAGAGAGAGAGAGAGAGAGAGAGAGAGAAGAGAGAGAAAGAGAGAGTGGAGACTGGAGAGAGAGAGAGAGGCCTTTGACTCCCACTCCCACTCACCTATATATATTCCAACCCCCATTTTCGCATTGTCACTCTTCCCTTCTTCTCTTTCTCTCACCAACTTCTCTCTCTTCCCTTCTCTCTCTCTCTCTCTCCTCCGTCTTCGCTTCCGGTTCATGCAAAGCCAGTACTCGTTAGGGTTCCACTCTCTCCATCTCCAATCGCTTCGCCATGGATTTTCAGGGGAAGAAGCTCATCAACGACCCTAATGGTACGGTCTTCATCCTCTCTCTCTCCCTCTCTATATATGTATATATATTGGTCGTATATATTGCATTGCCTGTCGTTCTGCTTTGAATTTCTCGAAATTACGGTTTTCGTCTTCTGATTGCCTTCCGCTCTGGTTTGGTTGCCGAGAAAATGGAAGTTAATTTTTTTGGTCGACATGAGAAGTTTCGCAATTTTTCACTCAAATGATTCGACATTTCGCGAAATTTTATACTATTTTGATTTTGTTTACGTTTCAATTTCTTGTTTTTTGGGGTGTTCTACTTGATTAATGGTGAATGTGGGAAAGGAATGAAGAAAAAATACAGATATAAGATATGTATATATATATATATATCGTGATATTCTTTGTTGTAGCCTTGTTAAATGTAATAAATTTATCCTAGTGATGGTCTAAATGTAGTGATGACTATTATATTGTTAATAATATATACACGTATATACATATGTGTATATATGAATGGCTCGTGATGCTAGATGTAAGGAGAACAGAGAGAGAGAAGAGAAATTTAGGAATTTAGGGAGAAGAACAATTGAGAGGAAATTCTGAACTATCAGTATCAATAATTGAAGTCCAAATTGAAACTACAGCCACTAGGTCTATTTGTAAAGAAATTAGACATAATAATAACAGAAACTCAGCGTAATAAAAATGAGAAGAGTAGAGAACGGAACATTTCCAACGTGTGCTTCAACCGGTGTGTAGAAGAGAAATTTCAATTGAAAAAGACTTAAAATGGATGGAATTGAAATTGCCGAGACCCCATGTTAACTTTTCGTGCAATGGTTGGTTGTCCAGTGAATGCTTGTTCTGTTGTCATACAGGATCGGAGCCCTTCTCTAATAGGGCCAATCTGTCAGAAAGAAGACAGAATGGACTGGATTGGACAAAGAAAAATCAAAATTGTAAAATTTTACACTACCTTGATGGAATGCATATATGAGGAACCATGACCTTTTTGGGCTGTCACGGAAGCAGTTGAAAGCTAGAATTCACAAGGAATTCTATCCCATTGGATTGAAGAGGACCATAATGCTAATAGATATAGATACTAACAACAAAGATAAATTATCCGAATCGATAAACGTAATGTCAAATTTTCTAATTATCTGCATCTTGTTCCACATCAGCTAGGCTAATGCATTTGTGTTATTTTATGGTTGCAGCTGTCGTGACTGAGTTCATTGAGGGTCTTGTCGAAACATACCCTGGCCTGCAATACTTGGATGGTTTCCCTGAGGTCCTTTTTCTTTCTGCTGCCTAGTACCAAAAGCTTTGTATTGGGTACCAGTTAGCGTAGAATCAGTCATAGAAGAAGCTATTGAATTGATGATCTTTTCCTTTTCTCTCTGCGGACAAACAGGTGAAGGTTGTATTACGTGCTGATGTCTCGGCTTCGACATATGACAAAGTCGCAATTATATCAGGTTTGGAACCTTATGAGGTAGTAAATACCTAGTTTATTGATATTTATTCCAATGCTGCTTGCACTTTTTTTTTGTTCCTATTACCAAAAATCTGTAGGCTTAATGGGAGGAACATTCATCAAAGCGAGTTTTGATTTACAACCTAGGTTATATGCATATTTGGACTTGACCTTTGGCTCTATGTTTTTTATGAATAAATTGTCAACGATAAAAAAATAAAAAATAAAAAATAAAAAATAAAAAAAAAGTTTTGTTTCGTATTGTTCTAAAGATTTGGATGGGATAGTGCTGCAGGTTCAAATTTACAGTTTCTTTTATTTAAAATTCCCTGTTGACTTCTTGGCTCAAATTTCTGACCAAATCACACGAAAGTTACTGGAATTTGTTGATACTCCGTGTATGGGCTCTGGATAAAAAGTTATATGTCGTAACAATGCAGGAGGTGGAAGTGGGCATGAGCCTGCACATGCCGGATTTGTGGGGGAAGGGATGCTAACAGCAGCTATTTGTGGGGATGTTTTTGCATCTCCTACAGTTGATGCAATTCTAGCTGTATGGTCTCTTCCAATTCATTCATGTAACTAAAGAAGAAATTCACCCTATCAATTTATAACAACTAGATGATAATCTAATGTTGTTGAACTTTAGGGCATTCGAGCTGTTACTGGTCCAAAGGGGTGTCTTCTGATTGTCACGGTAATTCTTTCTTATTAACATTGTGCTTTGTTGTCAGGCTGCGAATGGTATTGTTAACATGTAAACGTATGTCTCAACTTACAACCATTTTTGAAGTACAAGCACTCATTACAAAAGGGAAAGGAGAACAAGAAAAACCTTTTTTGGAAGTAAAAGTGGAAATATTTTACTGTGACAATTGTGGTGTGGTCAGATTTTGAGGAGCCATGCAACTTTCAGTACTTGATTCATTGTTTTGTCATTTGGATTTTGTCAGAATTACACTGGTGACCGCTTAAATTTTGGTTTGGCTGCTGAGCAAGCAAAATCTGAAGGTTATGACATTAAGGTATGTTTTTTTCATTTGGATTTTTCTTTTTTCTATGTAACGCTTCAAATATTTTGTTGGATTAATTAAAATACTATTGTAGTGTATTTTCTTTTTCAAAGGTATTAAATATGTAGGTGTGGGTCGAATCTCTTCCTATGTTTTAGTGTATGTATCTTATGTATTAATCTTTTTCATTTGCTTCTTATTACAAAATTGTGCTTTTACCTTGCAGACTGTGATTGTTGGAGATGATTGTGCATTGCCTCCTCTTCAAGGCATAGCTGGTCGAAGGGGTTTGGCAGGGACAATTCTTGTTCTTAAGGTTCTCCCTACCTCCTTTACTCTTTTGAAAACTGACATCGCCCTCAAGTTTATCCTAAAATACTCAAAATATAGCTAGCACTATAAATTCTCCTGGAAACAACTTTTACATTCTTTTCTTGTTATCAGTTACATGTTTAAAAAATGAACTGCATGCTTAGGATGCACCCAAAAGAAATGTGTTTTATTTGGTAAGTGAAACCATAAACATTTTGCCTCAGTTGTGACGATGCTGATAGATAAAAAGGAAATTCTTTGTTATTCCTGCATAAATACACCAGGATGGTAACAAAAGAATGTCTGGTCTCGTAGTTAGTTAGTTTGTGTCAAGTTTCAATCTTTCTATTGGCCTCTAGCAAAATAAACACGTGAAAGAACATTGATGGATTACGTTGCCTATCACGTGCCTGCTTGATGGCTAATTTCTGTATCATTAGGTATCAGGATATAGAGGCCTCAGGCCTTTTGTGCGATCCATTTAGGTCATTCTTAAAAGAGGTGAATTTAGCCTCAAAATATTCACCAAATTCCTCTTTGCTAAGCATGTATATTATAAACCATGGAAAATAGGTGGCTGGAGCTGCAGCTGCAGCTGGGCTTTCTCTTGCCGATGTTGCTGCAGAAGCAAAACATGCATCTGAAGTGGTTGGAACTATGGGTGTTGCATTATCTGTTTGCACGCTGCCAGGACAGGCTACATCAGATCGGTTGGGTCCTGGAAAGATGGAACTTGGTCTTGGAATTGTAAGTTGTGTTGACCTAGTTATAATTAGTAGTGTAATATCAATTTGGTTAACTGAATCAAATCAAATATTTTTTACTGTGATTGCTACATGAACTGAATCTCAATTTATCTGCTGAAATGCCTAAAATTATATCTTCGAGTTTACTATCTTAAAACAGCATTATGCTCTTAGTATCCGATATATTCAACAATTGTTAATACTTCTTTGCCTTTGGAATACTTTCATTTTTCTTTAACGTAGATACGTTAAACTGATGGTGTGTTACTTTTATAGCATGGAGAACCTGGTGCTGATGTGGCTGACATTCAACCTGTGGATGTAATAGTTTCTCATGTTTTGAAGCAGATACTTTCACCGGTATGATTTAGTGCTTCAGAAATAGTCCTTTAACTGAATAACAAACATGTGGAAAGGGATATAGAACTAGTTCATAGATTTTAAGCAATATAGATAGAGGCAGCATCCTGTTGCATGTGTCATCTTCTAACCGAAGTCGTTTAGGGGGATTGGGTATGATATTCTATTTCAGTTTCACTTTAGGTAATCTGTTGCAGTAAATCTATATTTCCTTTAATAAATTTCATATCGTAAGATAACTACATTGTCATGACATGATAATTGGTTACTAAACAAAATTAGAATATATTATGCAAGATGATGAAATCAAAGAACAATTAATTTATAATGGGACGAAGGTTTAATTCTTATCTGCGACTATTCTCCAAGTCTGCTAACATTTTTTGATGTCTTGTCTTAGAAGAACATCTTGAATTATTATTTCATTTTCTTATTGTTCCACCCATCTCTTGTAGATATATGGATTGTTAGCTTTTAAATGTAAAGGTGTTTGTTGAGTGAAAACTTCTTCTCTCATACAGTCATTCTGTCTTGAAAAAAAAAAAAAAAAGTGTCCATACCTTAGAAGCTCAGGTAATGCATGCCCAAAGTTTTGGTGAAAGCATTTTGCTTTCATTTACTTAGCGTTTAGTCTCACATTATCCAAATATTTGATTTTTGCAGAAGACCAACTATGTTCCAATTACCAGGGGTAACAGAGTGGTGCTTATGATCAATGGGTAGGTTTTCTTTTTATTATTATAATAATCGATGGAGACGTAAATGTTATAATATAATTGAAATCAGGAGATAAATGTTAGCCTTTTCAAAAAAGAAAATAAATGTTTCAATTGGAATAAATGTTAGCCTTCGTTTGTACATATTTTTTATGTTTAATGAAGTTTTGTTTCTTTTCAACAAATATATATGTATATCTCAGGTTGGGTGCCACACCTCTTATGGAACTGATGATTGCATCCGGAAAAGCAGTACCTAAGTTGCAATTGGAACATGGATTGGCCGTTGATAGAGTTTATACAGGGTCATTTATGACTTCTCTTGATATGGCAGGTTTGTATTTGTGAAGACAGTCTTTCATTACATGAATATTAAAGATGTTATGTGAAATCATCCTATTTCTTAAGATATGAAAGCAGGATGTCTTTACTTGTGATAGAGTCAAACTTTAGCTTTAGTAAGGGTTTTTCGGTTGAGTTTGAGGGTGTTACTTTTTCTTCAATTTTCTTAGCTGGAAAGATATGCTTTTTTTTTTTTTTTTTTTTTCAATATGAAAAAACGTTGATAAGAAATCACTTACAAGGAAAAGAGAATAAGGCTTCTTCTTAGAATAAACACGAAAATAAGGCTCCTTTCATATATCTTTATGTTTTCCCCCCTTTTATTGGTTACTTTTTTAGATTGTAATTTTCGTTTTCATTGATATGGTTCTGTCTTTCATTAAAAAAATAATGATATTCTCTGCCTTGTCTTTCTTCAGGTTTTTCAATTTCCATCATGAAAGCAGATCAAACTATTTTGCAATATTTGGATGCGCCCACAAGGGCTCCAGCTTGGCCTGTTGGTGTTGATGGTCAGTTTTTATTTTGTAATATTTGCTTCTTCCTTTTGCGTTTGCTTATCTCCTTTGCATGGTGTGTGGTTGCTGAACATTGGATGATATTCTATCATTAATTTTTGATATACACTGTTCCATCAACCCGCCCACAATACACATGCATATACCTTTGAGTTCCACTCAACCATGTAGATGTGTATATGCCAAACTTAACTCCAAATGTAGCTTACATTCCTCGAAATCCTAGAGAAAAGAAGTGAAGGTCTTGTCTTTTAATTCTTTTTGTTGAGCTTAGTAGCCATCCGTGCAGTGAGTAGTATTTTTATTTGCTGAGCTTAGTTGCCGTCCTTGCAGGTAGTCACCCACCTGCCAGAATTCCTGTTCCGTTGCCTCCTGTTCGTTCAACAAAGAGTGAAGAGGTATGTACGTTAAAATTTTTGGCTGCATTTTCTTGAAAATTGAGGAACGTGCCATATGCATGGATCAAATTGCAGGCACTTGACATGCTAAAACCATTTTTATGCCTTAGTCTTATCACTTTAAACAAAGTTTGACTTCAATGGCACCTATCCTTGAATGTTGCATTAGTTACAGACTTGTTGCCCGACTTTCCTGACTTTTCTATATCGGCTTTTCGTTAAGTCGTTGTAAATACATATATATATATATATATATATATATATGCTTACTATTCCTGACTGTTCTTATACTTTTACCCAACTTTCCTGAATTTCTATTTCTACATTTGCCGTTCATCAGGCCTTCGGTCGACCACTGCAACTGAATCAAGTAGGTCAGACTCTTGAGGCTGCTATTGAAGCAGCAGCAAATGCAGTTATTGATCTCAGGGACAGTTTGAATGAATGGGATAGTAAAGCAGGTGATGGTGACTGTGGGTCGACAGTGAGTCCTATCTCTCCATCTCTTTTATGCACATATCTTTTATTGTCGGGTTCGAGATATGCCAAATTATGTATTGTACTCTGCTTTTTCAGATGTACAAAGGAGCTGCTGCAATATTAGAGGACATGAGAAAGTGAGTTTATTTAAAAGTTAAATTTTTTGGTACATATACTTATTTTTTAATCAATAATTTTATTTTATTTTATTTCTTGTTCCGTATACATAAAAGAACAACTCTTTCCATAATTGAAACTGTAGATAGAGACTCATTTGTATATGAAGAGAAAAGGTAATCTTACGTGGGTTATTATATTCCGTGTCTTGATATTTTGCTCTTGACTTGCACCCATGTACCATTGGTAGGGAATTGTTCTTTTACTATGCTTGCTCTATGATGATTATCAGTAATAGTTTTCACATCGTGAAAAGAATGTAATAAAAGTAAAGCTAGGAAAGTAAGTGGGTAATTAATTATCTTTCCTTTTTTTTTTTTTTTTTCCCTTTCACAGTTATCCATTGAATGATGTTGCTGAAACAGTGAACGAAATCGGATCTTCTATTGGACGAGTTATGGGAGGAACGAGTGGGATCATGTACTTCCTTCTCTTAGTTTTTGCTTGACTAAGCTTTTTTGTCTTACCGTGATTAAATTCCCTTAAATAACTGAAACACTTTTTTATCTCCTTCTGAAACAGATATAAAATATTTTGCAAGGCAGCTTATGCACAGATGAAAGCAAGCACCCAGAAAGCGGAAAAAAGATGTGAGATACTCTCTTACTGCAGTAATGTATATTTATCCTTAGTTCACCTTTACTAATAATTCTCTTATTCTAGTGGCGGAAGCGCTAGAAGCTGCTATTTCTGCTGTTAGTAAATACGGGGGGGCTAATGCCGGCTATCGCACATTGTTAGATGCGCTTATTCCAGCATCAGCAGTTCTCAAGGAGGTCATCAATTGACTTCTCCTTTTTCTTTTGGGTTCATTTTATGTGATGTTGGTACTTACGGCGTAGTACTTATGGCTCATTTTGTCTGCAGAGGCTAGATGCTGGTGATGACCCTGTTACTGCATTTCTTCTATCATCTGAAGAGGCGTTGGCCGGAGCTGAGTCGACCATACACATGCAAGCTCTAGTAATACTCTCTCTGATCCTTTTGCTCTTTCCCTCTCATTCACGTAGTTAATTAAACATACAACTGATATTATCTAAAGTTGCCTCCCGGCAACTATAAAGAACCCATCAAAGTACTCGATAATCAAGAAATGAATTTGCGTCGAGTACATAAATAAATCCCAAGTGATGTTTACTCTTTGGTCTCATAGGCTGGTCGATCAACTTATATCTCGGGGGAGATACTTGCATCCGTTCCCGATCCTGGGGCAATGGCTGCAGCAGCGTGGTACCGAGCGGCAGCTCTAGCTGTCAAGGACAAATACCAGGCTTCTTGATATGTACGTATAGTTATTTCTGCTCCTTTTTTTTGGCCGCAGAAATAGCCGAATAATATTTATTATTTTTCTTTTTCTATAATTTACTGGCTGTCAATTTTAAGTTTTCCGCTTATGCTTTTTTGCGCATAATGCTGGGAGGACGAGCGTCATTTCACACATGTCTTGATATTTTTTTCAGATCCAAACAAATTTATTACTTTGCATCCTCGGGAATAATTTGCTTCAGAATCTGATAAATGGTTGTAACTTGCAACCTCTAGTCCTAACCAAAGGCATAGTTTTTTTTTTTTTTTTGTCCCCCTTTTCTCATTTTTACGTTCACTCGGGTTTTCCAGTGATTAAATCATATAATAGAATATACTTATGTGTTCACTCGGGTTTTCTCATATTTACATATGTATCTATAGTTGAATATAATAGAGATTTTTTTGTTATTATTATTGGGAAAGACTATGATACAGTCATTTTTATATACTCTATCATTAGAATTAATTTTGAAATCGTTTAGAAGTAATCAATTGGTGCAGCCCCTTTTATATTTTATAGAGCTTATTTTTAAATCGTTTAGATGTAATTATACGGTTGAGAGATTGTTTGTGCATGGTAATTATAATGCATCTTATGTCAGATTAGATTGATTAAGAAATTAAAAAAATAATTTAAAAAAAAAAAGAAAAATTAAAAAAGAAAAAACCCAATGGGATGCTCACTGAGGACTCGACGTTGGCGGGGATGGTCCGACGCTTGGGTTGTGGGCCTTGGGAAGGGAGGGGATATGTCGGCGGGGGTCGTCCGACGCAGAGGGTGGCACGTTGTAGCTTGGGTCGTGGGTGGGGCGGGATTTGGCCAGTGGGTGGGATGTTCATTGAGGACTCGACGTTGGTAGGGATGGTCTGACGCTTGGGTTGTGGGCCTTGGGAAGGGAGGGGATATACCGGCGGGGGTCGTGTGGTGGGGGGGATCTAGCTGGTGGGGATCGTGGGGTGGGTGAACTGGATGTCATTTTTTTAAAAAATTTCTTTAAATTTTTTTCTTATTTTATTATTATTATCTTTTTGAAGAAATTATCACCCTAGTACTTGGTGTTGAGTACTACCTTAAAAAAGTAGTTTCTTGTATATATAGATTTATATATTTATATGAGAATGATTGCGGTAAAATCATTTTTATATAATTTATCAATATAGTTTATTTTTAAATTGTTAAAACATAATCGAACGGTTAAAATATTATTTGTGTATGATCATTATATATATCTTATCTCATATTAGTATAGATTAATAATTAAAAAAATTAAAAAAAGACCAACCCCCTTCCTCGACGCCCGTAATGGATCCCCTGGGCCCGAGCCAGATCTGCCCCACCTCCCCCGACGTCAACAATGGATCCCTGACTCCCCCCCCCCCCCCCCCCCCGCCCCCCCGCTCCCTTCAACAAAATCTACCAGCACCCTCTTCCCCTTCCCTCCCAGGCGCCGACAACGAGCCCCCTAGCCCATTGTAAATGAGTTTTTTTTTTTAATTTATTATTTTTTTAATTTATTAATCTATATTAATATGAGGTATGTTGTATAATTTTTATACACAAAAAACATTTTAGTCGTTCAATTATATCTTAATGATTTAAAAATGAACTCTGCTGATAGGGTATATAAAAATGGTCCTATTACACACTTTCCTTATTTATATATTAATACACACATATAGACATATGTGTAATAGAAGTCGATTTGAAAGCTTGCACAACAATAAGCAATGGTTGCACAAGCCATATCAATCGGCATCAAAGTGTTTTGTTTTTCTTTTTTCTTTCTTTGCCTCCAATAGCAATGTTTTGTTCAAAGATAATATGTCGATTTACAAATGGGTAACGTATTTGAATAAGCAAAAATACATATAATTTTCAAGCTTAAACAACTACAACTGATCATACAGAAACCACATGTCGTTTGATGTGGCTTATGTAACAATTGTTTGTTTGTCGTTCAAGCCTTCAAAATACTTTATGGTTTTTAAATCAACATATTAATTTTTAGTCAATTCTATGGTAGGGAATGGGTACTTTTCCCCGAATGATCCAAGGGACGTCAGTAATTATCAGCTAGGATCTAAAATGTTATCATACACTTTAACTCAATAGACCTTGCACTAGAGCAAATTCGCCCCAGTTTTGATTAAATTACAAAGTGACCCTCTTACTAAAAAAATGTTAATAATTGATCCTAGTATTGGTATAATCTTGAGATTCCGGCAAACATAGGGCTTTTTTTTTTTTTTTTTTAATATTTTAAAATTAGGGGCAATAGTCTATTAAGTTGTGATTTGGCATCTAATCTTGTTACAAAGTTACGATTTAGTCTCTATTCTTTTTTTTTTTGGGGCTAAAAGCTCCCATAACTAGAGATGCAAAATAGTTCTTTTTGTTAATAGATGTTAAAAATTTGATTTAAAACGTCCACATGATTTACTTTTTAAGAGTTTAGTTAACTAAATATATATGATTTAACTTACATGTATCGTACTCGTGATCCCATTCTATTCAATTTTTAACCTTTGTTAGTAAAAAGTATTATTTTGTGTCCTATAAACAATTCAAGGAGCTTTTAGTCCAAAAAAAAAAAAAAAGAAAGTTGAGGATCAAATTGCAACTCAGTAAAAAGTTTAAGATCCTTACCAAGAAAAATCCATTGGGATAAAACCTTGACAAGTGGGGAAAAAAAAGTATATTCTTATTATTACATGTTTGAGTACGAGTAGTCCATACATAATAATTTTTCAAAAATGTTGTGTTTCCGACACCACTCGCAGTCTTTGGAACAACGTCCTTGAAGAATAAGTTCTCAATTTGGTGCGTTATTTCTTTCGTTATGGGGATTTATATTTTATCATTTCATAAGCATGTTCCCAATCTCTAATACATGTTGGTACCTCAACCATTTCACTTGTCATCAAAGTCCTCCATTCTACTACTATCTTCCCAATTGTATAGTCGATTCTAAAACATATGTTGATACATGAAAATTAAGATGTTACGTGTTCTCTGTGAAAACACTAAAAATCTTGTTAAATTATCTCTTTACCAACTCAAAATACTTGAAAAAAGAAATTACGTCATCAAAGGTGTGAAACTTGAGTATTGTTAAGCAAGGACATCGGTGTTGAAAGTACTTGAGCTTGAAAAATTTATGATGAAAAATTTATTTGAAAGTACTTGTTAAGCTTCGAGTATTGTGTAGTCGACATCGGTGTTGACGGCAAGGACATGAAACTTGAGCTTGCACTTGACGATGACCAAAACCCCACCTATTATTAGTTGGTTAGTTTTAGGCTTGTTACGTTTGTAGATTCTTCAAGTTGTCAAGCTTGTTCTCGTGAGATTGTTTCGCCGTGGGGGGTTGTTTTTTCTTTGGACAAATTAGATGGATGATCATTTATTTAGCGGTCTTTTTAAATAAATAATTAACCAGTAAATAATGTTATTTTATTTTATTCTTTTATATAAAATTTTACGACAATCTATTACCTTCAGACTACATACTATACATTCCTAATCAAAGTAAAATATAACTACAATTATGCGATAGGATCTCTTATATTATATTATTAGAAAACAAATTTTCACCCACTGTGAATTAAATTTTAATGGTAAAAAAATGGTCTAACTAATTAGTATTCATATTAAAAATTTAGAGCATCCAACGTATAATTGCTCTAAAATGCTTTGGTGCACCGACCATGAATGAATTTCTTAAGCGTCCGTTTAGATCGTTACTTAGAATTGAAATTTTTAAATTGAAATTGATTGACTTTTAAAAATTAGTTATAATTTTTTGTTAATTTTTCAAAAAAATAAAATCTAATAAAAAAATATAAATTTAATTGAAATTAAATTAATATGTCAAATAAAATTTAAAATAATAATAAAAAATAAAAATTAAGTTAGAAAATTAGGTGCCTTCTCATCATTAATCAAATCAATAAAAAGTTGTGAAATGGTTAAAATAATAGCTACTGCTCACATTGTTTAAGTAAAAGTCAACTTTAGAGTAAAAAAAAAAAAAGTGGAAATTCTAGAATAATAAAATGAAAAGAGAGAGAGAGAAAAAAAAAAAAAAAAAAAAAACAAAGGAGAGAGTGCGTAACGTCTCTAGGGCTAGAGACAGTGGGCAGTTGCCATCTCTGTCGACCGAAGAACGTTTGCATTCCATATTCCATTCCCTCTAATCTTCCTACGCCGCCGCCGGTGGTAAAGTCGCTTCCTTTCTCCTCCCTCCGCTTCTTCTCCAATTTCTTCTCTTCAATTTCTTCTCAAATTTCGAATAAATTACTAGTTTTTTTTTTCGACTGATATTTTCAAGTTTTATAGCTTCAGCTTTTGCTCTGTTATCTCCAATGACGACGGAATCGCCGGACCAAATACCGGTCGAAGCGCTGCAATCCGTGTCACTCTCCAATTCCCAGCCACAGGACGAACCCTCTAGCTCGTCAAATCCAGTTAACGAGTAAGAACTCAGATTCTCTCTTTAATTGTGTATGTGTTGATCGGGTCGGGGGGGACGGGGTTTGGGTAGGAGCTCTCGGGTTCGAAACCGGATTGTTTTCGTTTATGTTTAATTGGGTATGTGTTGGAATAGCCAATGGTTTTACTTCGTTGTGGAATTTTCCTGGAAAATTTTTTGTTTTCTGTTGTTTTGAGCAGATTGAGTTTGGAGGAGAAGTACCAGATTGTGAGAAGTGTGGGAGAGGAGTGCATCCAAGAGGATGAGCTCCGGAATTTGCTCGAGAAGAAGCCCGAGCCCGTTTGCTATGACGGGTTCGAACCGTCCGGTCGGATGCACATTGCTCAGGTATTTCTGAAGATTTGAACTTTTTATGTCGTCATGTACAAATTTTTCAAGCATTATTTGATCCACATTTCTTCTTATAAAGCCTATGCTTGTGGCATTTCTTTGTAACATGATTATAAGCCAGTTTGGTATTCCTTTTGGGGCCGAAGCAATTAGTTGTTTAGTGAAAGTGCAGAAAAGTACTCTGTACATACACCAATGCACTTTTGAGAAGCTAGATTTTTTAACTTTGAACTTTTGCTTATTTAGCTATTTTTTTGCTAATGATTATTTTTATCTACACCCCTAAACTTTAGGGTCGTGAACTTTAAAAACTCCCACTTTGCCTTCTCAACTTTGAATTTAACCCCAATTTGCCCCTTCTATCAGAATTTCAGTTAAAAACAGACATAAATTTCCTAGTGAGTTAAGTGTGGTCATATGGTCTTTTTCGTTTGTTTTTAGCATTGATTATAACACAATGGACTTAGTAAGACTAATTCTCAGTGGGGTTAGAGTCAAAGTTCAGGGGTGTAGAAAAAATAACCCTTTTGCATATATATATATATGTATATATATGTATATAAATGTGTCAAACTAAGCCTATATACGCCAAGAGATTCACTGGGCTGTTCTTTGCTGTGCAGGGTGTTTTGAAGGCGATAAGTGTGAACAAGCTTACAACTGCTGGGTGTCGAGTGAAAATCTGGGTTGCGGATTGGTTTGCACAGCTTAACAATAAGATGGGGGGTGATCTGAAGAAAATCGAGACTGTTGGGCGCTACTTTATTGAGATTTGGAAAGCTGTTGGGATGGATCAAGGAGGAGGCAAAGTCGAGTTTTTGTGGTCATCAAAGGAGATTAATTCAAGAGCTCATGAGTACTGGCCAATTGTAATGGATATAGCTCGTAGGAATAAACTTCCAAGGATAATCAGGTGCCTATGTTTATGATGCTTCTCTAGGCACAATATAGGATATGTTTGTGAATTTGGACTGATGTGTTTTTTCTTTTCTAATTTCAGGTGTAGTCAAATCATGGGGCGGAGCGAGCAAGATGAGTTGACTGCTGCCCAAATTCTCTACCCATGCATGCAATGTGCTGATATATTCTTTCTGAAGGTGCTTGATTTTGTGATTTTACGTTTTCTCAGCTTATCATAATTTCGTAAATACCTGGCAATATATGTTAAATTATTAATAAATCTTAGCTGTTCTGAGCTATTTCATTTTATTTTATTTTTCTGGTGTTAAGATTAAAATAAAATCATGTTTTTTTATATAGTTGAACTAATAAATTGTTTTTTTCTTGATATTAGGCTGACATCTGCCAATTAGGAATGGATCAACGAAAAGTCAATGTACTTGCAAGAGAGTATTGCGATGACATCAAAAGGAAGAACAAGCCCATTATTTTGTCACACCGTATGATTTAGATATCTGATTCCCAAAGTTGTTGCAATACAATTCTATTTCCGTTGCCATCTAATGTTGGACACTTATAGATGCATCGTTTTTTTTTTTGGCTTTGCTTAATGGCGATTGTAGACATGTTACCTGGTTTACAGCAAGGGCAGGAGAAGATGTCTAAAAGTGATCCTTCATCCGCCATTTATATGGAAGATGATGAGGTGAGTTATAGTCGTGAAGGAAAGTTTTAATTTTCGTTTTGATAAAGGGCATGGTTTGATTGTATCTACTATCGGCATCTGTTTTACAAGAGTAGTATCGGGAAATT
This sequence comes from Ficus hispida, assembly GCA_025413025.1. Lineage (NCBI taxonomy): Eukaryota > Viridiplantae > Streptophyta > Magnoliopsida > Rosales > Moraceae > Ficus > Ficus hispida. The sequence continues at coordinate 20,321,270 of CM046369.1, forward strand.
TTAAATGGCATGCTAGAGTGATATTGACCTTTAATTGAATTTGTTTTACTTTATTTAATTGTTCTAGGCTGAGGTGAATTTGAAGATAAAGAAAGCGTACTGCCCTCCAAAGAGTGTGGAAGGAAACCCGTGCCTCGAGTACGTTAAGTACCTAGTTTTTCCTTGGTTTAAGGAGTTCGTTGTGGAGCGCAATGCAGATAACGGTGGGAATAAGTAAGTTTTACGTGCAATTGGAAGAAAAAGAACATGCTGGTTTTGAATTACCCTGGTCCCGCCTCTTTGCCGATACCAATACCTTAACATTTTGTACCCTTTTTTTTTTTTTTTTTTTTTTTATATTAAATCCAGGATCTTCAAAAGCTTTGAAGATTTGGTTGTTGACTATGACAGTGGAGAGCTACATCCAGCCGACCTAAAACCGGCGTTATCGAAGGCATTGAACAAAATACTAGAGGTAAGTCTTTTCACCATTTTCTCTTGGATCGAGTTTAGGATTTATATGCAGCTGGGTGCTGCTCAAACCAAACTTCTGGTTCATCGATTTTTTGTTATTTTGGGCTTGCTGAATTGAATTAGCCTTTCTCATTTGCAGCCTGTCCGGGAACATTTCAGAAAAGACAGCAATGCAAAAGAACTACTCAAAAGAGTCAAGGTATTTCGCAAACTCCGCTGTCAAATAAGAAACTAATTTTCTGTACCTATCGATAGCCTTTTCATTCTGCACAAGTTTACTAGTGGAAAGAATAAAAACCAAGTTTCTTTGGTTTTCTTGTAGGCTTACAGAGTCACCAAGTGATGTTGATGGGATCGGAGATTTGACCCAATTTTCGTTTCGCTTCTTTTACTGGTTGGATAATGGGGCTTGGAGAATTGACCTAATTTTCCTTTCGCTTTCTTTACTGGTTGGATAAAAGTTTTCTGATAATGGTACTTACTCTCTACCGTACTCATTTTGAAATATTTATTAAAATTATGGTATAATGTTGTTTTAAAGGTATTTATATTTATATTTATTCAGCAGGGCGTTAAAATCATGCATTTTTGACCAATTTTTGTTTTCCAAATCGCTTGCAAATATAGTCATACTTTTTTTTTTTGGGCTAAGAAAATGTTGTATTTTTAGTTTTTCTTTTTCATGCACAGTATTATGGTGTGCAGGACTAGAACAAAACTGCAAATCATTAAGAGTTATTTGTCTGACCCCAATCACCAACCTAAGCTTATAGAACTTTAGTAATTTAAACCAAAATAAATGGAAAAGAAAAAAGTAGAAGCAATAATCAAACTACTTGGACCACCCTATGCGAGGTTGCTGGTGTTGATGCGTGCTCATTCCGCAAGGTAGTTGACGTTGCATGGAGCTCGGACTCCCTGTGAGCTTAGTGTGTTGATTCTACCGGATTTGGTGCCTTTATTCTTTCTAGTCGGGTTTAGTAAGATCTAGTCCGATGAAGTTTTCTCAACTGGATTTGCTTTCAAATTGTGTCTATGCGTCCATGCGCGTTTTAATGTTTTGATAAGTAGTTATTAGCATGGTGAACAACCACTAATAACACGGTAGGAACTCCATTTACACTATGGGCTGCCAATGACGTTGAGGTAGGCAAAGGGTTATCATCGATTATCTGTATGATAGAGAGAGAGAGTGAGTGAGTGAGTCGTCGATGGGCGATGGAGAGGCGAAGGCCGTAGAGGGGGCGGCAGTGTTGTGTGTAACAAGACTTAAGAAGAAGGCCAATGTAGAGGTGAAGAGGGGGCGGCGTTGTTGTGTTTTAACTTGACATAAGAAGATGGAGAGGCATGGGGCGTAACATTTTATTTTTCCAAGGCCAAGTTAACAATTTAAAGCATCTAAAAAAATATACAAGTTTTCATAGATTACTTGAATTAGTACATTTAAGTCCAGTTGATAAAAAAAAAAAAAAAAAAAAAAAAAAAAAAAAAAAAAAAAAGAACCTTTTTTTAGAGCCGGTTCGGTTATAATCAATCTCAAATGGTTGAAAATAAACTGACCGAATTATGAACTACCAATGTGTTTATTAAATTGGTGACCTTAGTTGTCAGTTTGGGATTAAAATAGTCATTTTTAAAATCTTATTATTTATTTAAATTATTATCATAAAAATGCTATTTATTATAATTTAAGGGGACTCCCCAACTTTTGGATCTTATAATAGTATCTCACCAAATTTCACAATGTAACTTTTGTTCTCAAGAATTTAAAATTTTAACATATCAGCCTATTAATTAGTTTATAGATGGAAGTTGCTGACCAAAAAAATTAGGTTATTTAAGTATAGGTTTTTTTTTTTTTTTTTTTTTTTTTTTTTCTTTGGACATATCCGGCGTTAGACACAATAGGCTTTACACTCGAGAGAAATTACACTATATAGCACAGTAACAAGAGTGAAATTCAAATTTAATAGTTTTTCGAATATTTTTTAAACAATAGCTCGTCGAATATTTGACTTATAATAGCAATTACATGATAATTATTACGATGATGTGAATTTTATTATTCCTAAAATATTCTAAATCTAACTCATCCTAAATCATAATTGATGACATAATTTAATGATAATTTCACACTTGATTATATTAGAAGGTGTAAAATTTGAATCTACACATACCCAAATATATATATAAAGAAAAAAAATTGTAAATCCAAAATTTAGGTTTTTTTAATAGAAAAGTAGAAAGAGCAAAATAACATTTTAAAGAGAATAATAGTAAATTATAATATAAAATTTAAATATAATAATGAATAGTATAATCAAAATTTATGATTATATAATAAAAAAAAATACATTCTCCTTCGTCTTCTCTATAATATAAAATTATATGCATAAATTTATTATTAAAATTAATTATAAATCTTTTTTTTATTTATAAAATCCATAAAAATATAAGAATTTATCAGAAATATATATCCGAAAAGGAAATTTTATAAAATTTGTAATAGAGAAGCTATATTTTTGGGAAAATAAATTATTCACCATATTTTTAATCCACCCGGGACCACCCCAAATCTCCACGTGGCATTATACGTCATCACATTTCTTGTTCGGACAGGCCCCAGGCCCTGATATTACCATATTACCCTTCAATTTTTTCTTCCATTTTTTTTTTATTTTTGCCCTTTCCTTAAAAAGTTATTATTATAATTATTATTTTTCCTTTTTCTATTTCATTTTTCTGGAAAAAGTTTTGCGAGGAAAGAAGATATGAGATATTTCTCTCTCCACTCAGTAAAACCCAAAACCCTACGTGATGATTATTTATGCCTCCCTAAAGCCCCTCTCATTTCCTCATCTCTCTTTCTCTCTCTAAAATCTAACTCTGGTGCTTCACCACTCGAGCTCACTCTAATGGCGACCGTCTAAAGTGTAATCCTTTCTGCAATTCTCTCAATTTCATTTCCACACTCTCTTCCTCTTTTCTTCTTCAACAACTCGTTCATTATCTTCTTCTTCCGACGTTTTTTCTGTCGAATTCAGTAATTTGCTCGTTCTTTCACATACAATTTGTTTCCTTTTGGTTTCTTTCTTGTTTTCCTGGAAAATTTTCCTTTAGCTTGCTTAATTTAGTCCCTGTTTCATCACTTGTTGATTTTGATGACGAAATTGTAGTAAGAAAACTGATACTTTTTTTCCCCCCCAGATATTGGAAACTGAAGCTGCAACATACCGGTAGAGAAGAGTAGAAAGTGGAAATGGAGATTAAGAGGAAAACGCCTCTGCAACTTGAAGCTCTTGATAGTTTTTACTTAGGTAACCATATCTTTATGAGTTGATAAGGACCTGTTTGTCATAATTTTTTGCATATGCTTTGAAGTAGTAGAAGAAAAGGAGTAAAAGTTATTACTTTTTTAATTATTGTTTGGAACTATATATTAGAAATAGCTTAATCTGATGAAAATGATATTTTAGTTTACTAATAAGCAAAAGAAAAAAAATTGTTAGAGTGAAGTTTATAAATTCTTATTAAAATGCTCATACAAGTTTTAATGTCGGAAGAGCTTTATTGAGAAGCCATGTTTTGTGAATTTGACTATAAGTGTTTTTGGAGGACCAAACGCTAGTAGAAGTAGCTTTTGGACCTTGGAAGTTATGCCAAACGAGTCCTAAGAACATTTGCAGAAATGAATACAAATGGAACTTAAATATATTCTTGTACATGGGTTGTTTTCCTTGATTGCTTATGGTTTCTAAATGGTATGCTTCGTGAGACAGAGAACAATTATCCAACGATGGTGGAAATGGAAGACTATGCCAATACTCTGGGATTGACTTACAAGCAGGTCCGTGGTTGGTTTGTTGAGAAGAGGAGAAAGGAGAAAAGAGAAGGTTTAGTAAGTGTGTCGTTGCAAGCTTCGTCTTCGAAATGTAAACAGATGTCTGTGGTTAAGAACACAATGGTCAAGAGGAAAAACAAGCAAAACCGTATTCAGGATTTGTTTACTCTGGGCTACATTCTTAGCAAGGTGTTTCGGAAGGATGGTCCTCCCCTTGGGGTGGAATTTGATTCTCTTCCCTCAATGCGATTTTTCCCTTCTAAAGGTATATCATAGGGCACTTTTTTACACTGTTTAACAAACACATGATGGGGGCATTTACACTAGTTTTCGTTGTTATCATTGGCATATTCGATTTTTTTTTTTTTTTCCCCGTTAGGTAGTAAATCCAATACTCTGAACAATAATATAAGTAGGTGTGTCCAAGGTTTTATGAAATGTGCTTTGCCAAGATCCTCTGTTTTCTTATCAGGATACTGAAATCAGGGTTACCATTATGTATCTTCGATGTTTTTTCTTACCTACTGTTTGGAGCCCTTATTTTCAATCATTTGCATGTGTCGAAGAAAAATGCAAGAAAATTGGCTTTTGCATGTTATCTTAATGCGGTTTTGAGTTGGATGCTTTATTAGGTTGTCTTTTCTAATTTTGCTACTTTCTTTTCCGTTGGCTTGAGTTTTCACCTGAATATTAATAATTTCTTTTCTTTCTTAGGTCCCGGAAATTCTTATCTACCTTGCAAAGAGAATCAAAAAGGCACCAAAAGGAGGAAGGTACATGAGCTAAAAATGAATTAGATCGGCTTCTTTTTATGCGTTTCTAACATCTATCTTTGGTCAGAGATTTGATCTCGACAATAGAAATAACCTTTTGGTCTTGCCTTTAAGAGTATACCTTTTCCCCACCTTCCTTTTGGACTTTCATATTGTACTGATCAAAATGCTCTTATCATGCTTCCATGTTTTACTTCACCGTAAAAAGTTCCAAGTACTAGCTGAGGCATTTCAAGTAACATGGAGCGATGGAAAGGGTCATTCCATAATTCATACCATTTCTTTTCTCTGCCCTCCCTTGGCATCAATTATCCTATTTTTTAACATAGATTATTTACTTTTTGATTAGGTTTCCGAGCATGCTGTTGTAAGTACAGTTTTTACTGGCAAGTATCCTTCAGTGAAAAAGCATGGTATGGGTAAAGGGCTAATGACAGTCTGGCGGGTAACGAACCCTCATGCTGGAGATATTCCTACTGGAATTGATTTTGCTGATGAAGGTACTGGTGCATCACCGATCTCAAAATCTGTGTCACGGAACCCGCAAGTTCAAGTCAGAAAATCGCTTAATCAAATCATTTCTAACGTAAGTCATTCAGTCTGTCTTTCACACTTTGCCTTTTCTTACAGAAACTTGAACAAAATGCGTGAGGGTTGAATGTGTTTCAGTGGTAACTTAGAGAGTTGACTGAAAAGTATGTATCTCATTTAGAAGCAGGCAAGGTTACGGAACAAGTTACAAGAGAAGAAGAAGCATTCTCTAAAAAGAAGAGAGGTAAGTACGACTTCTTATTGAGTCTGGTGTTTGTTTGAGTTGTTTACTGTTGCAACAGCTAACATGCAACTTGTTATATGTAGGTCGAACTGTACAAAGATGGGAATCACGTGTTGCCAGAGAAAGAAAATTGTGAACTTGCTTTGGAAGGACGAGAATCTCAAGAAACATTTAGTCAGATTTCAATGCTCATGGATGACGAAGACCTGGAGTTGAGAGAGTTAGAAGGTGTACCAGATCCACCAGGGTGTTCGGGCCATTCTAGTACTAATGCACATCAAGGTTGTTCACTTTGCAAAGGTCGGTTTCAAAGGAAGGCTTCTAGTGTTCATTTCCCTTTTTTATTTCTCTTTGAGGTTTATGGCATTTTAATTTGTCTTGTGAATGAAACACTTAATCTAAAGTTGTTCACTCATTTTTAATAGCTAAAGCTCTTTTGGGTTTAATGATTCGTTAACATGATATTGGGGGATATAATTTTTTCTTGAGTTCGAATTCTCGATATTCCATACAATTGTAGAAGTGTGAACATTGGTATTGGAGTACCTCGTAACAATTTAAGATTTGTTATTGATGTTTCTCTGACATGGATAAACGGGTTTGTTGTTTGCTATCAGATCTGGTGCCCAAGTTTCCACCAAATTCAGTCAAGATGAAGAAACCTTTCAGTACGCAACCATGGGAATCATCTGCAGAAATTGTCAAGAAACTATTCAAGGTGCATAGATGTAGAATGCGTGTTTCAAGATTTTTGTTTTTAAGTCCTCAATCAGAAGCTTTAGAAATTGTCAAGAAACCAATTAAGGTGCACGCATATACAATATGTGTTCTGAAACAATGTGTTGACTCTTGCTTGGCAGGTTTTTCATTTCCTTTACACTTATTCTCTCGATGTAGATATCTGCCCCTTCACCCTTGATGAGTTTGCTCAAGCATTTCATGATAAGGTCTTATCTCATCTTTAAGCCAACTTTATGTCATTCAAACTTATGTTACCTTTTACAGTTGTCTCTTCTCCTTTATTATTATTATTATTTTTATTATTATTTTTGTTTTTTATATACAGTTGTCTAACCTGTTCTCTAACATGCTTCTCAGGATTCCTTGTTACTTGGAAAAATTCATGTAGCCCTGTTGAAGCTTCTTCTATCTGATATCGAAGTGGAGCACAATAACTCATTGTCGCCTAATTTGAGCAGATCTTGCAATTATCTTGCCTTACTTCACTCGGTGAGTTAGTATGCATAAACACACAGCCATCTACGTTAATAAGCTTTAATTGTTGATTTTTTACCAGAAATTGGGAAGTTACCATTATAATTTTTCATTCATGTTTTTGTCCATTATAACCATGCAATGATATCGACCTTGTGGTGTAAGATTGAATGAAGATTGATGTTTATTTTTGTTAAAATTTTGCTAAGACTAGTGGTTTAAACTGGAAGAATTTTTAGATTAATGTGGTTGAATTATCTGCTTTAGGCTCCTTTCAAGACTTTTCCTATGAAATCAGTTCATATTAATAAAATTTGGGTCAAATTATTATAATCTTGGGCATTTCATCAATGGTATTGCAGATCGAAAATCAAGAATCTGTTTTGGAGTTTTGGAGGAGATCACTAAATCCTTTAACATGGACTGAAATACTGCGCCGAGTATTGTTCGCAGCTGGCTTTGGGTCAAAGCAAAGTACAGTTCGAAGAGAAGCCCTTGACAAGGTATTTTGAAGAAGCATTTGATCATGATTCCTCAATATCTTGGGAGCAGGCACCTTGCATTTAGCTTTCTTTAGTTCCATTTGGTGGTTTTGTTTTCTACTATTCTGATAATTTCCAATTATGAGCATGTATGCTATTATACAAAAGCGAAGTTGAATATTGAAATTGGATCTCCCATGTCTAATTGCATAGGAAATGCATCTTATGGTGAAGTATGGTCTACGCCCTGGTACTTTGAAGGGTGAATTGTTTAAAATTTTGCTGGAGCAAGGAAACAACGGGTTGAAAGTTTCTGACTTGGCAAAGTCCTTGCCAGTAAGTTCTCCATTTCTATGTTGCTTTCTTTTGAGAAAAAGTTAAAAACTATGCTTATTTTTGTCAATTATGGACTATTAACACTCCACTGATATCAACTTTTTTTTTTTGGGTCTTCAGATTGTTGAGTTAAAATTTGCCAGCACTGCAGAGGAAGTAGAGTGTAAAATATGCTCAATACTGTCAAGTGATATAACTTTGTTTGAAAAGATCTCGTCAGCCACTTACCGTCTGCGTATCAACGCTATCCTAAAGAAAGCAGAGGAATTTCAGTCAGATACCGAAGACTCTGGGGCAGTTGATGATGACCTCTGTGAGAGTGATGCATATAGTAGTGAGGAAGATTCTAGGTGTGATGCGGGAAATTTGAGCCTTGGAAAAGCAAGGAATTTAAAACCCCATAAAAGTAAAGATGAGACGCGTAATGTTTGTACTGAAATTGACGAGAGCCATTCTGGTGAAGCATGGTTGTTAGGCCTGGTGGAAGGTGAATATTCAGACTTGAGCATTGAAGAAAAGTTGAATGCCATGGTGGCATTGACCGATCTAGTTCGAGCAGGATCAAGTATCCGAGAGGAGGTATTACACAGACATATTCGTTTTTCAAAAAGTGAACTTCCAATTATTAGTGCATCCATTAACTTAACTGGGGAAATTAAATGCTTCTTTGTTAAAAAAATCCACAGTAACTATGACGCTTTTAGTAAAATATATTGTCATTCGAATTGGATAAAAAATTTTGTTCATGCCTTATAGTCAACTGATAATATCTGATGGCACTTCCCAAATGAGCCTTTTATTCTAATTCTTGATATTTACAAGTGGCAATTATTATGAAAGCAGTCGTTCATGAAAGAAATTCCCTCAGATTAATAACTTTTTTTTTCCTCCTAAACAGGATCCTTCAAAAGCTATTGATGAGTGCATTCCTAGCATCTACCGTTCTGGTTCGGGTGCAAAAATTAAGAGGTCATCAGCTAAGCATCAAAGCCTGCTGATGCAGTCTTGTGGTCAACTAGGACAACTACAAGGTATAAAAGAAGCATATACGTATTGGAAGGATCATGCAATAGATTCTTCTGCATCAATCTCGAAGTTCTCCGAGATATTTTCTGAAAAAGGAAAAGATGGGAAACAAACAAAAACATGGGTCAGTGTACATCCAATGCAATCTATCTTTTTGGGGTCTGATCGTAGGTACAACAGATACTGGCTTTTTTTGGGCCCCTGTAGTGGAAATGATCCAGGTCATAGGCGGGTTTACTTTGAGTCTTCTGAGGATGGTCATTGGGAGGTGATTGATACCGAAGAGGTAATTCCTTTGCTCTTGTATGATTATGACTATTCTGTTATTTATTCTCTGTTTCCCATTGGAGAAACGATGTTGCAGCTTTTGTTTTCATGCCTAAGTTCTGCATACTTTTCACGATTTACATACTAGGAGAATATTGAGGTTGGGAAATAAAAATACTCTAGTGGTTATGTCGTTCTGGACAGTAAGATCCATTAGATCATATATCGGTACTATATCATAACTAAAAAAAAAAAAAAAAAAGAATTTAATGGAACATGACGAAGATGTACCAGTCTGGAATAGCATGGTAACAGTAGTACTAGTAGTAGTAGTGTTTTTTTTTTTTTTTGGGGTCTAAACGTTGGTGTGTAACTGTTAGTATTTTGGCGAGGTTTGACACCCTTTGCTTATATGGAGTGCAGGCTTTGCGTGCCTTATTGTCAGTTTTGGATGACAGAGGTAAACGAGAGGCTCTCCTTATCGAATCATTGGAGAAACGGCAAACATTTCTATATGAAGCAATGTCAAATAGAGTGGTAAACAGTAACGGTGTCAGATATTTAACACAATTTGATCAATTAGATCCGAATATTGTTCGGGAGGACAGTTATTCTCCGGTATCTGATGTAGAGAACAATCTGATCGTGGCGGATACAACTAGTGATTCTTTGCCTTCATCTGGTGCTATAGTTATTGATGTTGGTAATAAGGGAGAAGATCAAAACCAAAAATGGAGCCGCCTTCAAGCATTTGATTCATGGATATGGAACTCCTTCTACTTAAATTTTAATGCTGTGAAATATGGTAAACGGTCGTACTTTGATTCACTTTCCAGATGCGAATGTTGTCATGATCTCTATTGGAGAGACGAGAAGCACTGCAGGGTATGTCATACCACATTCGAGATTGATTTTGATCAAGAAGAAAGATATGCAATCCATGCAGCCACATGTCGAGATAAAGAAGCCAGTGACATGTTTCCGAAGGTCCTCTCATCGCAGATCCAATCACTTAAAGCCGCAGCTTATGCAATCGAGGTAGAATCTCGTCTTTTATTTAACAGTCTCCTTGAATGGTTGGTGGACGGATATGGTACTAGCATGTGCTAGTCAGTGGCAGAGCCACGTTGATGTGAGTGGGGATATATGACCCCACTCACATTTTTAGAAATTTGGTTTTTACCCTAATATTTTGTAAAATTTCATTTGTGCCCCTGTTCAATAATTATCGCTAATTATATATAATAGGTCACAACTCTCTATTTACCAAAATGTTATCGTTCAGTGGTTGGACTAATTGTTCCCACCTCCCTTTCCATTTGTGCAGTCGGTTATGCCTGAAGATGCCTTAGTTGGTGCTTGGACAAAATCTGCTCATAAGTTGTGGGTTAAACGGCTCAGACGCACCTCATCTTTGCAAGAGCTTTTGCAGGTCAATTCTCTTCCCATTATCTCTGCCTTTTCACTTTTCTTATATCGAAGTACCAGCTTGATTTTACTGAGCCTACTTGAACAAATACAGGCTATACTGGAATTTTCCTTTTCCTTGCTAAATTAAAAAATATGTACCAAGTCGTTCGAGAATGAGTTTTTAACCTTAAAAGTTGACCTTAGATAGCAATTTTCCTTGAGATTATGACTTCGATTTTTAGTTGTCACTGAAGTCGTAAGTCGTTACTTCAATGGCAAACTAGTTGTTCAAGCATCTCAACTTGCGTTTTCTTTGTGTAATTAGTTGGTTGGTTCTTCTAGGCAATTGCAAAATCGTCCGTCTAACAAAATCTTCATTTTATTTTTCTTCACTCTTGCAGGTTCTTGGTGACTTTATTGGCGCCATCAACGAGGACTGGTTGTGTGAATGCAACACTTTACCACGAGCTTACAACGGAGAAGAAATTATCTCATGCTTCACATCTTTGCCGCAAACCACATCTGCGGTTGCACTCTGGTTGGTTAAATTAGATGCCTTTATTGCCCCCTACTTGCAAAGAGCTCCTCATGGGAAAAAATAGCAAGAAGTCATAATCCTAAGTAAAGGTATTTGCTTAATAGTGTCACTTCTTTTCAAATGTTAAAACATTATGACCTTGGGGCTTTCCCGTCATATTTGTTCTATACTTTTTAATATCTTGTTTCTTTATTCGACGATTGGTAAATGATATCCTTGGTAAATTTTAGCCTATGGGTGCCGATTATAGTTTTAATCTGAATGAGGCTCTTCTACTTCTGTTAGGATCTTATGGGGGGCTAAGAAGACGTGCCACATATATACATATACTTCTTTGTCACCATGATGTATATTGGCAAGTTCGGGTGGCAACTTTGGGGTTTTTAAAGTCCAGACTGACAAACATTGACCATACACATTCGGACTGTAATCTGCTTATTGTTGTCAAGCAAAGGGCGGGTTTTTTTTTTTTTTTTTTTTAAAGAGCTATTGAGTGGTTAGATGTACAGCACATTCAGGAGAGTTACACAATTTGGTGAATATCAAATTTATCAACAGCCCTCTCTTTTTGTAAGATTTACCCTTTTCTTTTTTTCTACATTTTCTTGTAGGAAAAAAAAAAGTGAGCTCTTGTTACCTTTGATGTTTGAGCTCTTACTACATTCTCTCTATGGTGGAAATAAATTTTGTCTGATGTACAGTCTAAATGAAGTAGTTCTTTTCGAGTTTTGTCATATTTTGTGGTGTTTATTTCTTTTTCCCCCACCTTGAATTTTATAAAAATATATTGATATTGGTGGGTCTAACATGTGATCTATTTTTGTATGACTGTTAATAACCCATGATAGAACTCAACCTTGTGAAACCAGCTTGCCTTATAAACCAGCTATTTATTTTACGTTCCTTTCATGCGGGACATTTGGTATCTAGCATGGCAGTCTCTCGAATGCTACCTCTACTAGGATTTCAAACACACCGTCATGTAGCAACGTCTCGGACCTAGTCAAGAAAGGTTGTTTCTTGAGAAAGCTAAAGCTCTAGTGTACAATATCGTGCGACTTTTGAAGGTGAGGAGAGATTGTAAGTAGCATCAACATTGACCAAGGCAGTGGAATGATGTCGAGTCCCTGATGAGCAGGACAAACAACACCCTGGTGTTGGAACCTAATGGAGAGCGTCGAAGGAGGAGAGGTGGACTTGTGCTGGTGAGCAATGCTAGAAGAGTCATGAATTGACCTAGGCGATGACCTTGGAGTTCCGATAATAGATTTGGGCAAGGACGTTAGGGTTTTGCGATTTAGGATTTTGAACAGAGTGCAATGGCCTATGGATTTGTCAAAGGATGTGTAGCATGTCCGTAAATACCTTACCTATAAGATTCACATGGGGTTCGAGTGTAATCAATCTATTAATGGCGTTGGCTTCACGATTCCAACACGATTAGGGTTGAGCCTGACAAATCAAACATATCTGCAATTTCTGACGAGATTGGGACTATATCAGGGAATCCCGACTCGAGCTTCTTGTTACTAACACATGTGATCATCATGACAATGGTGAAGATTTATGAATAATTGGCCAGATTTTGCTCTGATTTTCCTAGAATAAATCTTTGATTGTCATGCTTAATTGGCAATTTTTGCAATTTTTTTTCACGTTAAAGAGTGGAATCATCATTTTCCCAAAAATTTAATGTTGTCACTAAAAACTTATAGAAGTTTTGCTATAAATTATAATGCATATATTTTTTTTTTAATTCCAACGGGTGTCAATGTCTTTAAGTAATAAATTATTACGTTGTCATATAGCTCCCACTAAAAATTTTAGTGTAAACCTAAATGTCAAAGTACATATTATTATCAAATCAACACTAACAAAAACTAAAATAACGTTATGATTGCAGGAATAATCTAATAATAATTTCACATTTAACGTGTGAAAAAGTGCAGCTTTTATACTTCCTCTTCTCTCTAGGTTTTATTGTAGATTTTGTGGTTTTCTAGCCCATCGTCCTTTCTTCTTCTTCTTCTTCTTCTTCTTCTTCTTCTTCTTCTTTTTTTTTTTTTGGCAAAAACAAACATTGTGGGGTTTTAATTAAAGAATTTCAACACTGGTAAAATCTTTTGATATGGGAATATTAAAAAGGAAAAAGAAAGTGCCCAAAATGGTTCCGGATTGAAAGAATAATTCTCAGGAGTATAGAGTCCCAATGATAACCAAGAATTTTCTAACTTCATAAAATATAGTGATATTACCTGCCACCACCGAGGATTAGTGAACAGTGATGTAGTCATTTCTTGTTTTGTAGAGGCAACTGTTCTCACTTATCTTCTAAAATTTCACATTTTTTGACTTTCAAGTTTTTTCAAATTTTTAATTGTGCCCCATAATATAGAAAAATTTACAACTATGCGCACACTCAATTATACTGCTATGCCTAAAGAAAACCGATATGCTCGAAAAGAAATAGAGATTATGGGGTTTAGGTTTGAGAAAATTACTTAAATAACCATATTTTTTTTCCATCTATTGATCAAAATAACACAAATTCCTCATTCTTAACCAACACAACATACAATTTTAGTTTATTTTAGTTTATTTTTGTGTCATATTAATCTAGTATTAATTTTTTGTATTATACTGGTGTAATGATCTTTAAATTTGTGTCATTAAGTTGCTTTTCCCATATGATTTTAAGAACATAAGATAAATTGACGGAGCTTAATAATCTACAAAGTGATATGATCTTTGATTCTGAAAAGAAAAGTATTAATAAGCTTCGTGTTCGAAAGAAAAAGGATTTTAAAATAAGTAATTTGTTCAAATAATCCATGAATTTTTTACAAAGTGACAGTTTGTTCCCTGTTTTATTTTTTTGCCTGAAATGACCTTGGACTCTTAAAATGTTGGCTATTATAGTCTTTTCAGTAAAAAAACACCATTAAATTTCCAACGGAATCTTACTTAAATTATAATTTTTGTAGTAAAAAGATAAAAATACCCTTTAATTTCTATCTCTTTACTCATTTACTTTCTCCTTCAATTTTTCTTTCTTCTATCCCCCCCCCCCCCCCCCCCTCAAACCACAAAGCACCTAAACCTCTGGGCAGCCAAACAAGAACCCATATAAGCAAAGAGGGAGGGAGCCGCTGGAGGTGGAGGGAAGAGAGAGGGAGTACTTGCCGGAGGGGAGAGAGAGATAAGAAGAGAAAGAGAAAGAGTCGTCACCGGCAACAAGCCCCTTCCCCACCAGCTGGCTGGCTATGCAGAAACCGATGATGAGCCCCCCCCCCCCCCCCTCCCCCCCTAAACCCAACCCCAACCCAAAAAAAAAAAAAAGTTTCGATCTGGCCCCTCCTTCCAAACCATGATACGATGCCCCCAACCCCCCCCCCCCCCCCCCCCAACCCCAACCCTAACAAAAAAAAGTTTCGATCTGGCCCGTCCTTCCAAACCCCGATCCAATGTCCCCCCAATCCCCCACCCCTGCCACCGCCCGAGCACTCCGATCTAGGTTTCCTCCCCCCGCCGCTTCCAAGCTCAGGCCCCAACCCCCCGAACCCAATCACCCCTCTGCCCCCCAATCCATCGATACTGGTGTAATGATCTTTAAATTTATGTCATTAAGTTGCTTTTCCCATATGATTTTAAGAACATAAGATAAATTGACGGAGCTTAATAATCTACAAAGTGATATGATCTTTGATTCTGAAAAGAAAAGTATTAATAAGCTTCGTGTTCGAAAGAAAAAGGATTTTAAAATAAGTAATTTGTTCAAATAATCCATGAATTTTTTACAAAGTGACAGTTTGTTCCCTGTTTTATTTTTTTGCCTGAAATGACCTTGGACTCTTAAAATGTTGGCTATTATAGTCTTTTCAGTAAAAAAACACCATTAAATTTCCAACGGAATCTTACTTAAATTATAATTTTTGTAGTAAAAAGATAAAAATACCCTTTAATTTCTATCTCTTTACTCATTTACTTTCTCCTTCAATTTTTCTTTCTTCTATCCCCACCCCCCCCCCCCCCCTCAAACCACAAAGCACCCAAACCTCTGGGCAGCCAAACAAGAACCCATATAAGCAAAGAGGGAGGGAGCCGCTGGAGGTGGAGGGAAGAGAGAGGGAGTACTTGCCGGAGGGGAGAGAGACATAAGAAGAGAAAGAGAAAGAGTCGTCACCGGCAACAAGCCCCTTCCCCACCAGCTGGCTGGCTATGCAGAAACCGATGATGAGCCCCCCCCCCCCCCCCCTAACCCAACCCCAACCCAAAAAAAACAAAAAGTTTCGATTTGGCCCCTCCTTCCAAACCATGATACGATGCCCCCCACCCCCCCCCCCCCCCCAACCCCAACCCTAACAAAAAAAAGTTTCGATCTGGCCCGTCCTTCCAAACCCCGATCCAATGTCCCCCCCAATCCCCCACCCCTGCCACCGCCCGAGCACTCCGATCTAGGTTTCCTCCCCCCACCGCTTCCAAGCTCAGGCCCCAACCCCCCGAACCCAATCACCCCTCTGCCCCCCAATCCATCGATATGAGAAATGAGAAGAGAGAGAAAGAAAGAAAGAAGGGGGAGGATAGAGAGAAAAAAGTGATGAATTTTAATTTTTTTTAATGATTTTTTTAAAATTTTTATTAAATTAATTATTATTAAATTATTAAAATACCTCTCAAATTACTCAGACAGAAAGGATTATAATGACCAATATTTTCAGAGTTCAAAATCATTTCGGTCTGAAATAAAATAAAATAGGGATCAAACAGTCACTTATATAAAGAATGCATAGACTATTTAGGTCAATTAATATTTTAAAATATATAAATAAAACAAATTTTCTACTGCGTTTATTTGTTTTTCAAAAGAGGGTTTCTTATTATCTTTTTACTTTTTTGAAAGTTTTTTAAAGAGTTGCACTGAATACTAAAAACATCATATCCTTTGTTATGCGTGACAACGCTGAGTCGAGAAAAGAATGAGGTGCTTTCTTGCACATTTGTCTTCCATCTTTCACACATTCAGGTGTCAATACTAAAATGTAAAACGCATGAACAATTGTCCCACATGGACAAGAAAACAATATCTTTTCATATTTCCCTTTATAAAAATCAACAAAGATTAGTTTTAAAATAAGAGTACATAAATAAATAAAAGAAAAATTAGTTTGATAAAGCAAAACCATTTATAAATGTTAAAATCAAAAGAAATATTGATGAGAAAAGTTATTATATTCTTTATTTGTCATTATCTCAATAACAAAGAGACAGTATAACAAAGAGACAGTAAGTGGAAAGATATTATGTGAAATCCTTGATATTCCTAAAAATAATAATTTTTTAATAACTGAATAAGATGTATACATAATTTGTTACTCATTTTTTAAGAACCGAAAATTGTTCATTTTGTAGTTCATTTTGGTAGTTCATGTTTTTTGAGTATAGGTAGATGTGCACATGTTAGCTTATTGTATATATATTATATAACAACAGTTGTTTGTGCTTAGATAAAAATAAAAATAAAAATAAGAATAAAAAATAAAAAATAAAAACAACAACAACAACATTTGGAAATTTCTTTTATATTATATAATTATCTTTTTTTTTTTTCGTTTTACCATAAATAACTCTTTTTTTCGTGTTCATGATAAGACATGATTTTTCTTCTTCTTAATGTTAGAAGTACCATAATTAAGAGCAATAAAGGGTTGAAAGTCAAAACTAGATTTTTATACTTGTTCTTCTTTTTCTTAGTAGTTTGGCCCAATCATACTTTATTTTTCTTAAATAATTTACTCCCTTAATTTTCAAAAGAAAAACAATCATTATAATACTTAATGCCCTAATGGAATTTAACTTCTAAGGAATCTCAAAACTAATATGGGGACTAAATTGTCAACAAACTAAAGTGTCAAAGACAACAGTGTGATTATGAAAAGTTTTAAGGGGTATTAGGTACTAAAAGTCCCAATTACTACATATAATATATAAGAATGAAAGTTTCAAAACTGCAAAAAGTTCAAGAGGAGAGATGATAAACAACTAAAACGAAAATTAATTGTTTGATTCAGACAGAATAACTTAAGGTCCTTCTAGATCGTACGTTCAAACTCATAAATCAAATAGTAATGTAGAAAAAAGTGTGAAAGGTAGCTCTACAATGGAATGCCAAACGGAAGCTAAAATTGTTGATTTAGGGATAAAAGTGAAAATGACAAGAAGTTTATGGGCACAAACGCTAATTAGAACTCGAAACGAAATAACCCTTCGATTCAACGACGTCGTTTCACTATATGTTCCTCCTCTTCTTTTACTTTCCTCGTTCGTTTGTAATTGTCTGTGTTGAAAGAGAGAAGAAGAAGATGGGCACTAAGCTGAAAAAAAATTCCAACAAGTTACAACTCAACCCCAACTGGGCCGTTCTCCAAAAAGTACTTTCTCTCTCTATAATCACTCTCTCTCTCTCTCTCTCTCTCTCTCTCTCTCTCTCTGCCCCTTCATTATTATCTTGTGTTTTTATTTATTTATTTATTTTTGCAGAGTTTGAGCGACCATGGCCGAAGACCTTCAAAACATTCTACAGACCAATCAGAAACTCTAACAACATCCATATTAGGTAAAAGAGATGTTCTTTTATAAATTTATTACTGTTGAACACAAAAAAAAAAAAAAAAAAAAATTGGAGTGGAAGAAAAATAAAATGTAGTTTTTGTATATATGCAGTTTAAGGATTTTCTTTTTCTGGGTATTGGAAGAAATTCATCATTTTTCTTTTAGAAGTAAGAAACGTGAATTCTGTACACATGTTTGTGTGTGAATTAGCTTAAAAAAATGTTCTTTAATCATGTTTATTGATGTTGAACCAAAAAAACAAACAAACAGTTGGAGTGCAAAAAAGAGTTTAGAAAAGATAGAAAGATGTAGTTATTCTGGCAGTTTGAGGTTTTATTATTATTATTTTCTGTGTCGTGGAAGAAATTCGCCATTTTGCTGTTAGAAGCAAGAAGAGTTTGTGTGTGTGTGTGTGTGTGTACATGAACTTAATCTGATCTTTTCAGAGGTGTTTGGATACAGGGAAACGCAAGGAGAGATCAGATAGCAAGCCTGGTGATTCTCAAAGTTCGACCAATGATCCTCTTACTCCAGTTAATGATGACTTTAGGTGATTCTATGGGGAAATAATAATTTGTTAAATATTGGGGTTTGTAGGAAGGATTTTTGAATTGATCTTCACTTTTAAATGGGAAATCAGTTAAAATATCTCACTTATCATACATTTAATTGGTCTTTTGCAATTAAATAGGATGCCAAGTTTATCTTGAATTCTTTTTTTTTTTTTTTTTTTTTTTTCCTTCACAACTAAAGCCAAAAATCATGTCTGATTTGATCAAATCTTGCTAAAGGGGGTGGAATTCAAGAGATTGGCAATCTGAGGAGTTACTTTGTAATTCCTAAGAATGCAAGGTTGAGTATTCGTATTCACTTTAATCCAAGTGTCTTTCTCTAAATTAGTGAATAGAAAACTTTGAGAACAATTCATTTTCTTTTGGCATTTTCTAAGTTTGGAGTTAAGTTTTTTCTGCTCTCATTTTAGAGAACAAGTATTGGTAGAGGCTTTTTTAAAGTGCTGTTCCAAAAGGAAAAAGAAAAACGTCATGTTACTAATCCAGTGAAAAATATTATTGGCAGTCTAACAGATGCAGTGGCCATGGATTGTGAAATGGTTGGCGTCGGGCAAGGAAACAGAAGCGCACTTGGACGAGTTACCCTGGTACTTATCGGTTTCTTTCTCTGCGCCTTCTGATCATGATCTATTGTACTGAGACTGTCATTCCAATAGTCCCATCATGTGCGGGTATTATGTGAAATATTTTGCGAATTTCAAAGCTGGTGATGTCCTTCAAGAGCATATTTCGACTAAATTTGTATGAATATCTACAATACTCTTTTCCTTCCTGGTTTAGGGATGTTAATATTTGTGGACAGCATAATCTTAAATGTTTGATCGCGTACACGATTGGACCATATACCTTCAAGACGTCAGAAACTAACCTTACGAAAATTCCTGAAATTATGATCGATAATAAAATTTTCAATTTGAAGTACATAAATGTATCTCTTAAATCTTATTGAAATTTGTTTTAACTGACTACCATAAAAAATGAGCCTAAGGAGTGAATAGATTCATTTAGCTCTGCACTGTTTAACAGCCAGAAAAAGAATACTAGAGATGTTTGAAGTAATTATAGCAACAAGATCTTCTTCCCCAAAAATAGGGCAAGAAAAGAACAGGAACTCTATATCTGTTGAGGATGCCAATTGCCAGGTCCTAAGCAAATGGTTCTGGCATGGCAAGCAAGGCGATCAAAAAGATGAAAAGCTAGAAAGTATTCTACGAATGTTCTCGAGTTTAGTGGTGGGCAAGAATAGCTAAAGGAGCACTTCATTTTGATATAAAAAACGTGATTTCAATATTTAAAGTTTTGTGCTTCTTCTGTAAGGTACTTAATATATACTTGTGCTTCTTTGTTTGTCAGTTCATTGGTTGCTGATGATAAGTCAGTTTTGACAGGTAAATAAGTGCGGAAATGTTATCTTCGATGAGTTTGTTCGTCCGATAGAGCGTGTAGTGGACTTTCGGACACAAATTAGTGGCATTCGACCTCGAGACTTGAGAAAAGGTTACCATCATTGTTTTAAATCTTCTCCCATTTGTTTTCTTTTCAAAAATCACAAAATTGGAGCTTTATGGTCACATTCAACTTCGCGGCCACTTGTTTAAGTTGAACATCTGCTTGGACTTATAGTAGCTATTTTGATTATTTTCATTGCAATTCTTGCTTACAAAGTCAAAAAAGGGTGATACTTTCCCGAGTTGCTTCTCAATGACCGATAAAGAGTTTTTTTTTTTAATGAAATTTCCTTTTTTCATGGAAACATTAGTCAGACCATTATACACTTTACATCAAACTAATGTCGTTCTCCTTAATTTGCTTTTCTTATTTTCATGATACGTGATATACTCTTCTTTTAAATTGTAGCGAAAGCTGTTTCAAACAACTGTATTAGCTCTAAATTCTCGTTAGTCTGATTATTCCTTGTCCGTGCATTGGGGTTTCCTTTGCAGCAAAAGATTTCAGCATGGTTCAGAAAAAAGTGGCAGAGTTTATCAAAGGAAGGATTCTTGTGGGCCATGCATTACGCAATGATCTCAAGGTATGTGAACGCCAGATGTATGTTTCAGAGAATCATAGATGTAACCATTAATCTAATCTGGCGTTTCCTGTTCGATAGGCATTGTTATTAAGTCATCCGAAGAACAACATACGTGATACATCAGAATATCCACCGTTTCAAAGGTAATTATCCCCCTCCATTGGCCTCTTTATAATCAAAAGTTGCCAATCGCTACGCTTGCACTAAAAATTGTATTACCGTTAAAAACTGCCCATGGTTGGTGAAATAGGCAAGGGCATAGGAGCGCACTTCGGCATCTAGCAGCATCATTTCTCAACGTTGAGATCCAAAGTGGAGAGCATTGCCCGGTTAGTTTTCTGCCACAATTTTGTCCAAGTTTTGTACTCAGCATTCCTTGGATTTCTAAGGAAAAGAATTTCTGTTGCCGGACAGCGTTGTTTTGACTTTTATTGTCGTTTCAGGTAGAAGATGCCCGTGCTGCGATGCTGCTATACGAGAAAAATAGGAAAGATTGGGAGAAATTGGTTAAAGATCAGATAAGACTCAAACAAAAGCAGAAGAAACGCAAGCCGAAGAAGAAAACAAAGCAGGGAGATGATTTGCATGATAATGATGCTACAGCTGCGACTTAAATGGTGAACCAACTTCTTTTCGAAGAATCGAGGTACATGCATGGCAATTTTTGGTGGCAGGAGCAAGAACATAGAGGCTACATCACTTGAGATATTTGCGAAAAGAATAATATATTTTTTTTCTTTTACCAAAAGGGGGCCGCTCATAATCTTATTAGCTTACTATTGACTTTTTCATTCTTTTCAGATACTGTACTGTAGTGTCATATCCTTCTAGGAAAAGCTTTTTTGCTCTAGCTTTTAAATAACCTGGTCTTATTATTATTCTTTTCCAATGTCAATTGTACCTTTTTTTTAATTTTCCATTTAATTTTCCTCCTCAAGGCCTTTATGATCGGTCTGTTATGTGAGAAATTTTGTGTGCGCTTGCTTGCTGTGTATACCAAAAAAATATCTATATTGTGGAAAAAGAAAAAAAGAAAAAAAGAACACAAAAAAAAAAAAAAAAAGGGCCAAATGGCGCCATTATTAGTCTTAAAGGGCAGACGTTATACGACATGAAAATTAGAAAACGATAAACTTAAACGACGACAAATGGGGAAACGACCACAACGATGCAAACGACAACAAGTAAATGACAAATAGAAACGACACCAATGAAAAACGATCAAATGCGTGAGGAGAGACAATGAAAAATAGGGAAACTTTTGAATCCCCACCATCAAATTAAGGGGTAAAAAAAGAGACAGAAACGACAATACAAAAGAAACGACAATAGTTGATGAGCAAACGACAATGCAAAAGAAACGACAATAGTTGATGAGCAAACGACAATACAAATGAAAGCACGTCGTGTCCAAAGGAATATAGCCGCTGATGTTAAAAGGAAAATGACAGAAATGTCAAAACAATGAGACAAGGAAAAAGTAAATGAATGTGTGATCTGAAACAGCTTGAAGCATTGAGGGCGGGGAGAAAAGAAAAAAAGTTAAGAACTCAAAAAAACTTAAGGCAGAAAAAAAAAAAGTTCTAAAAACATGTTTACTTCTTTTTTTTTTTTTTTTTTTAATAACTAATATAAATGCCCGGAAGTGAAATACAAGTCTTAGTATATCTATAGAGTATAAACCTTATCAACAGGACCCTCTATATGCTTATAGAAATATTTATTCCTGTACCCTACCCTCAATATGAAAGAGAATCACTTCAGTCCATTGAATGTAAGGAGAATGAGAGCTTCGGGACAGGAGAATGAGAGCTTCGGGACGGTATTGGCCCTTCCTTCAGGCAACCTAAGCAATTGCTTAAGACCTCAAAAATTTCTTAAATCAATCTATATTTGAATGATATATCTATGACTGTTTATAATTTGGAACGAAGGGAAAATAATTGATAAAAAAACAAGAGATGAATCCATAGAAAGAGACTCTCTAAAAGTTATGCTTAAGATCTCAAAACATGTTAGGCCGGCTTATTACACAGAAAAGGATTGTAACATGAGAAAAGAAAGGAGGTCAACTTTTTCAAATATAGAACATGAATTATGGCAATGCAATATAGTTGGACTCTCATGTCGAACCGATGGGTCATCGAACAATGTGGTGTACAAAATCATAACTCTTTCCCTTCTTAAGAAGGCTATAGAATGTTTTTGTAAATTATGATCAATACCAAATATATAAGTTGTGATTTCAAATTCAAATGTTACATCATCTTTTCTAAAGAATTTACTCTTGATGTTTATCCATGCATAATATCATAAAATGGAAATACAAATTTTTTTTTTTTTTTTTTTTTTGCTACTACTAATTATCAACAATTACACGTTGATATGATCCCATGTATCAAAGCTGGCCCAAAAAAAAAAAAAAAAAAAAAAAAAACCTTGTATTCAATACTCTTAAAAAGAGTTATATAACACTCGAATCTGTAATCATGGATCCGTTATATAATAGTCCGTAATCGCTAGACTATCGCACTCTATGGTAAATTTGCTCACGTGGAAGTACCAGGCAAGATATCTGAGTGACTCAATGTGATTTATTTTTTGTCGTTGTTTAACTGCTTTCCAATATGTGGCCAAGGAGGAGACACGACTAACGGCATCCGGCCGTTCGTAACTGGACTCAAAACAACAAAACAGAAAAATTGAGTGTGAAAAGATAGAAGAGAACTATAATTAAACACGTCGGAAATCATAGAACCCAAAAAATAAATATAAAAAAAACTCCCTCAATACAAAATCAGAAATCAAAATTTGCTTTGCCAACGCCTCTATTTTCCACCAATGACATTCCTCCTCTCAGATCTGTCCCCTCTCTCTCTCCTCTCTCTCTCTCTCCCCTCAAGTTCTTCCTCTCTAGGTTGTGTACTTGTCTCGCAACAAGTGGCTCATTTTTTTTCCACTAATTTTTTTTTCCGCTCCAGTCAAAAAAAGAAAAAAAAAAGACACCAAAAAAAAAAAAAAATATATATATATATATATATATATTCTCTCCCCCTTTCCCTCTCTCTCCTGTTCTCTTTTCCCCGCCTCATTTAGACCTGGCGGCTGAAATTCGAAAGCCCTTCTCTGTCCCGTGAAAGATATTTCCATTTTTGGTTACACAAAACTGGGTTTTCTATAAATCAGTTTCTGGGTGTCGTTTTTCATCTTACAGAGAGGAAAGAGAAAGAGAGGGGAGAGAAAGAGAGAAGAGAGAGAGTAGAGAGAGAAAGTATTTGTTTGTTGTGGAATGGAAGTTGCAGCACTGGGAAGCAGTACGGTGTCGTTTTGGGCGTCTTTGTTGAGGATAAGAAGCTCCAATGGCGTCTTCATCAGACCCTCCAAGAGTTTTGGAATATCCCAACACCACCAGCAAGGGCGCCTGCTGCTTCTCAGCTGCTCCAATGGCGGTCGTGCTTCTTCTTTTTCGCCTCTCAAGAGGAGAACTGGCGGTGCTCGAGCCCGACCGGGACCGAGGTTGAAACCGAAACCTGGAAACGACGCCGCCCCGAGTGCTAAAGATGACCGGATTGAGCTTGACCAGCGTCTGGATTCCAAGGTCTGTTTTATGAATTTTTGGAGTTTTGCATTTTTGCCTTTGGGAGTTTCTTCTTTGGCAATCTAGTACTCAAAGGTATAAGTTACTAAAAGTGAACTCCAATAGTTAATAGGTGTGAAATTCCGAACAAATTAGTACATATATGTATGTGCGTGTGTGTGTGTGTGTGTATATATGTATATTACAATAGTTATATATCAATCTTGAATTGTGTTTTGTTGGAGGTGTAAGGATTCAATTGCAAAGAAGAAAAGTTTTTGGGGGGAAGAAAGTGCCAAATTATGAAAAGTTCGAGTTTTTAGTTTTGGTTTGGAATTTCGGCCAAGTTTATCAATCTATGTCATGGGAATGTGATTCCTTTTCATGTCTATCATGCTAATGATGTTTTTTAACAGGCAGAGGAAGGCCAAAAGCTGAAGGATAAGCCGAATGGCGATCCACTAGGTCGCCGGGACCTCGGGAAGAGCGTGGTGAGGTGGATTTCCCAGGGAATGAGGGCCATGGCTGCAGACTTTGCCTCCGCTGAGGTTGGTGGTGGTGATGGCAGCGACTTCTCGGAGCTCCAACAGCATATGGGGCCGGGCCTCACATTCGTAATCCAGGCGCAGCCTTACCTGAACGCTGTCCCGATGCCTCCTGGTTTGGAGGCTGTCTGCCTCAAGGCCTGCACTCACTACCCAACGTTGTTCGACCATTTCCAGAGGGAGCTTAGGGATGTTCTCCAAGACCTCCAACGCCAAGAAGTGGTGTCGAATTGGAGTGAAACCCGCTCTTGGAAACTGCTTAAGGAGCTCGCTGGCTCAGTGCAGCACAGGGCAGTGGCGCGCAAGGCTGCAGGGCCGCCGAAGAGCGTGCTGAGCGTGTTGGGGATGGAGATGGAGAAGGCCAAGGCTATTCAGAGCAGGATTGATGAGTTCACCAGTCGCATGTCCGACCTCCTCCGCATAGAGAGGGATTCTGAATTGGAGTTCACACAGGAGGAGCTGGATGCGGTTCCTTCACCGGATGAATCCTCTGATCCCTCCAAACCGATCGAGTTCCTGGTCAGCCATGGTCAGGCTCAGCAAGAACTCTGTGACACCATTTGCAATCTTAATGCAGTCAACACATCTACAGGTCATTTTTTTTTCCTCATGAAAAATGCTAGACATCGATCCGGATAGTGACTACCGATTTCTAAAAATAAGCTAACGATGATGATTGTTGGTGATCGCGATCCGTAGCGCTGCTCACTTGCTATGTATTTTTTGTGCCCTGTGAGTTTCTGGTTTGTGTGTTCGATTTGGTCTCCGTTAGGAACGTGTTAGGATTTGAATCGGGTTTCTGTAAAACAGGTTTAGGTGGGATGCATTTGGTGATGTTCAAGGCTGAAGGAAATCACAGGTTGCCGCCGACGACCCTGTCTCCAGGAGACATGGTCTGCGTGAGAAGTTGTGACAGCAGGGGAGCAGGTGCAACTTCTTGTATACAGGGGTTTGTTAACAACCTCGGAGAAGATGGCTGCAGCATTAGTATCGCGCTCGAGTCTCGCCATGGCGATCCTACATTCTCCAAACTCTTTGGGAAGAGTGTGCGCATTGATCGCATTCATGGACTGGCCGATGTACTCACATATGAGGTGTCTTAGCACTTAACAAATCCGCTTTCAATTCTCTTCTTCTTCGATTAGGTTCTTCTTTTTCAAGTAATTTGATCAGTGCCTTCGCTGTTTTGATAAGTAATCCTGTTTTGCAGCGCAATTGCGAAGCCCTTATGTTGCTTCAAAAGAACGGTCTGCATAAGAAAAATCCTTCGGTTGCTGTCGTGGCGACACTATTTGGAGATGAAGAAGACATTACATGGTTAGAGCAAAATAATTTTGTGGATTGGGCTGAACAAGAATTGAGTGGACGGTTGACAAATGAAGATCTTGACGAGTCTCAAAGAAGAGCAATTGCCTTGGGTTTGAACAAGAAGTGGCCGGTGTTAGTGATCCACGGGCCTCCTGGTACCGGAAAGACAGGTTTGCTAAAGGAATTAATTTCACTTGCAGTTCAACAAGGAGAAAGAGTGCTTGTAACAGCGCCTACTAATGCAGCCATAGATAACATGGTTGATAAACTGTCCCATATCGGATTAAACATTGTCCGGGTTGGAAATCCAGCACGTATATCTCCAACCGTAGCGTCGAAGTCTCTTGGACAAATTGTGAACTCCAAGCTTGCCAACTTTAAAGCGGAGAATGAGAGGAAGAAGTCGGATTTAAGAAAAGACCTGAGACAGTGTTTAAAGGATGACTCGTTAGCTGCTGGCATACGCCAACTCTTGAAGCAGCTTGGAAAGACGCTGAAAAAGAAGGAGAAGGAAGCAGTGAGGGAAGTACTATCCAGTGCTCAAGTTGTTCTAGCCACCAACACTGGATCAGCGGATCCTTTGATTCGAAAGTTGGACGCTTTTGACCTAGTCATTATAGACGAGGCAGGGCAGGCAATTGAGCCTGCTTGCTGGATTCCCATATTACAGGGAAAGCGTTGCATTCTAGCTGGCGACCAATGCCAGCTTGCTCCGGTCATTCTTTCTCGAAAAGCCTTGGAAGGCGGTCTAGGAGTGTCTCTACTAGAGAGAGCTGCTTCTTTACATGGAGGTCTTCTTGCCACCAAGTTAACCACACAATACCGGATGAACGATGCCATAGCCAGTTGGGCATCAAAGGAGATGTACGACGGTTTGCTCAAATCCTCTCCGACCGTCTCTTCTCATCTTCTGGTAGATTCTCCATTCATCAAGGTATCAATCCCACACACGATTCTTGTTACAGATTTCTTTTACTGACACACGTGTAGTGATATATCACTATCGGTAAGAGTAGCGGTGTTTAACAAAAACGCCAAGTGGTTTTTGTACTTGTGTTGTAGCCTACATGGATAACTCAATGCCCACTTCTCTTGCTGGACACAAGAATGCCGTATGGAAGTTTGTCTGTCGGCTGCGAGGAGCATCTAGACCCTGCCGGCACGGGCTCATTATACAACGAAGGAGAAGCGGATATCGTTGTACAACACGTCGTTTCTCTGATATATTCAGGTTAGGTGCTATTGCCTTTTTTGATTTGGACCTTGTGAAATTCTGTCTTTTCCGACTTGTATATTTGAAAATGTCGCGTACTAATTCTTGTATATTTTGGCTATAAAATGCAGGTGTTAGCTCAACGGCTATTGTAGTACAATCTCCTTATGTTGCTCAAGTACAACTCTTGAGGGACAGGCTGGAGGAACTTCCCGAGGCCGCCGGAGTTGAGGTTTCCACAATCGATAGCTTCCAAGGCCGCGAAGCCGATGCAGTGATCATATCAATGGTATTGCATTTTAACAATTTCAGACATATATGACCCGTCTGGTAGAACTTTTGCTTGCACGGTTTAACCTTTTTTTTTTCTTTATTCTTTTTCGATAATTCAAGGTACGATCGAACATTTTAGGAGCGGTTGGATTCCTGGGAGACAGCAGGCGAATGAACGTCGCCATAACGAGGGCACGGAAACATGTAGCCGTCGTATGTGATAGCTCGACGATTTGCCACAACACCTTCCTGGCGAGGCTTCTGCGCCATATTCGCTATTTCGGGAGGGTGAAGCATGCAGAACCAGGCAGTTTTGGGGGATCTGGACTTGGCATGAACCCAATGTTGCCTTCCATCAATTGAAAAACAATACCCAAAAAACGAAAACCCAAAAAAAAAAAAAAAAAAAAAAAAAATCCGTATGGCAGGCATGTTTTTCTTTCACAACCACCACCACCTTCTTCATCTTCCCCATTCACTTCATGTACAGATACATATGCATATATTTTTTTTTCTTTTTTCCAGTAAGGTAGCCATTTTAGTAGTAATATATTAACAATCAAATTATTGATTTTACTGTATATAATTCATTCATCCCAAACTTGTATGTAACTTGTTTTGAATTCCTCTTACATTTAATGAAGATCCAATTCTACTTATTTTTCCTTCATTCTAAAAGCAGCTCTCCATTTACCAAACATGTATATATTTTTCACTTGTATTGAAAAATTTGAGGTTTGGCACAGATTTGCTTTTGATTTTCCATAATAGCTAAAAATATATTGTCTTCTTCTTCTTCTTCTTCTTCTTCCTTTTTTTTAAATTTAAAAAAAAAAAAAACATGAAGAGATAAAGAAATCATTGCAATTGCCAGAAATATTAGGCCCACTAAAAGCACAAAAATAGCTGGTTTGATTAGTTAAAAAAGAGAAGTACGAGTTATGACATTTCGATAAATATTTAAGACCACATTTTTAAAAGAGATTAATGGGAATAGTTTTTATATTTTTTAATAAGTAATAGATATGTTGAAATACAAATAATGTATTAGAGAACTCGAAAAGTCAAAATTCCTTCTCATAAGTTATCAAAATAGTTTTAAAAGTAACTTTTAAAACAAAAAGACTTCTAAGAAGTTCCGCCATGCATTCCATAACACTCAGAGGGGAAAATAAAAAGCCTGGAACACATCTTAACGAAATTGACCTCTTATTAAAGCTATTATTATCCTCTAATTTTCTAATATCAATCTACTGACATCATAAGTTTCACTACATTTGTTGAACTCTAAAGTTATCTAATTCAGTCTTACTCAAAATTTATTCTTCTAAGTTGATACTTATATTAGATCCCAGTTTTTTTTTCTTTAAATTAAAAGTTAAAAAGAAAAGCCCTTTTAATCTATGAAATTCTAACATATTAAATTCCATCACAACCTTTTTTTTTTTTTTTTTTCAGACAAATAGAAGTACTCTTGAGATTGAAAACTTTGGGAATAAAGAAAACCAAAAAGCTCCTTTCACTAATAGAAGCAATTCGGCATTGTTTCTAGCAAAAATAATGAGAATAAAAAATGAATTATTGTTTGGAGAATTCTCTACTAGAAAGGAACTTTCAAATCATTAATAGTTTATGTAAATAAATATGAAATATTAGATGATGGATAATTTTTGGACACTTACTTAAAAAAAATGATTAAACTTTTTTTTTTTTTTAAAAGAAAACTAACCGATGATAATTGAAATATTGATTGATCTATGCGACAAAAAAAGTGATTAACTAGTAAAAAAACATCTTAACATTGGTTAACCACTCATGAGCCCTTTAGTAGATAATCAATAAATATTGGTCATTTTAAAAAATTGATAATTTTTTTAATCCTACGAAGTATGATACATTTATTTAAAAAAAATGCATAAAAAATGCCTATAATAATATATGAAACCAACCCTCCCTCTATTTTTAACGATTAAATTCGTACTAAAAAATTGCTTATTTTTTCCTCAAAAAAAATATTATTTTTGTATACTTTTCATTTTGAAATGATTTTTATTAAATTCAATCTTTAATAATATGAATCATCAACAGAGTTATTCTATCGTAAAAATCTCCCGAAGGAAAATTCATTTTTGTTTTCCTTCTAAACACAATTGTCTATGATTATTTATTCAAAAATGCTTGAGGACACTCACATATCATGAAAATCTTATTTTCTGATGATAAAAAATTTTATATTTTATTAATGGATGGTGTTTCACGTCACCGTTTGGACTTATCTCTTAATATATTGTTTATAGTTTTTTCCCCCACGTGTACAAACCCACAATTTACCAAACACAACAATATTCAACATAATTCTGTTAAGAGTTCAATCCAATTCGAACTTGATAACCCAGTTTGGTTTTACGTGTTAAACAAAACCTTGGTTTTTCCCATTTTTAAAATTTTTTATGAAGACTTTTGCGGTGCTTAACTAACTAAAGCTCATGACAAATTATATACATGTGTATATGATGTATATATGTATAAATACAGACTATAAATATATATATTTAAAGTCATTGAATTTGTCCTAATATCCGTGCAAAAACAGTCATCGTGATGGTCCTCAAACATTGAGTGCATGGCTCCACTGTAGGACCACTTGATGGTGACAAACCTTCACAGTTTTTATGGTCCAACTAGATGGGTGGATTGGGCTTTTTTTTTTTTTTTTTTTTTTAAATTTAAATTTATTTTGATTTATAATAATTTTTATTAAATTTTGAATTATGCTCTGTTGAAAAGATTTCTGTCTAAGCAATTGGGGTGAGGATAAGAAGATTTGTGTGTGCTTCCACATGTAGCTGTAGTATTGTCTCTGGAAGAAGCAACAAAGACACGGGTTTAATAATTGAGGAGCTTCTACAATCTAACCTCCTATATTACACTATTAATAGAACCTGTTTTTTAATTATTAGATCGATTCTTTTACGATTTGATAATATTTAAATATCTAAATTTAAAAATTAACAACATTCAACATAAATCTGTTTCAATAATAAATGGGACTGTCACAGTAATTCCTATAGTATAAAATAAGTACTGATCTTATTATAAACGTACTCCCTAATAATTGACCACAAGAATTACTTGACATTTTGTACAATTTTAAAATATTATTCGAATTGTATGATACTAGACAAGACAATAAACTTTGGCATATTTTGGAGGATTTTATTTCATTAATACTTATCTATTTATTATAAATTTAGCTGGAATATTATCTCTTGAAGAGGCAACAAAACATGGGGGGTTTTATAATTGAGGAGATCTACTATCATATATCGTGGAAACGGCTTTTTAATTGTTTTATTAATTTTTTAAGGGTTTGATTCACAAATATTTCATATGAAAAATTATGGTGTGTTATATAAAAATTGCTCAAGTAATAAATTAGACAGTCAAAAAATTAATTAAACAGTTAAAACTCTTCTAAATAAGAGAGATATTATAGTAAAAACTCCTTAATAATTGACCACATGAAGTACTAAACATATTGTAAAATTCTAAAGTTTTAGATTGTTTAAACTCGCATAAAATTCGTATTGCATCATCCTATATGTAATTTAATAATTCAAAACGGCACATTATGAATGGATTTTTCTCATTTTTAATTTTTCAACCAAATCGCAAAATTTCGCGCAGGCTATAGACGCACATTAGGTTCTGAAAATAAATGAATAAATAAACTTGAGAACCACCTGAAAGCTAAGGTAATTCCTAGGATTTTTCACACAAGTAAATAATCCTAGAAAGAATATAGCTTTATTATTTAGAAAGAACATGAGATCACAAACTTGGCACACGTTCTCAAACGCTAGATGATGACATTATTTAATGATAATTTATCTGGTACTATAATTAGTGTTGTTATTGTTGATATTAGTATCATTGCGTGTGAATTTTTATTATTATTAGACATTTAATTTTTATTGCTAAAGGAAAACGAAGTTTTGAAGTGGATATATAAATAAACCTCATATATATATAAATATATATATATATATACTTATTTTTGTAACCGATAGTCTCTTTTTATTATATACGAATGACAATTCATTTGGGGACTGTTAGATGCAAAAATAGACAGTGTTAAAGAGAGAAGGTAGCCTGAAATATAATTTTTTGGATTGTACCATCACTCTCTCTTATCAGATATCCGGCCATCAAATAACACATCTATGCTGTATTTTTATTGTTAGAAATATAATTAGATGGACTGTTTTTCGTTAAACTAGATAGACTTTAGATTCATGGATCGGTGGTTAGTTAAAGATAACGAACGTGCCAACAACCACCCACCAATATTGTTCTATAAATAAAACAAAAAAAAAAAAAAACATAAAACAATGGCGTTACTTAGTACATAACATTTCCATACCACAAAAGATTCCCTAAGCTTCCTTTCCTTCCAACAAAAAAAAAAAAGGTGACTCATTTTGTGGTGGTGCCTTTTTAAGGTATGGTACTTTTTATCAGTAGTGAACGGTTTTAAACATTAAATTTAAATAAAATCAAATAAAAAAATATGTAAAACTTACGGATTTAATGAACACAATCCTATTGATAGGATATTTAATCAATTCTGTCATGGAATTTAAAAAAGAAAAGAAAAAAAAAATTGGCACATTACCTCTATACTTTGTGTGGCCTATTGTAATATATATCAAATCATATGTTAGCCTCCTCCAATTTCTTAAGGGAATTTTTCATGTAAAGCTAATACATTGTGTTTCAAAAATAAAAAGGGTTATTTACATGAGTGTCTAAATTAGAGATGTTGGTTCGAAATATGTTTATTTTTCTTTTTATTGACACAAATGTCTAAAAGAGTAATTCTAAGACAATATTACCCTTCATGAAGAATGAAAAATTAGCAAATAAAGAAATTAAAAAAAAAAAAGAGAGAAGGAATTTAAGACCCAAAGAGGGCTAAAGTTGATTTAATGAAATTGCTAAAAGAAATGGTTAAAAAAAGTTTGAAAACTTTTTTTGTTTATTATAAAGAAGGTATAATATTTATAATGAACCAAAAAAAGAAATATTTCCTCAAAATCAGATTACATATTATATTAATAAGGATAAACTAAATAAAGAAAAAAAAAACATCTAAAAAAAAATTTTCACATAATGAATTAGCTCTCATTTTGTCGTTTCTTTATAATTTTCTCCCCTCTTGTATGCTGGCATTTACCTTTTTTATTTTTAGATGGGGGCTGAGAATGAGATCATGAAATATGGCGCCAATGGCATTCTGTTTGAGTTTGGCATGACTAGATTTCCATTTTTGTTTTTCTTCAAAATTATTTGAGTGCCTTATCTGAAAATATATATATATATATATATGTGTGTATGTAAGTTGTATTATTTGAGTGCCTCTCTGGCTTATTCAAGAGTCGTCTGAGAAGGAGGGGGAAAAATAAATAAATAAATATGTATATATTGCAACAATTTCCCTCAAAAAATGAGACGTCACGAGTCGTTTGGTAGCTTTCTAAACATTACCAAAGGCCAATCTTTTGTTTTTCTTTTGTTTTGTTTTTTTTTTTTTTTTTTAATTTTCAAAACAATTCTTATATGTGTGTATATATGTATGATTTGTTCTTATATCCATAATGTTACGACATCAGCTATTATATCAAATTTTTGACACAAGATAACTAGTGACATGAGATCTGTTATTATTATATTATTAAGTTTTAATGTCACTAATCTAATTACTACATTAATATTTATTAATAAAAAGTTAAATAATTTAAATGTGACACCAATAATTTTTCTTTTTAAATTTAACATAAAATATTATATTTTAATAAAGATAAATATTGTATCACGTCACATGAATAATTCAGTAATAATTGTTGATTGAGAACCTAATATTATTTTCGTTTACACTGCTTTCTCATCCGGAATACCAATGAAAAATTTGTGTAGACTTTACACGTACCTCACAGCCAGTAGACATATTTCAGATGCATATTGAGATGTTTAAATCATGACATTAGTACTCCTGACACAAAAACAGTAATAATAAAGACAACAATAATATTAATAATATCATGACGTTATTGAATTATGTGCGGTCCTGTTTTCCTTATTAATTAAAATTTTTATATGAAAATATTTAATGGTGAATGAGTTTGAGTTATAAAATTTTAAATTTCAATAGTAATTTTTATTAATATTTTAGAAAAGATAAAAAAAATTTTCAGAAAAAAACAAAAACTGATAAAAATATTTTGGTTTGAGATTGAATATCAAACGAAGTCTAAGTCCCAATTATCATTTTGTAAGAACAGAAACCACGTAATGTAAATGAATTAGGAAATAAAAGAAACTTTCCTCTTCTCTCTCTTCTCCTCTTTCTCTGACACATGAGAGTTAAAATTTTCTTAATCGTTTTTTTCTCTTAGGATCAAATTTCAGTGGCAGTCTTTTGACTATCTTTGATTTTCCGGTCCTAAAAATGGATATGAGAATCATATAATGAGAGTTTTGAAAAAGAAGAGCTCGTTAGAGGAAGATTAGAATTCGGGAAGGAACAAGACGGAGAGGTCCTATAATGGCTCAACTTCGCAGCTCAGTTTATTTTGATGACGTGGATCTTGTTTTTTGGCAAGAACTCTTTTTATGTGATTAGTTTTTTTTTTTTTTGGTTTGTGATCTTGTGTGTAATAATGGCGGTGTCTTTACCATCTTTTATCTGGGTGTTGTGTTTCAATTTATTACTTCTAATAATGGAGGTGATCTCCTCACTTTCCGCGTTAGTTATTTGTCAGTCAAATTTAGTGATAGATCCATTTTATTAAAGAATTTTGTCTTATATAATACAAGTCATTTGTTATATTTTATGTTTTTATATCACCTTATTAAATTTAATAAAATTCCCATTAAAAGAAAAAAACATCACCTAATGTCATCTTTGTACATCAATAAATAATAATTGTTAATTTAAATGCCAATTTTATTAATATTTAATAATTCACATATTAAATATTAATTTAATAAGTGCGACCCTAAAATTCTTTAATAGTATTATAAAGCAATTTTTATTTTAATTTTTTTTTTCTTTAAAACTCCTCAAACTACTTAAATAGAGAGACTCCAACTTAAAAGATATCAAATTTATAGCTAGAAAATAGGAGATAATAAATTTACTCTATTCCACAAACATGCAACTCTAAAATTATCTGATAATAGATAAACTAATTTGACCAATTTAAGCAAAGTTAGTGGAGGAAAAAAAAGTACAATAAAATAAAATGAGCAAACATCTTTAATAACTGTCTGGCCTTGACAGTCCAAAGCTCATATTAGAACAATCCATTTCTATTATTTCATCCACGTGTCCTCTTATTCCCCTTAACAAGTACACTATTTAACAAGAACACTTAAAAATAAAAAAGAAAAATACATATATATATAAGTATATTTACATGTTGTGTGTATGTGTGGTCCTCGTTTCTTCACTTGCTTTTTTTTTTTTTTTCATTATTTTTTCCACGGCCCTC
The DNA here is from genome assembly GCA_025413025.1 of Ficus hispida. Classification (NCBI taxonomy): domain Eukaryota; kingdom Viridiplantae; phylum Streptophyta; class Magnoliopsida; order Rosales; family Moraceae; genus Ficus; species Ficus hispida. Next base: position 20,356,068 of record CM046369.1, read on the forward strand.
TTTTAATAAAAAAAAAAAAAAAAAAAAACAGTATTTCGAGTATAGTACCATGATTAAACATATAATGTCAGTCATTTATCTATATAGGTAAGTGTCAGGATTTGTTGCCTTAAATAACTCTCATACACATCTTTTCAGTATCTCATATTCTCCGGGATCACCGTGTTAGGATTCCATTTTTCTTTTCTTGTTATAAAAAAAAAAAAAAAGATTTTATAATTTTCTATGGATTTCCAAAGCAAAAGAAACAACTATGGAGAAGGAGAAGGAGAAGAAGATCATGGGGGGTTAGGTGATGAAGAAAGTCAGGAGATACAGAGGTTCTGGTCAGAAGTGTCTGCTTCTCGAAGTCAGCCTCTGCTTGTAAAGAGGACCAACACCTCTTCTCAGATTGCCATTGTTGGTGCTAATGTCTACTCCATCGAGAGCCTTGATTACGAGTACAAAAACTTCTTCTTTATTTATTTATTTATTTGTTTATTATTATTATTTTTTACTTCCTTGGTTTGATGAGCCTTAGTTTAGAAATGGGCGAATCTTGTTTTTCCAAGAGTTGTTTCTTTTATTTTTTTGGTTTTTTTTTTTTTTTTTTTTGGATGGGGCTTAGTTTTGGAAATTTGATTCTTCTAAAAGGTATTGGTTTCTTGGTTTACAAACCTTGTATATATAAAGATTTTGTGTATATGTAGGGGTTAGTGTTCTAACAAAGGAAAAAAAAAATATATCTATATATATATATATATATATATATCCCATTTCTTAACGTGATAGATACGTTTGAATTGTTCAACAACCAACCTTGGACATGATTGAGTTGTTGATTTGTTCAATAGGGTCCTAGTTTTCAATTTTTGTGTTCGTTTAATAGATTTTGATAGAGAAGAATAGAGATTAGTTGGGGGATTTGGTGATGTGGATTCAGAGAGATTCAAGAAATTCCCACTTATTCGGTTGATATATATAAACACACACACACAAATATATTTTTGCTTGCAAACATCCTTGTCGTCTTTAACTTGTTTGATCTGTTCAAATGGGGTCTTAGTTTACAAGATTTGGTTCTTGTAAAAAGATGTTACTGTTTGAGATTATGATCTACGAGCTCAACTTTGAGATTTTGATCTTTTGCTCTTCGAATTTGTCTTCGGATTGCAGAGTTGGAATTGATGGAAGAATTTGTTTGTTTTGTTCTTTAATCTTCGTTGGCATTCAGGATTGTTGAGAATGAACTCTTTAAGCAAGATTGGAGGTCAAGGAAGAAGGTTCAGATTTTTCAGTATGTTGTACTCAAGTGGGCATTTGCCCTTCTCATTGGGCTCGGAACCGGACTAGTTGGCATCTTCAACAACATTGCGGTCGAGAATATTTCAGGTTTCAAGCTCTTGCTGACTACAGATCTTATGTCTAAGCAAAAGTGAGACTTCTTTTTCACTGCCTGAATCTACTATTTCTCAGCTTCGATTTTGATTGAGTGCCAGTGAAAACGATCACGATATCACGATGAAATGGTTCACCAGTGCAGATATTTCAAGGCTTTTTTGGCGTATGCCGGTTGCAATGTCGGCTTAGCAGTTGCTGCAGGCGCTCTTTGTGCTTACGTTGCTCCAGCTGCAGCAGGTTCTGGTATTCCGGAGGTAAAAGCGTATCTCAATGGCGTCGATGCTCATTCGATCCTGGCTCCAAGCACTCTCTTTGTCAAGGTAGATACCAAAATCATCGGCAGAGTTTTACCCCGTTCGGTCTTTGACTTTCCCCTTTCATGTGTTTGATGTTATCTACTCTGAATTGGGATCGAAAGATTTTCGGTTCCATTCTAGGAGTGTCTGCAGGATTTGTGGTCGGAAAAGAAGGGCCAATGGTACACACGGGGGCTTGCATCGCCTCTTTGCTTGGGCAAGGCGGTTCCCGCAAGTACCATCTAACGTGGTCGTGGCTGAGATACTTCAAGAACGATAGGGACCGACGAGACTTGATCACTTGTGGTGCTGCTGCTGGCGTAGCAGCAGCGTTTCGTGCCCCAGTTGGCGGCGTTCTCTTTGCGCTCGAGGAGGCAGCTTCCTGGTACCATTTCTCTCTTCTCTATATCTCATTCTTTCAAAAAATGCAAAGCTTAAACAAATGAACTCTCTTTTGCCTGTGGAATGGCGTGAATTAGGTGGCGGAGCGCTCTTCTTTGGAGGACCTTTTTCACAACAGCAGTAGTTGCTATAATTCTAAGAGCCTTTATGCAATTTTGCTCCACGGGAATATGCGGGTTATTCGGGCAAGGAGGTCTGATAATGTACGATGTCAGTGCAGCTAAAGCGACATTTAGCGGCCCTGATATAATAGCAGTAATTTTACTTGGTGTTATCGGAGGCGTTCTCGGAAGCTTTTATAACTACCTTGTGGACAAGGTCGTCCGAACTTATAGCATCATTAACGAGTACGCTCCATCGCATATTTGAGCTTTTAACAACTCATCAATCCGTTGCATTTACGGCAATGTATGTATGATCCCGCTTCTGATTGTCGTTTGATATCCACTGCAGAAAGGGTCCCGGTTCGAAAATCTTGCTGGTCATGACCGTTGCCATTTTGACGTCGTGTTGCTATTACATTTTGCCGTGGTTTGTAAAGTGCATCCCTTGCCCTGCCGACAGCTCGGTTAGCTGTCCTACAACCGATGAATCGGGCAACTACAAGGCCTTTCACTGTCCACCGGGCCATTACAATGACCTGGCCTCGCTCTTTTTGAACACCAACGACGATGCCATTCGCAACCTATTTAGTACAAGCACAAGACAAGAATTCCACATCATGTCCCTCTTCATCTTCTTTGCGGTCGTTTACTTCCTCGGAGTCATCACTTACGGTATAGCCATTCCCTCCGGTCTCTTCATCCCTGTCATACTAGCGGGAGCTTGTTACGGTCGACTTGTTGGACGATTCTTTGAATCGATGTCTAGTCTTGACACGGGCCTCTTTTCCTTGCTCGGTGCAGCCTCCTTCCTCGGCGGCACCATGAGAATGACGGTTTCCTTGTGTGTTATACTTCTCGAACTCACTAACGACTTGTTGTTACTTCCTCTTGTGATGTTGGTTCTCCTAATTTCAAAGACCGCCGCCGATACCTTTAACCAGGGAGTTTACGACCAAATACTGAAAATAAAAGGGTTGCCATACTTGGAAGCCCATGCCGAACCTTACATGAGGTATTTGGTTGCCGGTGACGTCGTTTCAGGTCCGTTGGTCCTGTTTTCTGGTGTCGAAAAGGTAGGAAATATCCTACACGCTCTACGGACGACAGGGCATAACGGATTCCCAGTGATCGACGAACCGCCTTTCTCTGAAGCTCCAGAGCTGTGTGGCCTTGTGTTGAGATCTCATTTGCTTGTTTTGCTAAAGGGGAAGAACTTTATGCGGGAGCGAGTTGTGTCTGGCAGAGAGGTGCTGCAAAAGTTCGCGGCATTTGATTTTGCAAAGGCTGGATCGGGAAAGGGAGTGAAACTAGAGGATCTTGATATCGAAGACGAGGAAATGGAGATGTACGTGGATTTGCATCCGATCACAAACACATCGCCGTACATGGTTGTTGAGACAATGTCGCTTGCTAAGGCCGCGATTCTGTTTCGGCAACTCGGTCTAAGGCACATGTGTGTTGTGCCAAAAACACAAGGGGTAATGCTTTCTAATTTGAATCAGGACTCGTAACGAGACCATGATCGATAAGTCTTTTTTCATATCGAAACGTTTACAGCGTCGAGTTGTCTTTCAAGATTTTATTCTGATTTAGTGTGATGAAACTGAAACTTCATAGTGACATTTCTTTTTTTTGTGTGTTTTTTTGTTGCACATTGCAGAGACCGCCGATCGTCGGGATTCTGACGCGGCACGACTTCATGCCGGAGCACATTTTGGGACTGTACCCTCATCTGAATCCTCACAAGTAAAATGGTGCCATTGCCAGTGTTTCCAAAGTGCATTGTTGATCAAGAAATTTGATTGTGCAATGGCTTTTTGTTGTGAAATTTTACACCTGTGTTTGGATTTTGTTGAAAAAGAAAAGAAAAGAGGCCTTTAAAAGAAGAAAAAAAAATTTTTTTGATTTTTTTTTGAAATAAAGCAGTGGCCAAAACAAGTTCAGCTTTGTTAAGGAAATAACAGCACCTGCCATGTGGATTTTGGGATAGGATAATGCAAAGCTTTTTATTTTTTATTTTACTTTGTTTATTTTTATTATTATTCTTTTTATTTTTTGTGTTTGGCTATGTATCATCTACAAGATTTTTTTTTTCTTTTGAATTTTTTTTTAGAGACTCACAACTCCTGTTACAATTGTTTGTATTTCTATTTATTTTTATTTTATTTTTTGTTGTTAGAACTTGTTTTGCAACCTCATTGTCAGGAATTGATTATGAAAAAGATTATTAAAAAAGAAAAAGAAAAAAAAAAGATGAAGTCAGGTCAGTATAAACATGTATAGTGGGCTGTTGAATTATACCAGAAAGGGAGACTCCAAAAGATAAAAAAACAAAATTAAAATCTTTGAAATTTTTTCTTTATTTCTTTTTATTTTATTTTAAACTCCCTTTCTTTTTTTTTTTTTCAGTTAATTAGTGTTTAATTGTTGCTTGAGTACTAATTATTGAGAGCATTCTTGACATTAGGATTGTTTTTTTCAATCTTTTATAAAGCACGAGGGATGCTTTTTGGATGTAATTTAAACTTTAAAGTATCTATAATATTTCGATAAAATTCAGAGGATTTTTCTTTAAAAAAATTTATTTTTCAAAAAATGAATTATGACAATTAAAACTCATTGCAGGTTTATTTTGCAAATTGTTATAGCAATTATTGTGGCCATAATATTAAAATTAGAGAAGCGTCGGCTGATTAAGCAATTAAAAATCCTTTTTCACTTGATTGGCCCCTTATTTGGAGCAAAGTTGACCTTGACGTGGTAGCATCCAAAAATTGATTTGTCCTTTTTTTTTGTTGTATTTTATTTTTGTTTTCCATATGAATCACATTTTTTTTTTTATCCCAATTCTAACTACAAGTCGTAACTCCGTAAGACACACTTCACTCCACTTAAAGATACATAGTTCGAATCCATACATATCAGATTAAAAAAAAAAAAAAAAAACTCCACAAGACATCTCTATTTATTCAAAGGAGATTAAAATCTTTTAAGAAAAACCGAGGTCCATGCACATGTTGGATAGCATTTTACCTAACCTAACTCAACAATGTTGATGTGGAAATTCCATGTGTAACATAACATTGACAAATGACAAGGGAAGGGAAAATGAACCTAATGAATGTTGTTCAATTTGATATTAAAAAAATGAAAAAGAGAGATAGAACACTGTTATGTGTCATCCTCGAATTTTATCCAGATGATAACGTTCGTGATTGGTGCACACAAGAATTTTGGTCAACTTGTGGGACAAGAAAATGGTAGGGCCAAGGGATTAATTAGGCGCCCATTTTGCATGTCGCTATTACGAAAATCACTATTGCTTTCTTTCCGCAAACTACTAATGGTCCGTTTGGTGAATGAATTTGAGTTGAAAAAGTACAGTTTAATTGAAAAATTTTAGTCGACTTTTCAAAAAAGATAAAAACTTTTTCATAAAAGGACAAAAACTAAGATAAAAAAATACAGTTTCAAATGGATCACTAAACGAGGCCTAAGATGTTTTAGTTGGCGAAGTTGTCTTTCGCCTACCCATGCATTCAACAATTCGAAAGATGGACCTTGAATTTAATCATTATCCGAAATAGAGTAGGCTTCCTCAGTCCTTTATTACCAGGATTAAGTAGATGAGAATCATCTAAGTACTGTTAATCCTAACAACTTTAATAGTTTACCTCTAATTTTCTTTTTAATTAATTAATCCCATTTTCCACACAATGTCAGTACGAACACCCCAATCAGTGTAATGAGATGTGTCTATTTATCTATGTCTTTGCTCGAAATACGAAATCTAATGGAAACAAAATGTTATCCTCATTCCTCATTGTCCTCGAAAATTAAAACATGACATTTTTCTTTTGCCGGAGTTACTATACTTCGAAAATAATAATAATAATAATAATAATGATAATTAAAAGAAGAAGCATTAATAAATGCTTTAATTTCAGCAAAAACTTGCTAATAACTTTACAACGGGAGTAATTCCAGAAGGGGCTCTGAGATTTCGTGTAAGAAATGCAAAACAAAACCATTTCCAAAAACCTTCCGAAGGGGCCGATGTTTTTATCTCTCTCTAAATGTATATGGTTATGATGCCAACTAAGACCAAAAAACTGTCTAAGATTACTCCTTGAGAAGAAGCTCGATTTTGCTGTGAAACAATACCGGGCCAAAACAATAGCCGTCTCAGATTCGGAGAAACTTGGTCAAATTCAAACCACAAGGAACATGGAAAGAACCTTCTAATTTAGTTCCTACTTTGCTTAAAATCTTGGACGTGGAACATAAGCTGCAAAAATAGAGAAAGAGTGGTAAAACTCACTGGAATATATGTATGTAAAATATATATGTGTGTGCGAGCGTGTGCGTATAAGCATGCCATGGTACCTTGGTCCCAACGTAAAATGTCACCAACATTCCAGCCAGAACAGGCATCCCTGCGCAGAAGAATATTGCATTAGCTCATTTCACTTTGGAGATATTAACCATGTTTGAGAGTTGGACGCTATTGAGTACCATCTTTTTCAAGGAACCGAGAAATTAACCAGTTAATGCCTGAAGATCCAATGACAAAGCCAACGAGGTTTGCGACCTGCATAACAACAACATCGATGAAGTATCATTTGCACAGTCGGCAGACACTCACTTACGAGTACGAACGCAAAGAAAGACTCGTTTTATACTTAGAACAATATGACTCCAGACCATTACTACTCACTAATAATTCACTGCCATCGGTCACTCAAATCTAAAGCAACAAAATTTCTCAAAAATAAGTATGAAGCTGACAGTGGGATGTGTGAATGCTTCGGTGACTAAATTGAGCTGGAAGTGTGTTCAATTTAAGTTGCTATCAAGTCTCTGTGTACTTGGAAACGAAAGGCTAACACGAGCATTTTCATGTTCAACTTTTCCTAGAGATGCTTCACATAAACTTTCATGGGGGAATTAGAATTAGGAAATTTACAAACCACCGGGTTAGTATTGTACCTTACTATCCCCAAGATCCTAAACGGAACTAGTAATGAAATGAACATTTCATATTAGCCATTTCGAATATCCTTAAATCAGATATACAAACACCGTAATCATAGATAATCATAGTGAAATAATGGATTGGATAGTGATGTTAGGAACTGAAAAAGCATTGGACTAAAAAGGATAATGAACCAACCATGAGACAGGTGATTGTGACAGCACCAGCAACTGCACGAAGCTCACGCAGTACAAACACTCTGAAAGCGCTTGAAGCCTGGAACAAGTAATCAGGAGAAAAAAAAGAGAAGAAAAAGAAAGGAAAGAAAGCCAATATCATTATTATGTTAAATAAAATATAGTCGAGGAAAGTTTACATGGAGAAACAGGTTACCTGAAATGCGCTAGCTGCCGATTTAAAGAGCATTTCCGGAATAAAGAACAAACAAGTCAACCATGCCCACGAAAGAAGCTTCCTAATGTCAGACAACAATAAGAATCTCACTATGGCGTACGTTTGAGAAATTTTCTGCTTCTATTGTTTCCAAAATTGATCAAGTGGCAAAAGCACAACGGAAGATATAACTACCACTCTAAATCATGCCACAGGGCAACAAATGTGAATATAGCCCAAATGTTCAGCAGCTTCTTTTGTGATCCACCAAGAGGAATATACATATACCTGGAATTGTAATCACTATTAGGGCGGAAAACAAAGTGAAAAAGAAGCAGGATTGCAGGAGAAAGGGTCGAATAATTGAAAGTCGAACCTCACTAGCCATTTGTTATAGGAAGCATGCCAGTTTTTCCAAAAGCTTTCCAAGTTATAGCAATTATTAATGCACCTTGGCATGTTCTCCGGGGCCTCAATTCCGCATATCTGCATCGCTGCAAGGTCATCATCTTTTTCTTTGGTGTGCACAGAAACATTAAAGCTAAAGCATCTTGTGAAGAAAGAGTAAGGAGAAAATTAAATCAATTATATTCTCAACTAACATACCAGTGACCAGAATCGAAAGTAGCGCCATATCAGAAAGAACTTGAGCCACATGAAGTTTAACACCTGTGCACATCAAATTAAACAACCTTAAATATGCTTTAAGACTCGCAAAAAAAGTGAATATTCTCGTCGATATGCTAGCATCTTACCCCATATCCGACGATAAACACATCCAAAGGAGATAAATGTCTCCATGCACGGCTATTAAGCAAGAAACAGAAAGTTTACTACCAGAGAATTAAAATTTATGCAAAAAGATGAAATTCAAACGATGGAAGAAATTAACCTGATTGCAAAGGCATTGTAATAGAATAGATGCGTCATTAGTTCCATCAGGAGAAGACTGAAGATCCAACGAACACCGTACCACGCAACATCTCTAATTGAGAAATTATTTTGAGGCACATCTAGCTGAAAGAATATAGCAGGAGACAACATAATAAGATTCAAATCAAACCTATTTATAAGGACCATTCTAACATATGGAATCCTAGTTTTCAACCTTGAGTTTATACATATACATATATAAATATATAATTCCAATGGAAACACAAGTACAAATACATCAAAATGATACTAAGAGGTCAAGACAGTGACTAACCTGAGAAGCAAATGCGTTGAAGCTCACAACTGGCCCAGCGAGATAAAGAGGTGCATATACCAAGTAAGATAGATATATACTAAATGCAAACTTGTCATCCGGGACACTTTTCTCCTGATATCAATACAATATTTTTTAAAATATATACACACGCGCGCGCGCAAGGAGTATGCTTCAGAAACACCTACGCTAACCTGTAAAAACTGGTAACAAGTTTTCCCTGATTTACAAAACTGGCAATGTTGAACATGTTTCTGCAACAATATCAGACAAATGAACGAGAGTCAATAGAGCTTATTTCTATTAAAATCCTAAACATTATGAACATATAAAACCATGCATTGATTCTAACATTGTGTGAACTTAGAAACACAAGTTTCAGTTAAAATAAAGAAGACAAGATTAAATATTCGTTGATACACACTGTGGGTTCACAACGTCTAACATAAGATAAGATATAAACATCAATTAGATGGAAGGTAGAAGGAAAGGAGTGATCCTAGGTTACTAAAAGGGTGGAAATTGTATACAAATTTTTGTACGGAAGAAAGAATAAAATAAAATAAAATAAAAATAAAAAAAGGGGGGAAGAAAAAAATTAAAGAAAAGTACTCAGAGACACGAACTTGAGAGTCTAACTATCAAACCAATAGCTAAAGAATACCTTTATACTGGATCGTGAATCTTGATGTGCCCAATGGTAATCATAGCCGAAACTTATCATACGTAAAACAACTATCAAGACACAACATGAGAAATTGTAAATGTGTTGAAATCTCAAATGAGAACTTATACTTCAGTATATAGTACCCAAAAAAAAAAAAGGACAAAACATTAATGCACAAATAGGAGCTTCAAAAATCGAACCGAAAGCTATATTTTACTATATTTCCAATACTTATCAAAGTAAGGGGAAAATAATCATATAGATATAGTACAATCTGGATTACAGTTCAAATGGGATATGTAGATCCCAGCCAGCAATGAAAATCACACCACTGTCAATCCTTCAAGGCTTAAACTAATCGAAGCATAGCTTGCTAAGCCCCTTACAATTATTTCGATTCCATGAAATAGAGAAATGAAGAAACTGATCAGTGTCTCTCTTAGTAGCATAGCTACTATCCATCACTTTAAAATTCGACCCCCTTATTACGATTCTCTATCATTAAGATCCTAACAAAACTATTGGCATCTTTGAGAAAACTTCGCTGACAAAGATTCTTTCAGAGAAGGCAGCACCATTATGCTCTCCAAAAAACAAACGACCTGTAACTCACTGGAGTTCATTTCTCAACAGGGAAAGCTTTGTTGTTACTAGAACTTCGTTTTGTAGGACGTATAAGCATATAACCTTCTTAACACAGACTAACTTTTCAGGTTCATCTAAAATTGTGGGAACCTTGAACCACTTTAAGGATTTCCACTACAGCAAGCTCCACAAATGATCGTTGAAAAAAAAAATTTTGATGTTTGAAAACCACAAATGCGCACAGTTAATCACTCCAGCAAAGGTATGAAACTAAAATTTGAAAAGATGAACGAGGTTAAAAAATACCAAAGTTGAAGCATATGTGCCATCGAAAGGTTCCTCGATAGTCGTCCAAGAACGCCCAATGTTGGCTAATCCAAAATAAACAAGCACAAGTAGTAAGTAGCTGGAAAGAATGGCCTTAGAATCATTAATCTACTCTCGAAAGAAATCAATAGAGATATTAGGCACAACACTCACCCTAGTGTGGAGAATGAATATCCATCATAAACACGGTTACAAATGAGGAAAAATAGGTTGAAACTCCAAAAAACGAAAGAGAAGTACTTTGTTCTCGCGAATATCTGCAGTGTCAACAACTAGGAAAATTATCCGGATAATTATGAAGACCAGTGTAACAATAAAACTTATACGATGATAAAAACGAAGGAAACACACCTTTACTAACAGAAAGTTTGCAGAAGCAATTGAGATGATGAATACAATGCTTTCAGGAAGAAAGATAGAAAACGAAAAGTTAGCTAAAAATATCACCTGATCATTGGTAGTTTTATATCAGAGCTTTCTTATGAAAGAAGAACACATACCAAGCACCATGAAGATATGAGAGGTATGCCAAAGAAATTAAGAGCCAAATAACGGACATCCCTTTTGCTTTTAAATGAAAAAGGGATCTCAATGCATTGGCCACGAAAGCGAAAATCATGAAGACAACAGTGAGAATAGGCAAATTTCCCCGAAAGTTCCTCCATTGGGCATCAGAGACATCCTAAGTGAAAACAAAAAAGGGTTAAAAATATAGAACTACAACCCTCTAACCTAGTGCAAATCAACTGCCATTTGGAATTGTCTCATATCGATAACGAGCCATAAACCAATTGACATGAATTCACTTCCCAAAATTGAAGGGCTTATGAAGTAACGTGTTCTCATTCTATTTAGACCATATATACTTGACAAAATCATGTAATAGGCGATTCTTTAAATTCCGAAATCACAAGGCCATTATGACAGATGCAAAACTTTGGTCATTTCCAATGAAGTAACGTGTGTATGTGTGTTAGAGAGAGAGAGAGAGAGAGAGAGTACGTTGAGGCGCGGAGATAAGAACCATCCAGGACGCAAACCAAAGAGCGTGGTGTAATGATCTGCTCATTTTGCCCGCAAAGAAATATATATATATATATATATATATATCAGAAAACAAGGCATCAAAGCATCAGAAATGCAGTACTGATAGAAGAAACAACTGGGTTATTTCTAATTTTATTTTCAATTACCGCGAGAAAGTTGAAGAGAACGAAGAATGATGAAGACATAGAAGGCCGCAGCATAAAGAAGTAGGAAAGCCAACTCTCTGGACTTTGGATTCCAACTTCTGTTAATGGTACTACTATGATGATCCTTCTTCATTGGAGCCACTCTCAAGCTTGAAAGGTGAAATGGGCTGATCAAGAAAGCAGTTCTGAATCTCAGTGCTTAAGAAACTTGATCGTTGATAGTTGGTTCACAAAGTGTTCGAAGAAATGCCTAGGAGAAAATTGCTGTTTATAGCATCAACTCACAACACCAAACACAAAAGATATTGGTATTATGACTCAATCCCATTTTCAAATGCTGCATAAAATGAAATAAAGTGACCCCATTTAGGCAAACGACCATTTAAATACATTTATACATATGTGTGTGTGTGTGTATGGAATTCCTTTAAGTCACGCAATAACCCAGATGAATGCAGTAAATAAACACGCATATGAAGGAGAAAAGAGAAGGCGAGGATTGTTTTCTTGAAACTAAATTGGGATCAATTAATTTTCAACAAGTTTATGGATTTACATACCGATTTGCTTACTGAATTCGAAGTCCAAAACATTTCCTCTTTAATATTTATATGTATTCATATATGTATAGAGAGAGAGAGAGGGGTGGATGGGTGGTGTGTGAGGGATGGGTATGCACCTTAATGGTGGTTGAAGCTCTGGTCTTGTTCCCAACTGTAGGCGCCAGAGTACTAATTTCTTCTCTTCTCCTATATAAAAAATAAAAATAAAAATAAGAAAGGCCTAAATATGTGTCGTTTGTTAGAAAACGATTCGTTGATTCCAACAGAGTATGTGTCGTCTGTTAGTGAACGACATTAATTTCTTTGTCGAGAAACCACGTACTCTCCTTTAGGGATGACAAAATAAAATGACGTGTCGTAAAAAAATAATATATGAAATCAAATAACAATAATATAGGTTGAGAAACAAAAAAGGTCTTATATATAATAACAACAATATATATTAAAAAGGTCTTTAAATAATATATATTATAATATATATATATATATAATATAACAATAACATAAATAAATAATTTTATAATTTTCATTTTAGACAAGGTTACTTTGATAAATATTTCCCGTCGAGAATAATAAATGGACTAATGTCGGAATCCCACCACAAAAGTTCGATGCAAATTGTCAAATTTCACTCGTTTCAATTTCAATTGACTCGAATTTAATTGAAACAAGAATTAATGAAAACCTCTTCAACCACTTAGAGGATCTCAAACATTTTCCAAAATCCCTTTTAACGTCTATTCAAAAATACCTTTCGATTTTCTTCTTAATTCAGATTGTCAATTTTTATGCAAATCCAAACATCAATTTAAATAATGAGCCATTTACGTAAACAAACATGGAACATTAAATTTGTGGGGACATATTCCCAAAAAAAAAAATCATGGATTAAATTGTTTTTATTTCCACAGTTGGTCTTTTTTTTTTTTTTTTTTTTTAAACGCCTTGATTCCAATCATATGAAAGAATATTCTTTTAGAAAATGGGCAGGTCTACCATGGGGGACAGTTGCTTTTCCTCATGGATGGTGAAATCGTGGGAAGCACAACGTAGGACGTAACAATACTATCATATACAGTAAAGCATAAGAATTTTGCTTTTTCTTTCCCAAAAAAAAAAAAAAAAAAACTTTTAGTCTATTTTTCAATGTTTTGCATTATATTGCTTTCAAAAATATGTATGCTGAAAACCTCATACACAGTGGTTGGACGAAGGGGAAGAAAGAAATTCCTTCTGATTCATGAAAAGCTTTCGACATAGATCGCTTGAAGAAAGAAGGGGAAGAAAGAAAGTGTAATCATGTGTAAAATATCTCACGGTAGTTTTGGTGTATTTTTTTTATTTGAATCATTAAAAACTGATCAAAAGGTTGATAATTTTTATCTCATTAATAGGGTAAATTAAGATAGTCTCGTTTTAGAACTACCTTATCTATAAAGTGAAAAACGATGAGTATATTAAAAATGGCATGATTTTTTCTTTTTGAATAAAAAAATAATCAGTAATGTCTTCGGCTTCTTGTCCAACATCATTAGACGAATTTTGATTAGGCATTCAACCGCCATTTATGCAAGATTCAAAAAAATTTATTTCATAGGTATATACCTTAAAAGAAAAACTCTTATATATAATATAATTCGAATATTTAAATAAAAGAAAACGTGTCAAATACAACGATATCACATCAGCGTCTTTGTGAGGAGAGGCATGATAGAATCAAACATATATGCTGTCTTTGTAGAAAAAAGATATCGGCCCCCATCTCAATATGCCTTTCTTTTTCTTTTACTCTTCTTTTCTTTTCTTTTTTCAACCTTTTCCAATCTTCTTCCACCATTTCCTTCTAATTGGTATTGATGTTTTTTTTTTTTTTTTTGTTTTCTTTCTTCCATTTTTTATTTTTTTATTTTTAAATCAATATAGAAGTTGTTAAAGACTACGCTTGTAAAAAATTAATAATAACAAAACAAAAGTTTTTGCTAGAAAAAATAAGGAATAAAACAAAAGTTTGTTAGATATCACTGCTGTAGTAGCGAGCACATGTTTAGCCGGGAAAAAAGAGTTTTCAGATTGAGAGATCATTGTTTATTGTGAAGAGAGACATGTAGAACAGAAAAAAAAAAAAAAAACAAAATATAATTTATAATTGTTATAAATTATTGGACTATATTAAAATCATATTATTATAATACATAGATAATTAATTTAAGAAGATCTAATTTATAATTCATAAATGACTAAATATTATTGATGAAAGCATGAACAACACACAAAAAAAAATTAAAAAAGTTTTTTTTTTTTAACATTAAGTAAGGAGGATTTGAACTCTGTACTTTTTGATGGAATTAAGTATGCTATTACTACTAAATTATACCTATAATCACAAAAAATTGTAAGGTTTGAGTGGTCATATCTTTAATTTATGGGAATAATGGATCATAATTACATAATACAAGCTTGTCTTGTCTTTTTATAGGCGGAAATTGAAATTCAAAAAAAAAAAAAAAAGGTTAAGAAAGAAACTCATACATATCTATTTTTCAAAATAATGTTCGGTAATGTAGAGGAAAAACAGAAAAATAAACTTTTTAATTTGTTTGTTTTTATTTTTATTTTTTTGAAAATTTACTTTTGTGATTTTATGCTTGTTTTAGGTAGTCTGTTGCCTGTTTTATCTTTTATTAACTTTTTTCAAATTAATAAATTGAGTTGAAAGTTTGGTGCGTGATGTGAATTTTGAATGAACATGACAAAGGAATCATGAAACCGAGATCCTGAATGAACATAATAAACATATGACTAGTTCTTTAGTTTTTGAAAAAAAAAAAAAACATATATATATATATATAACACAAACATGGGAAAAGAAATTGATGGATTAAACACTTTTTAGTAATGATTTGGAACTGATTTTATTTTGGATATGGAAATAGAAGTGATAACTATTTTAAAATGATGTCGAAATCGTTTTTAAATTAATGTTTGATTGTATTTTTAGAGTGATAATTTTAATAAAAGAATTATGTTTGGATATGTTTTTGAAATTATGTTTTAAGTTATATGCTCTAACAAATGAAAACAGAAAGTAGAAAATAACTTTAAGCCATTTTTCATGTTATTGACGAAAATCATTCACATCAATTTTTATTTTTGATTCTATTTTCAAGGCATTTAATACACAAAAAACGTGCCGTTTCATTTCCAAAATAATTTTAAAACAATGACAAACGTCCCCGTGTTAGAAAACTGTTTTAACAATTCATTAACTATAAGTTCAGCCAAAAAAAAAAAATTCATTAACTAAAGTGCAAGAAAAGAAAAATAAGAGATGACAGTGTCAAACTGCAAAAATTCAAAGGCACAAAGATTAAAAAATAAATAAATAAATAACTATAACTGAATGTTAAAATCTCATAGTATATGAAAAATTACCAAATTAGAAAAAAGAAGAGAATTCTTCCATATCTAGTATGATTAAAAAATACAAAGATAATGTATAACTACTAAACAAATATATTTTATTGTTGAATTTATTCCCAAATCTAGAACACGTTAAATCTTTATCTATTTCTTTTTTTTTTTTAATGAATCTTTTTATATCTTTATAATGTAAAGTTATAGATTTCATAATCTCTTAATTACTTTATGATATAAATGATAGAAAGATAACAAAAGGAAACGGTCGTTACTTATCAAAAAAAAAAGGGTCGACGCATGTGCAATGCTCACATATAAAAACATTATTTTTTACATTAATTTAATACTTACACAAAAAACAAAGCAGACATTATAATAACTTCAAGTGGACAAGGTCTATTCAATTTGGAATTACATAATTCAATATAATCAAGACATGTTTGTTGGAACAAAGTCATCTACTTTTCCAAATCCTTAATCACCTTTAGCCCGATAGAAGAAGCATATTCAATGAGATTAAGGAGAGTGTTGTGATGCGGCTGCAATTATGGAAGAGTAAAGTTTTCTCAATGAGAACAAGGTTGGGGGATTGTTAAATGTCTGATTCGTTGATCGGAAAGATCTTTAAAGCTAAGTATTTTCTGAATTCCGATTTTATAAATGTTAGCCTCAAATCTATTGCTTCTTATGCTTCGAGGTCCATTGTTTGGGGTAGGGATTTATTGTCTAGAGGCTTGCGGTGGATAGTTGGAAATGGCCTTTCCATTAAGGCTTTTTCGAATCCATAGATTCCCAGACGCTGTTCATTCTGATTACTGATGTGCACTGGCTATTTAGGATTTGTTGGTGTTGGCTTGGCGCGGTGATTTGAGACCATTTGGGAGTTATTGTTGCAATTTTTGGTAGACGTATTGAGAGAAGTTTTAGTCCTTACATTGCGGAGTGTTTGGCACTGTGGAAGTGGCTTCTCTTAGCTAAAAATCTGAGAAAATTAGTAATTGACTAATGGTCAATTAATGGTAAGTCAATCACTGATTAATTATTATGCGGTCAATCACTGATTGATCATTTAAGAAAATTGATTAACTATTTTAGAAAAAATGATCTTTTAACTAATTTTTAAAGACCACTTCTATGGTCCTTTAAACGAGATAGGTCTCCAAAAAATAGATCCACTTGTCAGTCAAAGAGACTTTTTTTTTTCTTTTTTCTTTTTTTTAATGTTAACATACTATAACCAGTTTAGTGTTCCCTTTTTGACGTACACATAAATTTAGAATAAAAGATTAAGGATAATTATTTCAATTGAAGATTCAGGGTTAGTTAGTTTGGGGTTAAAATTTAAACCCAAAATTTTCAACTTAATTTTTATTTTTTTCTCAAAAAGTTTTTTATTTTTTCTAAAAAAAGTCAACAAAAATTACTATTGAAACATAAAAATCTTAACTTAAACTCAAATATCAAACACCCCTCGTTATTAAGTGGGTAGCTAAACTGTTGGGAAATTGTAAATTAATTGGGACAATTGTGTAAATTCACAATGCAAAATAATTTTTTAAATTTAGAGGGAAAGTAGCGGGAAATTGTGCAAAAGTTAAGCCAAAACAAGGCAACGTATTGGGATCATTGTGGGTTGTTCTGACTTCTCTTTTCTTCTTTCTTTCTTTTTTTTTTCTTTTTTTTTTTTAATCATTGTAATGACTGTGCTCAAACCCAAGGTGCAGAACACTTTTTTTTTTTTTTTGGATAAAATTTGTGTCTGGAAGCAAAATTCCATTACACCCCCCACAAAACCCAATCACATCTCTCTCTCTCTCTCTCTCCCTCCCTCTCTCTCTCTCTCTCTCCAAAACCTCTCCATTGACCCCAACAACAATCTCACAGTTTCAACTTCAAAGACAGAATTTCGTTGAACCATGATTTCCCCTTGATTTTAAGGAATCTTTTTGCTCTGTTAAAGATTATTTATGGGTCATTTAAAAGAAGGGATTGAAAAGAGCTTTTTGATGCATTTTCGCGTGGGGATCGCACCTAGGAGAGAGAGGACATGATACTTTTTTTTTTCAGCTTTCGGTTTTTTTAGGTACCCAATGTCTGTAAACAACGTAATAAATTACCCTTTATACCCTTCATTACCCTCAATTAATATTATCCTTAAAAAAATACTATTTAACTATAAATATTTTTTTTTCTATTATTAGCTGACGTCAAAATCATCTGAGACAAAATATGACATTAAAGTTTTATTAGAATTCTTTTTTCAAAAAAATAATTTTTTTATTAGAATTCAGCGATAATATAACAATTTTTTTCTTTTTTTCTTTTTTTTTTCTCTTTTTGAGGTAAAAGTACATCAATTTCAAAACTTTTTGTTACTGATATTTTTTTTCTGCCCTGTCATAGAATTTATCTTTTTTTTGGTTGCCCCTATGCTTACAAGATTATTATTATTATTATTATTATTATTATTATGGGTTGTCCTAGTATTTATTTATTTGCTTTCGTTACTTTCCACGAACTTTAAACATTAATTCTATGCTATGTTATCATTTTATAGATAAGCACGTGATAGTGACAATTTTTTAATTTTGTTTTTGTTGTTGTCGAGGGAATAATAAAAAAGAGAAATTGAAGAAAGTGACATGTGAACAAAACGCACAAGGTTAATGCATATAGGGCAAGAAAATATGACCAAATGGAAAGTTCCTAATCGTAGCCTTACTGGACACAATCAATCCATTACCAGATCGGATCAAATGCCCATTCTAACTTAGGACCTATATGAAGATGATGTTTTAAAGATTAGATTGAAGATATATGTTCGTGAATATATATTATTTCAAACAACTCTTTTTAATTTATTTTTTAAAAATATATATATCAATATTCAAACAAACGACTAGTTACACGTATCGTGAATGAAAATTTGAATAAATTAGACATAAATTAAGTAGATGTATGTTTGAGGGAAAACTTTTTAAAAAATTATGTGATATTATAAATAATACAAAAAATTAAAATATATTCGAAAAAAAATATATATAATAGATTTTATCTTATTCGTGTTGCCGTTATGAGTATTTTGACATAAAATTTATTTCATTTTGATTTAAAATGAAAAAATTATGAATTTTTAAAATTTAAATTAAAAAAAAAAAAGAAGATAAAAAAAATTTAATATAAAATTGATATTTAAAATTCAAACGATGGTGTGACGGGCCCTTAAAAGTCATACCTCTCTTAGTTCTAAACAAGGAATGAAAAAAAATACAATATTATTTATACCCTATTAGTAATGCTTAGCCATTGAGTACAAAGGATTCAAGAAATATACAAATAAAATATCTGATGACCTCTTATTAAAAAATTCATTATGTCATAGATAATATTTAATCAATTCTGTTATGAGATATTGATAAATGAAATTAGATAAAATACTATTTGAAAAAAAATCTATCGCAAAACATTTTAAATTTTAAAGTGAGATTATATGATATTATTAGTTTGACAATCAAAAGATTCAAAACTGTGTAATAAATAATAGTCAAACTGCGTAATAAGTAATAGTGTTTTTTTTTTTTTGGGGGAAAGAAAGAAAAAAAAAAAACAAAAAACAAAAAAAAAAAAGAGTTGAATCATCGTCTGCTCTCTTTCTCTCTCATTTCCTTGATTGAAGCTGTTTAAATAAAACAAAAATAAATAAATTAACAAATATAAAAGGAAATGACATATTACACAAAGCTAAAACGCAACAAGCAAGAAATCATTTTCTCTCATCTCTGGTCATCAATAATCTTCATCTGAGCTTTCATCGCGTTAATGGTGAAGTGAGAAGAAGAAGAAGATGATGAAGAAGTTATCCATAAGCATCGTCTTTTTTCTCCTCCTAATAGTACTCCTCCCACAACTTTCTCTCTCCCAATCCTTCTCTCTCTACCAATTCGGTCCGTTTAACCAATCAAATTACGCCACGTTAGCCGTCATCTCGCCGGCCACCATCAGCAACGGCGCCCTCCAAGTCACACCCGACTCGGCCGGCAACTTCTCGCTCACGAACCGCTCGGGCAGAATCCTCTTAAACCAATCCTTCAGACTTTGGAGTCCCACGTCGAGAACGCACAACCGTGTTGCGTCCTTTAACACCTCCTTCCTTGTGAACGTTTACCGTGTCGACGGCTTTCCCTCTCCTGGCGAGGGTTTGGCCTTCCTCATAGCCCCGAACCTCACCATCCCCACCGCTAGCGACGGCCAGTACCTCGGCCTGACCAACGCCACCACCGACGGCAGCGCCGATAACAAGATTGTCGCCGTCGAGCTCGATACTTTTAAGGAGGATTTCGACCCTGATGGCAACCACCTCGGCCTCGACGTCAACTCCGTCCGCTCGGTCATGACCGTGCCGCTCTCCGACTTCGGCATCGAGATCGCCCCCAACGGTACCAAGTTCTATATGGTTTGGATCGATTACGACGGCGAGAGCCGGCAGCTGACCGTGTTCATGGCGGAGCAAGAGCAAGAGGCGGACGAAGGGTTTGTGATCAGGTGATGTGGGACTGGATTACTCATTGAATTTGTGTTTTTATTAAAATAAGTTATTTTAATTTTGTTAATTATAGCCGATCACGACTCCTTTTTTTTTGTTATTTTTAAATTAAATTATGACTTTTATAATATGTTATTAATGTTAATTAGGGTAATTATTGAGGAGATGGGTATTTATGGTGGAGGTTGATTTTATCTATTTTAATAACTAATATTGAACAAGTCTCCTAATGAGACTAGAAATTAAAAATAGATTTTGTGTTTTTGTTAGAATTATTATATTTTAATTTTGGTTGTTATCCATTTTATCTTTGACGTTTTCATTTAGATTATGTCTGTTTATTATATGTTATAATTAGGATTGTGATTTTTACCTTCTCAATATTTTTAATGAATTAAGACTCTAAATAAGGCCGCCCATAATTTGTTTAGAAATGAGACTTTAGTCTTGTAATTTTAGATGAGATTTTTTTTTTTTTTTAAATTATAGTTCTAACTCTAGTAGATCGTCAGGCCGAAGCCAGAGAAGCCGATAATGGCGACGAATCTCAATCTTAGCCAAATTGTTGATCAGAAATCTTACTTTGGCTTTGCAGCCTCCACCGGGAGCTCCATCCAGCTGAATTGCGTGCTGAGATGGAATCTCACGGTGGAGGTGCTGCCAGGCGGAGAAGAAGGCGGCGGCGGTGACAGTGGAAAAGGACTAATTATCGGATTAGGCATCGGAGTGCCCATGCTGGTGATCGTGCTGATAGCATTAGCGGGGTTGGTATACCTACACAGGCGGCGGAAGGCGGCCGAGGACCACGCCATCTTGGGGGCCCTAAAGAGTCTTCCAGGGACCCCTAGGGAGTTCAAGTATAGTGAGCTGAAAAAGGCCACTAATAATTTTGATGACAAGAATAAGTTGGGTCAAGGTGGGTTTGGAATAGTGTATAGAGGGATTTTGCCAAAGGAGACGGTGGAAATAGCCGTGAAGAAATTCTCTAGAGGTAATCTAAAAGGGAAAGATGATTTCTTAGCTGAGCTCACTATTATAAATCGCCTCCGCCACAAACACCTAGTTCGGTTGGTTGGTAAGTCCTTTTTCTTACTTTAAATTTAAATTCTAGACTAGGTTTTTTTTTTTTCCCCTCAAAGAATGATGAATTTTGATTACTTCATCGCCTTTTATGTAAATCCCACGTTTTATATTTTCTAGTAAATTTTGTTCAACATCATATTATCATATTCGAAAATAGGTTTGTCTGATGATTTAAGAAAAATCTAAGATTAAATTTTTGAATAGATAAGGATTGTTTCACTTTACTTCCTATAACTCAAATGGATCAAAATAACTCCTTAAATTTATCATTAGTTATAATTCTGACATTTTCGTTGCTTAAATGTTAATTTTTAAATAGTTTTAATCAGAGAGGATTTTTCTCTTATTTAAATTATACAGGACAAAGTGAGACAACTCTTATTGTTCAAGGGTCAAATTTGAAATTACCCCAAAAATCTAATGACAATATGACAGAAAACTGTTTGTACGCAAAATGTTTTGAATTTCATAACCAATTTAGTAATACTCATATAAATCTTGACTTAAAAATATTCAACTCATGTAATGCAAACAGGATGGTGCCACCAGAATGGGACATTGCTCCTAGTGTATGACTACATGCCCAATGGCAGCCTGGACAACCACCTCTTCTGCAGCCCGGAGAAGGCGGCACTGAGCTGGAGCCTCCGGTACAAGATCGTTTCCGGGGTAGCCTCAGCCCTGCACTATTTGCACAATGAGTATGATCAGAAGGTGGTCCACCGCGATCTCAAGGCAAGCAACATAATGTTGGACGCCCAATTCAATGCGCGCCTTGGTGACTTTGGCCTCGCGCGTGCCTTGGACAATGAGAAGACCTCCTACTCCGAGCTTGAGGGTGTACCGGGCACCATGGGCTACATTGCCCCTGAATGCTTCCACACGGGGAAAGCCTCCCGCGAGTCTGATGTCTATGGCTTCGGTGCGGTGATTCTTGAAGTGGTCTGTGGACAGCGGCCGTGGACAAAGAAAGAGAACTTCCAGCTTTTGGTGGATTGGGTGTGGTGGCTGCACCGAGAGGGCTGCATTCTCAAGGGGATCGACGAGAGGCTTGGGAATGACTACTCAGCGGATGAGGCTAAGAGGCTTCTCCTGCTGGGGCTGGCTTGCTCCCATCCTAATGCGAGCGACAGGCCACAGACGCAGGCCATTGTGCAGATCATCTCGGGGTCAGTGGCGCCTCCTTATGTGCCTCCATTTAAGCCGCCTTTCGTGTGGCCATCGGCTGTGCCCGAAGGGACGGCGGTTGAGATGAACGCTGACAGTAACATGAACAGCAGGACTTCTAGTATCACAACAGGCTCTTCATGGAATGTTGGATGGACGCCGCGGTACACCAGCCGGGAGAGCAATGCCGCCGGTGATTACATTTCCGAACCTTAAAATGTTCATAATACAAGTCATAATAACCCAAAAAAATAAAAATAAAAAAATCGTCATCTCTTTGTTTTTCTTTTCTTTAGAAAAGTTAGACAAAGTTTGGTTTCCATTTTCCAGGTTGAGTATTTCCTTTCATAGTCCTTTTTTTTTTTTTTCCTTTGTTATTTGTTATTTCTCTATCATTCTTGTTGTTGATTTATTGAGGGAGAGGACGCTGAAAGTTCTGTGTGTAAATTGTATATTCTGACCAATAGTCATCTGAGCATTTTTTTACTTCTACTCTTGTTTCATTTTTTAAGTTTCCTTTATTGAGGATCCAAGTTTTGAATTTGACTCATATGTTCTTTATTTCTATCATCTTCGTATCATTCTAATAATTTCAAGACACGTTAATTAAAAATGTTACTTCAATTAAAATATCTTATCACATCGATTAAAATGATATGTTAGTTAAATTTGTGGTATATTTATTATTGAAAAGACACAGAAGATGATACAAATAAAGAGCCAAATGAGGCAAATCCCTACAGTGTTTGTTTGCTTTTTTTTTTTTTTTTTTTGAGATAAATTCTCACTAGGAAACAAATTGATAGTGTTGAACAAATCACAAACTCAACACTACACCTCTTTCAAATAGAATGTATATACATAGAAATATGTATAAAAACCAATTTTTTCCATTCCAAGAATCTTACATGTATCATCCTTCAAAGAATAACTTCATGCTATACTTATTTACAATTAATTTTCTTTTCGAAAAGAATAATAAAATCGCCTCCAAATAAACTAAAAAGGAAAAAAAGGAGACGAAACTACGTACACAGACGATGTGCCTGTACATAAGACCGGCATGAATTTAACTACGAGATGGATGTTGTATCAGACAAGTGGATTCTTGGGTTCGATTTGTTTGTCACGTATGGATTTCCAGTATCATCCAAATCGACAATGGCGGTGTCACCGGGCTTGTACTCTCCAGCAAGTAGTGCCTCGCTCAAGCGATCTTCAATAATCGATGTGATTGCCCGCCTGAGAGCTCGAGCGCCATAAGTCTCGCTATACCCTTGTTGGCATATAAGGTCCTTGACCGACTCCGACACTTCCAAACCAATTCCTAACGATATGAGCCTACCCTTCACCTCTTGCAGCATTATGTTAAAAATCTCGAGCATCTGGAACGAAACCACGAGTGAACCGGAAAATGGAGTT
Source organism: Ficus hispida (assembly GCA_025413025.1). Lineage (NCBI taxonomy): Eukaryota > Viridiplantae > Streptophyta > Magnoliopsida > Rosales > Moraceae > Ficus > Ficus hispida. The sequence continues at coordinate 20,379,792 of CM046369.1, forward strand.
AATATCACCTCTGTGAAGTGCATGCATTCATATATATATATATATATATATATATATCTATATCTATATATATGACAGTGTTTTTAAGGTACAAACCTGTGCCTTTTCAAGGGGATGGAACACGACGACTTCATCGATTCGGTTAAGCAGCTCTGGTCGGAAATATGACTTGAGTTCTTCAACTACTATCGCTTTCATTCCAGAATATGAAGTTGGTTCATCGTCTGCAAAGAAACCGAAGGAGCGGTGCCTACCCTTTGCAATGGCTGAGGAACCCACATTAGAAGTCATCACCACTAGCACGTCCTTAAAAGATACTCTTCGTCCCTATTAAACACAGTTCTTACGACGTTCAGAGACTTGAACATATACATCGACTTTGCACAAGGAAGACAAATTCTCTCAGTGCTTTATGTATCGACTTTTCTTAATTTATATTTTTTCCCCCTTATATTGAGCTGAAAATTCAATTTGAATCGTGGTTTTGGTCCAGTCAATAATACTACAAGGTCAAATTCATAACATACCTGAGAATCCGTTAGGTGACCATCTTCAAATAGTTGGAGAAGCATGTTGAAGACGTCTGGATGGGCCTTCTCAATTTCATCAAACAATACCACCGTATACGGGCGTCTTCGAATAGCTTCTGTTAAAGTCCCTCCCTCTCCATAGCCAACATAACCCGGGGGTGATCCAATTAATTTGCTCACAGAATGCCGCTCCATATATTCACTCATGTCGAGGCGTAACATGGCTTCCTCCTGAGTTGATAACATGCGAGGAAGATGCAAAATAAGATATAAGAATTTTGATGAAGTTATTGGTACACTGACCGCAATTGGGCACCAACTCACTACTTGGCATAATTGATGCATAGAATTCCCTTACACAGGCATAAGGCTACTAACCGAAGTTTCGATAACGTCACGACTTATGAATCTCACAATCTAGGCGAACATATTTGAAAAAGAACGAAAAAATAAAAAAAGGTTCTCCGAGTTTCCTATCCCAATAATTACTGTATAATGAAAAATGGGGAACTGAGTGATAAAAAAGCTGTACAGAGCCTTACCGATCCAAAGTAGCTTGCAGCCAAAGCTTTTGTTAGTTCGGTTTTTCCAACACCAGTAGGGCCACAAAAGAGCAGGGCCGCCATGGGCCTGTTAGGATCCTTTAAACCAACCCGAGATCTCTTAACAGCTCGACAAATGGCAGTCACAGCCTCATCTTGACCAACGACTCGTTTCCTTAGCTTTTCATCAAGATGGAGAAGATGCATCCTGTCATCTGCGGTGAGTCGCTCAACAGGGATCCCCGACCAAAGTGAAGCAACTTTTGCTATATCATCTGGCCCCACCACCGAAGGTCTGAAAAATACCATCAAACATAATTCGGTCACATACCAATTTGTCCCCAAGGGAAACCCAAGACCATTGGTTTAACACCATACATATTTTCAGGGCCAAAAGTCATACTCATCATCTGACGAGGAAGGCAAAGTGGAGTCTGCAACGTGTTCACTCGCATCATCCATGCCATTAGCATCAACATTTTTCAGCTTGCTTGCTAAGACCTATTCACATTGAAATGAAAACCGATGTTAACAATAAATTATCGAACACATACATGGAAAAGACTTAATGACAGTCATTACCACTTCATGCATGGCCTGCATAGTTCTAATTTCTTGCCAGTAGTCCTCAGGAGACTTTGAAAGGATACCAATTTGCCGTTCTCTTTTTTTCTTAAAAGCGTCAATGCGAGCTCTACTTCCTGCCTCGTCAATGAGATCAATGGCTTTATCAGGAAGATACCTGTCAGATATATATCTCGCTGATAGAATCACGGCAGCATGTATGGCTTCCAGTGTATATCTGCACTTGTGATAGGCCTCGTATTTCATACACAGGCCTAACAGTATCTTGATTGCATCATCCTAACAATTTGAGCATACTAACCGATTATTAAAATTTCTTATTGGCCAGCAACTGATTTACATTGCAAGATTAAGGTATGGAAAAAGACCTTGCTTGGTTCATCAATCCACACTGGCTGAAACCTTCGTGCTAATGCTTTATCCTTTTCAAAATGTAACCTGTACTCATCTGCAGTGGTGGATGCAATACACTGCAAGAAATGGAACACCGAGCTTGCTTAGAAAACTCTACTTATAAACCATGCACATAAAGATAATAGCAAACTAGCTGATCGAAGCAAAAATAAAATAGCGTATATCCATCCCATCCTGCTTTCACAATCTCATACCATTACTTCCAACAAGTAATAAATTTTGCAGTATTAAACAGATATTGTAAGAATGTTCCAACAAGTGACAATTTTGTGGTTAATTTGTATGAATCTATTCCCATTGAAATACCCTTTTCGAAGTAACAACTCTTAAGGACGAGATGATTAAAATACCAAACCTGTTACAATTCCTAGTAAAATTCACGAGTGAAAGGAAAAAGAACAAATTCTCACCTGCAACTGACCCCTCCCAAGTGAAGGTTTAAATAAATTAGCAATATCAAGACCAGAACCCTTATTTCCATGTCCAACTGCACTGTATTGAGCAAGTATGTGGGCTTCATCGACAAAAAGAATGATATTCCCTGCACAGCATAGCAAGCTTAAGAAACAATATATTAAGCAGAGATTTTGTTCCGGGGAAACAATTGAAAATGTGTATTCACCTGCATTTTGTATTTCAGTTATCAGCGTAGTAACGCGTTTCTCTAACTCCCCTCTTTCCTTTGCTCCGGCCATTAGTAGTGCAACATCCAACGACATTACATGTTTCGACTACGTGAAAACAAGGCTAATGAAATGTATTGCCATTTTAAGTCCAAATAACCGCATTGGGAAGTACATACACCTAGATAAACAAGCATGTTGTTCATTTAAAAAGAGACTAACCAGCAGAAATTCAGGAACATCTTTCTGCGAAATTCTGGTTGCCAGTCCTTCGACAATGGCAGTTTTTCCGACCCCGCTTTGGCCAAGAAGAATAGGGTTATTTTTGGTTCGGCGACAAAGTATCTGAATAATTCTACGAACTTCTTTATCTCGGCCAATAACAGGATCAACAAGTCCTTCACTAGCACGAGCAGTCAAATCCACACAGAATTGGGCCAAAACACTTTTCTCTGACAATAACAGTTAAATTGTATATGAGCAGGCTCTTCCCTGGTGATTTAAAAACCAAAACCAAAATGAAAAAAAGGAAAAAACCAACAGAGTTTCTTCTCACCTTTTGTTTTTCCGGTGGATTTCGTGAGAGCGGCTTTGTTAGAAAGAGCCTTTTCGCTCGTTCCCGGAGATACTCCAGATGATTCTCTTCCATCCTTGGCAAGCTCCACTTGAAGCCTGGCAACTGCCACAGCAGCCAATTGGTTTACTTTTTCTCCCAATCTGAATCACATAACATTTTCATCCGCGTTATTGTCGAATCAATGAGACAGAAATTTGTTGATAGAACTTGTATTCACCGAGAAATCATACACAAAAGACTCTCACAGTCAATGATCTTGATGACTTTCAATTGGAAATGAATTTAACTAGAAACAGAAGCGAAGTTAATTTTACCTCTGGATGACACGAGAGGCGCTCCCGTCATCGGCGCTGAAGAGGCCGAGGGCGATGTGCTCCGGCGAGATGAAGTTGTGTCCTCTCGTCCTGGAATACTCCACCGCCGCCTCCAGCACGCGCTTCGTGCTGATGGAGAACGGCAGCTGAACTGCCGCACCGGAATCGGAATCCCCAACCTCATCCTCGGCCGGAATCCGGCGGTTCCAGATATCGCGAACGACGATTCGCGCCTGGTCAACGGTGATTCCCGTCCCGAGAAACCTGCCGTCGGCCTCGGCGATGAGGCCGAGCAGGAGGTGCTGGGTGAAAACAACGTCGCTGCCGAGCGCCCTCGCCTCCCGCTGCGAGAAGATCACGGCCCTGATCGCCCGCTCCGTGAACCGCTCGAACACCGCCGAGACCTCCAACGCCGACGCGCTCCTCCGCCGCCGCAGCCGCCGGCCGTTGCTTACGACGCAAGGAAGCGGAAAATGAGAAGAAGAAGCTTCCGTTAGGGAGAGAAGAAACGAGAGTGGGGCAAATTGCAGATTCCGAGAAGGAGCTCGTTGTGGAGGACATGGACAATAGTGATGGCGGTGGTGAAGAGAGCGAAGTGGGAGAGTTGAGATTAGCGACGAAGAAGAAGAAGAGGAAGAGGAAGAAGAAGAACATGGCGAGAGTTGCAAACGGAGAGACATTTTTTTCTGTTTTTTTTTTTTTTTTTTTTTTTTTTAATAATTTGTATAAATAAGAAAGACTTGGGAAGGAGAGGTACTTTGTTATAATCTTTCAAAAGTTTACATTTTTGCTTTTATTTGTTTCTTTTGTTGCTTCTTGTTGTGAATGTTTCGTTTTCTTGAAGAGGAGAAAGTCGACTTTTTCTTTTTACTTTTTATTTTTTATTTATTTTTTATTTTTTATTAGATAGAGTTACTGGTGTGCCGGAAAGAGAATTTGGGGCAAATGGTCGAAAGCAGTTGGTGTAGACTTTCAGGCGAAGAACGAAGGCCTGCCAAGGCCGAAGAAAGGTATTATTTTCACATTTATCACATGTTATTCATTAAAAAATATAGTAAAATAGGGCAATTTCATTGAAAGGATAAAATATATGCATGCTTTTTTACACGTACAATTCAAATTACATAATTATAATTTAATTTTAATTTTTTTATTTCGATTTTATTATTATACAGTTTTATAATTTAAATTTTAAGAGTTTATAATTTTGTATAGACAAGTTCAAATTAGATTATTTTTTTATATAATTATATAGAATTTCGAGACGAATGAAACAAACTCCAATTTGATTTTTTTTTTTCAAGTACTTTTCAAGTTTTTACAGTTTTTAACGTCAGTAGCTCAAATACCTTAATAAATGCACAATCAATTCAAATCAAAATTCTACAATCTAAACATTAACATCAAACGCATGCATAGTTCTCTTAAGAAATTACAAGAATAATATTTTTTTTTTCTTAATTTGGAGATGAGGAATTTGAACTGTACCATTTGAGGTGGAATTAAGTGTAAAATTATAATTAAATTATGTATGTAATCATAACAAGAACAATACAAAGACCCGAAGAGGACGAAGAAAAGTATTATTTCCACTTTTATCACATGTTATTCATTAAAAAATATAACAAAATAAGGGCAATTTTATTGAAAGGATAAAATATGTGCATGCGTTTATAGACACAATTTAAATCATATAATTATAATTCAGTTTTTATCTTTTTACTTCGGTTTTATTATTACATATTTTTATAACTTAAATATTAAAATTTCATAATTTTATATAAATAAGTTCAAATGCGATGATTTTTTTTAAATTATATAAAATTTCGATACGAATGAAATAAGTTCTATATTGATTTTTTTTTCCGAACACATTTCAAGTTTTTACAGTTTTTAACTTCAGCAATTCAAACACCTTGATAAATACACAATCAATTTAAACTCAAATTCTACGATCCAAATCTTAAAATTAAACGCATGCTTAGTTCTCTTGATAAATTACAAGAATAATAATTTTTTTTCTTAATTTGGGGGTGAGAGATTTGAACTATACCCTTTGCAGTGGAGTTAAGTGTAAAATTACTATTAGATTATGCATGCAATTATAATAAGAAAAATACTATTAATTAGATTAAGAAGGATATTGATGGTTATAAGATGAGTTTCTTTTTTGGCAACAGTTAAAATCTAATAGATGTAACTTTTTATTTAGTTGTTTTAATTAATTTATATGTAATTTAATCTAAATTACATAAATATATGTAACATATTGTGTTTATTAGTGCAAGTGATATGTTAGTCATAACATTAAATATTATAGTAAAATTAAGGAATTTTTAGTTAAATAGTCCTTTTTTATTTTAATAAATGATCAAAATTTTAAAAATTAGTTAAAATATATATTTTTTAAAATGATTAATCAATTGTCTTATATGATCAATCAGTGATTGATTGCATGAGAGTCAATCAGTGATTGGCTTACGGTCAATCATTAATTAATCATAATGTAATAACTAATTTTATAATCAATTACTGATTAACCATTAATCAATCACCAAATTTCACTTGACCAAATCTGAAAAATGACAAACGGTCTTTTTTTTTTTAAATAAAAAAGTTTGACCATCTATTAGATTAAGTGACTAAAAAAGGTTTTCCAGTCTAATTTCTCTAAAATTAATTGATTGATTTACATCAATCTATAAAAAAAAAATTTCAAAGTGTGATTCTATAAGAGTTGTCAAAACACATAATCGTGGATGGTAAGATGAAAAGCTTAAGTTTTAAAATTATATCTCCACAAAATAAAATCATAATAAACCTATGACGTGTGATAAAATGCTAATTAAATGGTCTTTAAAATATGATTTTCTTTTTGAAAACATATTTAGTGATCTTATTTTTGTTTTTATTTTTATTTTTTTACTTTTAGGTTCTTTTAGATTGTTAAAAAAAAAATGTTTTTAATATAATTTCTTTTTAAAAGATAACAATACAAATTTTTTATCATCAAGTCGCATATGTTATAATAAAAAATAATATAAATTCAACAAATATTTAACTCAACAATTAATATTTAAAATTACTTGTACCTATCAAAGAATTTTCTGAACAGTGTATATAAGCGGAATAGTTTATTCAGTACGGCACGCCACCGACTTGGAAAAAGGAATGTCAAAATTCCAAATATAAAACCAAAAGTTATTAATAAATAAAACCAAAACTTGATTCAAAATTTGTGTAGGATTGACAGAGACCGGCATTCTTCTTATTCTCCTGCCTTTTCGTACACATAAATTTTGGTATTTATCCCAATCGAAAAAGGGATTCTTTTATTGAGTTGGAACTTGGTTTGTTTTGTCTTTTGCATATAAACAAACCTCGTTTGAACAGCTAGGAAGTTATGTATATTTCTTTTTTAAATTCCAAAAATAATGGAACAGCCAATTTTACTTTTTATATATATTTAAATAAGCTTCAAATCAAGCAAAGAACAAAAACACCAAACAAAAGATGGCCCGACTCGGAGGTGTAAACAAGAGAGAGTCTGAATGTGTGCTGGGATCATTGGCAGGAAAGAGACGTTGGAAATAACGAGCTCGCGCAATCTCAATTTAAAAATGCATCTACTATGGGCGACCTCGGTTTGGATTTTTCTCAAACCGCTGATTTTCAAAACTGTCCCACCCCGTCCAAAAACCGGCCCTCGCGTAAAGAGACATGCATTCTTTTGGGGTGTGACATTTTTCCATAAAAATATTTACTACAGACGTTTACCTGGAATAGATTTTAGCCACAATGGAAATAAAAATCGATACCACCCTCTTGATAGTTCCTCATTGAAAGCAGGAAAACTTTTATAGCCGTTTTCGGCATTTCAGCTTTAGTTCCAGGACTTCTACTTTTACAGAGCCAGTATCTTCTTTTCTAGACTTTTAATGTCCTCATTCATTCATGCGAATTCTCTGCGACGGTGAACGAGTAATAAGAGAACAAATGTCCGGTTTCACTTCATCACATTAGCACAAACGTATGTAACAAGGAAATGGGAAGCCTGCAATCTTGAAATTCTCATAGGCAGCCTTAGAAGAAACCTTCCCATGTATAGATACAGTCCAAACTGAAATATCACCAACAGTTCATTACGGACCATAAGATTCTGAATCTCATTCCAAATACAACGATGGGCCGGCCTTTTAAAAGTTGGAGGAATGTTCCAGCCATCCTTGGAATAGATCTGTAATGCTTCTCACTTCCAAAAGATTATTAACCTCATCCGAAATCATATAACCAGTATAGCAAGTCAAAACTTGGAAGTCTTGCCTGCAAGCACAACGAACCAGCACCTGATCAAAAGAAATTTCAAAAGAATGATCATGCGATTAAAATCTGGTCTGCAAGGAGCAAGAGTGGATAAGCCATATTTCCCGAGCAATTTTTTTTCCCCCCAATAATGCTGTCACAGATCATGATCATTTTGAATCTAAGCATCCTCAACTAAAGGGCTTTGATTTTCATTAATGAATACTGCCAATAAGATGCCCAGAGACGAGAAGCCCTTGCTAGCCAAGACAAGTTGTGTGTCCTCGTTCATTATCTGCCTTAACATGGCTGCATACCACTCAAACAGATCCATGATTACACGGAGACTTCTCTGCCTCTAGAAAACTAGAGAATATCGTCACTGTTTTAAAGCCAAGTAAGAACTCCGTCATTTGTGGCACAAAACTTGCAACAGTTCTCCTGAATCAACCTTAGGACGAGTCAATTTGGTTCCAGAGCATATTGGCATAAGCCTTCTCCTCTTCCTTCTCTTCTGCAACAAAACTAGTTTCCTCAGCTGGTTCATCTTCATCTGGAACCTCTTCTACTTCAGAAAGATTTTCAATCCCTGGCTCAGTAAGCACAGCTAATGCCTCTCTCATAGCCCTCGCTGTTGCTGGCCTATCTCTTGGTCCATATTTTGGAGCAGGCACAACAAATGGCATAACAATACCATCCAAGTTCATGCTGTTTTTACTGGCACTACTATTTGATTCTGCTGGGGGAAAGATGAAAACAATCCCAAGCTCGTAGTTGCAGACATGAAGTCTCGAACCCAAAGAAGAAATTGGTCTTCCTTTTTCATCCACTTCTGTAACAGATGAATTTGGAATTGGTCGTCCCCAGGCAGCTGCACTAAAATTGTGTGACCCACAATAAACCCAACCAAAGGAAGATGCATCAGTTCTCGACTTAAAACGTCTCCGTGCCACCTGCATGCAATTTCTCTAATCATCAAATTTAACAAGCAATAGGAGATACCAACCAAAGTTTTGGGACTGGAAAAATTATCTAACACAGAAAGAAAGTATGTAGTTCAAATTAAAAATATAACTCAAATAAGCCAATCTGGGGGGGAAAAGAAAACAGAAATATTTTCAGAAAGTAAAGAAAAATCAAATTAAGATGTAACGAGTTGTCAACCCCCATGTCTCAACTTATCTGCTTTCCTCAAAGTGAATGGTTTTTTTTGCTGGAACTAAAGAAAGAAGAGAGAAATCAAGAAAATAATATCTGTAGCCCAAGCAAGTACAAAAAGCGATTAAGAAAAAAGAAAGCTACGTCGAAATAGTATTCTTTCTACATCATGCATTAAGGTTAAGTAGATAAGATTGTTACCTTGATATGCATCGGATGCCCAACTCTATCGCAGGGATGAGGAATTGCATCATTAAGTATGTCTACAGTTCGCAGTCTCTCCCATGTTTTCTGCATAATAAATAGTCAGTAAAGAAAACTTAAAAGGATTGAAATCAATGATCACGATATTCAAATTTAATGTATGAATCATAATGGTTCATCCTATGGTCACAAAATTCATAAATTTCCTCACCACAGAAACTGAAATTCCACTAATCATCATGAGATAGGCCATTGAGAGCCACAGAGGTGCAAGACAATATTAGGGTTGTTTTAAAACTTCAATGTATGTCTTTTTGAAGCTTTTTGTTGAATATAATCTCAGGATAAAATCAATTAACATAATCTTTTTCAACTTGCAAATGGCTAATTTTGATCCATATATCAACACCAAAGTGCTAATTACTTAAAGCTGATTAGAATATAATCGTGATACATACCTCAGAGAAGCATAGTATATGTTTTGAAGGCAATACTCCATTACATGCATTTTGTACTCTGTTAATGGTCGGGAAGAGTATTCTAATGGACGGATTTTTTAATTCTTGGCTAGCACTCCAGCAGCCCCACTATCAAGAGCATCAGCAACACCAGACTCAATAAACAAACATATTTTATAGTTTTCAAGAATATTATCTCTAACAAGTCCAGTAATGTTTGATTACCTCCGGATCAGACTCTTCAGAGTCGAATTGCAACGATGTTTTTCCTGCAGCTGCCGAAAAGGCAGCTAAAAATCTTACATTGATTGACCCAATTGAGGATGCGCCTTAGAATAAACAAATTTCACACGTTAGACAAGTTATATGAGGTTTCTTTAGTTCATCGTAAATGTGACTTTTGATCATCCTATAAATGTACAAACAATGTGTGGACTAAACTCACTGTAAATAAAATCAGACTCGAGCTGTTCAGGCCATTTGTATCGAGCTAAAACCTATTTGAAAAGAACCAGTGTATTAGAATTTTAACAAACAAAGTTAGAAACAGAGACGACTCTATCAAATGGCATACTTAAGTGAAGTGGCTCCAAAGAAGAATAGGTGGGAGATGAATTTCAAAGAAGCGCAAAACAACCAGAGATGTGCCTATTGAAAATATTTTGTAGCTTGTTGAAAAGCTTCATTCTTTATCTAGATTGACATTACCTCCTGTAGTCGCCAGAGGCCCGTACACCTTTGAATTGAAGCAACCATAGAGCATAGTGCAACAACATGTTCTGGTTTCATCAGCTTTGTTATATCCCCAAAATTTGGTCCCTGGACAAGTAATTATTGTCTATTTATCATCTATCCCTTACAAAACCTCAACATATTATCACTCCAAATTATTTTACTTAACAAGTTGAGTATCTTTAAATATCAAACACGCCCACTAAATCCCAGAATACCATACCTGTGATACATGTATCGACACTGAAACTTTCTTGTTACTTCCTCCTAGAGCTGCTGTGAGGGCTTGTTTCTGACAAACATAGGCAGAGAATCTGAAGAACCCAAAATCCCACAGTGGAGAGACCCACTTTGCAACCTTTCTGGGAAGAAAACCGAGCTGGACAGAGTCTGGTGCAAGAAAGATTAAATTAATCTCTGGCAAACGAACTTGAATGTTACAGAAAATAATAATAAAGAGAATAATTGTGAGACGCACATATAAAAAAGAACAAGCCTAGTTAGGAGAAGATTTTGAGTGGTTCTACAAATTAGCGAACTTAAATGAACACCTAAAACAAAAGTTTAAAGGAAGATATATAAAAGGCACTGAAAAGAGGTGACAACACCAAATTGAACTTCGTAAAGATCCCACTAAGAAAGGTTCTTTCTGTGAGGAATAAATTGTCATGATAAAGCAAGAATTCAAGTATATCCGGAGATTAACTACTCCTTAAAGGAAGAAACATGCTCTACTGTCTACTCAAAAACCTGTCTACCAGAGGTAAACAAAACTAGACCAAGCAATTTGCACTTACCTTCATTGGGGAACTCATTTGGGCTAAGGACAAGAATGCTAACAGCATTTTTGTCTGCAGGAATACTCTTGTTTCTTTTTAGAACAACCTTTGCAAAACCATATGCACTTTCAGACGATTTCCCCAAGAAAGAAGCCAGTTTCCTAAGCTGTGCACCATTGGAATCTGCTGCTTTGTGAAAGAGGTAGCTTAGACCAACCACAGATGCTTCAACTGAACATAGGAACTTGAGATCAGATGACATTGATGCACCCTAATCACCCAAGCATGAGAACTCAGTTACAAAATTGAAGATTTTGATAAGGAGAAACAAATAGTTGTTGAGAAAATGTAGCAGTGGAAAGATATGGCAAAATACTAATAGGTAAACAAGCTTATTGCGAATATTCATGGGACAGTTGAGGCAATCTTCATCTTGCTGATATCATTTTCATGTGAAGCACGAAATACAGGGACGTAGGCAAGACATAACAAATGAAATAAAAGTGCTCACTTGTAAGAAGTGCATGGATGGAAATGTATTGGGAGCATACGAATGAATTCCTGGCACTGAAGGAACTAAATCAGCCACTGCCCCTCCAAAGTCGTACTTTGTCAACTCAAAAATCCAATGAGCCAGACTGGGTACATCAGTCAGAAGAGATGCCATAAACCCAGCCAGCTGAGAACAAAAATCAGACTTTGATTCTTGATTTATTTCTCGAGTATGAATTTGAGTGAAAAGAGACATCAGATCAGGTGAACTTCTAAGAGGAAAATCTTGCCACCAGATGGTATTGGTCACGGCATTCCACTGAAGTTAAAAGAATAAATCAGTACTACCATCCAAAACACAAATGAAAGTAGAAAATCAGACTTTAATTTAGCCAATCAAAAGCGTTCCATCCAACTATGAGCGGCATTTGAACAAAATTTGGAGCACGTGGAAATGGTTATTAGTGCTAGAAAATAAAATAGGACATACTTGTATGAACACATAAAGTAAAAGTTGCACGTGCACAATTATACAGAGTATTCTGTATCTGGTATTAACATAGCTTAGCAAATGGTAGGACAAATTTGGAGTCCTCCAAAAGTGAAGAGATGGAAAACTAGTTGTACGTGCATAAATAGTTAAATTACCTTTTTGTCTACATTTTTAAACAAAAACATGCATTAAAAATAAATGGAAAAACAGGAATTTAGTTGATCACCCATTTTCTTTCCTCTATGATACCAAACAAGATAAAGGAAAAGTAATCACCTGTGACGGCACTAAATTTGCAGAAGTAACTATAACACGAAGGAAATTGTCCCTCTGTAAAATAAATAATTTGGGATGATGACAACCAATGCCTGGTTTCTTCACATCTTTACCAAAAGCTATGTCCTCTGGAAACGGGGGATACCTAAACCAATAAATAGATGCAAAGATTACACAAAAAACTTTTACAGATGCAAGTCCGATGCAATAGCAATATAAGTTTGAGCTCAAATAAATGAACTACATGGAAATGGAATAATACTCACACCACAACTAGGTTCGGAAAATCTGAGTATGGCACAGAAGTTCTTTTCTCAGGGCTTGAACTCCAACATTTCTCAGTATTATGACAAGCAATTGTCACAGGCAAATGCCTGGGAATCTGACAGGATGATAAAAACCTACAAAACACAAAAGATTGTAGTTAAAATGACACGAGTTGGAAAAAAAAAAAAAAAAAAACAACCACGTTTTGATTGTCAATTGGGAGGTTATGAATCGAAGGCTAATGCAATTCGAATTGGGGTTAGATATTATGGAAATATGTTGACATTTTAATGGATCAAATAAAATAAGTTAGCAAAAAAATGCTTAGTTCAGTAAGCAAGGCATAAATCAATCGATCAAAGGCAACAATCACCACAACAAAAGAATTTGCTACTTTACCACAAGATATCACTAGTAAAGGTTGCAATGAACATTTGGGTAATGCTTTCAACAGGATGCAGAAGCTCCTGCAAGGAAATGCTTTCAGCGCCATGACCAGAAGGGCCATCATCCTGCAGAAATCCGAGGCGATTCAGGTAAAACTTCTTCCCAGGCGTACTTATTTTCCTCTCCACAGCACCATCGGAAGAAGAACGGCGATAATTGATATCAAAATCGAAAGGCAATTTCTCTATATCGTCGTCCACAGGAGCAGTTTCAGAAGGAACTACACCAGGATTTTGTTCATTCAATCTATCACTTAGCAGTACGTCCTTGCACTGATTAACCAAACGGCCTGCTCTAGCAATGAGATCTTCGAATTTCGAATCGGAGAACGAAAATGCAGTTTCGTCGCTAACCTTGGAGGCGAAAACTCTCTTGAATCCCTGTCGGCTCGACACGGTTCCTTGCGACTGCGACTGCGACTGTGATTCCGAACATCTGCCATGCCTGCAGCGAAGCTTCTCCTCGAAGACAATTCTCCGGACGACGAAACCGATGCGACCACCGCGGTGGTGACAACGCCGATTCGCACAGACGAGAGAGACCTCGTCGCCGGCGGACAGCTCCACTGCACCGCCTTTCGCAATCCGGACGCCATTGACGAAAACTCCGTTGAGAGAAGCCCAAGTCCTGGGCTCCCGGAGGTAGATTCTACGGAGGCGAGGGTCGAAGAGAACCTGGCAGTGGCGGCGGCCGACGCGGCGGTCGGCGAAGAGGAAGTGGGAGCGACGGCTGCTTCGGCCGATGGAGTAGCGGCGGCGGGGGCGGAGGCGGAGGGAGTTCGCCGGAGAGGCGGTCGCCGCCGAGAGGAGAGGAAGGCCGAGATGCTCCAACTCCACCACCGCAATGCTGCTGATGCTAGGGTTTGTGGTTTTCTTGCGGCGATCCGCCATTAACGAGAAAGGAATGACAAAGAATCGAGGAGGCAAAAAAAAATTATGAAAAGAAATTAAGGAATTAATTGAAATAATTGATGAGGAAAATGAATGAAAGAATAAAGGGAATTGAGGGGTTGAAAATTTGGAAAAAAAAAAAAAATTTTTGAAAAGGGAGCGAAATTGGAATTTGAAAGGCTTCTCTACTCTTCTGTGGAGAAAGAGAAACCGCTTACGATGGCCATTTTTGGGCTCCTTCCCGCGCAAGCTTTGTCCACCTGTCTCTTTTCCCTTCAAATTATTCGTTTTTTTTTTTTGTTATTATTATTATTTTAGGATTATTTCTCACATCTTTTTCAAAATAATAATAATAATAACAAAGCATTCACAACTCTTATTTTATCTAGAGCTGTAAATATAGATCGGATAATATGCATTCATTTGTGATCCATTTAAATACAAGGTTGGACTAGCTCAATCCTAATGTCCGAATCGGGCTAGGCCGAGTGGTCGTCACACATTAAACCTCTGTTTGGTATTACAGTTGAAATTGAAAATTTTAAGTTAGAGTTAGTTGATTTTTTAAAAACTATTTCTAATTTTTATTGACTTCACAGAAAAAGACAAAACCTAAAATGAAAATTTTGAGTTTAAGATGAAACACCAAACGTAACATAACACTTTTTCACATATTTTTTTAAAGTTTTTAATTTACATAAAAAAACAATAAATTTCCCAATAAATATAGAAAGAATGAGAGAAATAGACCAAAAATGAAAGGAATAAAAATGTATAGCATAAAAGTTTTGTTATAGTGGTAAATAGCAGTTTTAATGTACATGTGAATTTACACGTAAAATTCATATAAGTTTCTAATTGTATTTTCGTGTCACAACTTGTATTGTCATTTTTATTCTTTAGTAAAATTCCGAGTGAAAATCCGATAAGGGAAAATATATATATATATATGCGTACTTGAAACAAAACCAACCAACTCTAAAAAAGTGAAATTAAATTTTATCAAGAGCAACATCACCATTATAAATACACACATATAGAAGTTTATAAATACATGTTAGTTGTTATTTTTTTTTTAAATCTTCGGATATAGTGAGATATTTAAGTAAGAATGTATTTGATTAACAAAATTAATTTTAACAGGAGTAAATAAGGGGAAAAAAATTATTTAGCTAAGGCATAGTTTTGAAATATAAGATTCAAATGATATAAAGAAATCAAAAGGAAAAAATAGAAGTAAAAAAATAAGGATATATCAGATGAAATTATTTTAGTTGGAAAAAATTGGAAAAAAAAAAAGGTAAAGTTCTAGAAAATCTAACAAACCCCCCACCCCCCCCCCAAACAAAATGATTAAAATAAATGGACCAATTGTTTGAATAGTAATATAAAGAAACTACATATTATATAAAAAATTAACTAAGGTGTAGGGGGGGGGGGTTGGGTTGGGATGGGGGAAGTGTTTAAATAAGTGCACATCTGAAAAAAAAAATCAATAGAATAATTAACAAAAAAAAAAGTAATTTTAATAGGGAGAGACTGAGGTAGAGTATCTCCCAAATGACTCTACTGGTATAACTATTTTTTTAATCATTAGATTTAATCGAATGGTTGA
The DNA here is from genome assembly GCA_025413025.1 of Ficus hispida. Classification (NCBI taxonomy): domain Eukaryota; kingdom Viridiplantae; phylum Streptophyta; class Magnoliopsida; order Rosales; family Moraceae; genus Ficus; species Ficus hispida. Next base: position 20,395,490 of record CM046369.1, read on the forward strand.
CATATCAGGAGTATACTATTGTTATCATAGACCTTACCTCACATAATCCTTCCCACCCAAAGTCTTCTCTGTCGCCGGTGATCTTCCCGTCGCCGGAGACTCACCTCCAAGCCCTCCAGCCCCGGACGCCCTCCGCCGGCTGTCGGCTGCTGGCTATTTTCTCTATCTTCCTCTTTCTCTCTCTTCCCCTTTCTCTCTCTTCTTCTCTCTCCCGCCGCCCCCCACCACCAGGCCCCCCACCACCTGCCCCAGCCCCGGCCGGCCGGCCGCCGGCGATCTCCCTCCCTCTCTTCTCTCTATCTCCCCCTCTCTCTTCCCCTTTCTCTCTTTTCTCCTCTCTCCCGCCGCCCGCCACCCCCGGTCCCCAACCAGCCCCCCAGTGCGCCCCCCTCCCCCGGCCTCCCCCCACCCCCCGCCCCCCGGCACCCCCCCAGATGGCCCCCTCTTTCTCTTCCCCCTTCTCTCTCCTTTCCTCTCTTCTCTCTCTCTCTTCCCTCTTCTTTCTCTTCACGGGGCCGACCCACCCCCGGCCGTTCGGCGCCCCCCCATCCCAAGTCGCGGGGTGGGTCGGCCCCACGAAGAGAGAGAAGAGGGAAGAGAGGTAAGGAGAGAGAAGGGGGAAGAGAAAGAGGGGGTCGTCAGGGGGGGGGTGCCAGGGGGGCGAGGGAGGGGGGCGCACCAGGGGCCTGGCTGGGGACCGGGGGTGGGGGGCGGCGGGAGAGAGGAAAAGAGAGAGAGGGGGGAAAGAAAGAGAGAAGAGAAGAGAAGAGAGAGAAAGCGGAAGAGAGAGAAGGAGGTCACCGGCGGCCGCCCGGTTGGAGCTAGGGCTGGTGGTGGGGGGCCCGGGGGGGGGGGGGGGGCCGGCGGGAGAGAGGAGAAGAGAGAGAAAGGGGAAGAGAGAGAATAGAAGAGAAGAGAGAGAAAATAGCCGGCGGCTGGCGGCCGACGGAGGGCGTCCGGAGCTGGAGGGGCCGGAGGTGAGTCGTCGGCATCGGGGGTGAGTCGTCGGCATCATTTGCCGGCTGTGGGAAGATTGCCGGCGACAGAGAAGACTTTGGATGGGAAGGATTATGTGAGGTAAGGTCTATGATAACAATGGTACACCCCTGATATGTCAACCGTTCAATTAAATCTAACGGTTAAAAAAGGGCTCTACCGGTAGAGTCATTTGGGAGAGACTTTACCACAGTCTCTCCTATTTTAATATACACTGAGAATAAGAAGTATTAATATTTTAAAGAAAAAAGTTTTAAAAATGTAACAATTAAAAAAGAGAGAGAAAGAGAGCAAAACACTAACATAAACAGTAAGCGACAAAAGCAAGAACAATAAAAGAAATTTTTGAGAACAAAAGTGGGAGACATGTAAGGTCTTTCAGTTTTTTATCTATGCTTACATTTATCTGTTTTTTTTTTCCCCCTTTATACGTAGTAAGTACAAGCACAAATTCCTACGGAGTAGATCGATCACAAGGTTTTCATAAAGAAAAATCAAATAGATCCATAAATGAATCCTATTAAATTATAACTTTCAAGTAATTATTAATTGAAAAAGAATGTATGAGCATATATTTACATGTTTTTTTTTATAAGCAGATAAATGTTAATTAGATTCAGAAAAGGCAATAGAGTAAAAAATATGAACCACAACAATAATACAACAAAACAATATATTTTTGGGTCTTGACAAAGAAAAGTTTATGGGGTATTTAGTGTTTGAGTTTGAGTTAAAATTTTTAAATTTAAATTATAATTTTTATTGATTTTTTCATAAAAAATAAAAATTAAATTAAAAATTTTGAATTTGGATGGCTGAACCAATCTAACTCTTAGTTGAATACTTGAATCGAACGAGCTGATTTTCACAACTCTCCGTGCTCTAGTAAATGGTGCAATAATGGAGAACGTCAAGAATATTGTTTCTTTGCTCTTTTTTTGTTGGGAGAGGCTGTGATAGAGTCTCTCTCAGATACCCTATCGGTAGAGCTCTTTTTTTAACCGTTAGATTTTAATCGAATGGTTGATATATCATTGTTATCATAGACCTTACCTCATATAAACTTTCCCACCCCAAGTCTTCTCCGCCGACGGCGACCGACGCCGGCGACCAACCCCGACGCCGGTGACCCACCTCCGGCACTTTTTCTGGCCGCCGGCGCCCCTTTCTCTCTCTTCTCTTCTCTTCTCTCTTCCCCTCTCTCTCTTCCCCACCCTGGGCCCCCCAGCCCCGACGGCCCCGACCACCCCAACCCCGGCGACCCACCTCCTGCCCCAACTCCGGCAGCCGGCGACCTCCCCTCTCTCTCTCTTCCCCTTTCTCTCTCTTCCCCTCTCTCTCTCTTCCCCACCCCGACTACCCCCAGGCCCCCCTCCCCCGCCGGCCCCCAGCCCGGTGAGCTCCCCACCTCCGGCACCCCCCTCCCCCGACCTCCCCACCCCCCGCCCCTCGGCCTGTGTCCCCGCCCTCGCCCCTCGCGATTTCGCGAAATCGCGAGGGGTGGGGGGAGGTCAAGGGAGGGGGGTGCCGGAGGTGGGGGGCTCATCGGGCTGGGGGCCGGCGAGAGAAGGGGGGGTGACTGGGGGCAGCCGGGGTGGGGAAGAGAGAGAGAGGGGAAGAGAGAGAAAGGGGAAGAGAGAGAGAGGGGGGTCGCCGGAGGTGGGTCGCCGGGGCTGGGGTGGTCGGGGCCGTCGGGGTTGGGGGGCCGGGGTGGGGAAGAGAGAGAGGGGAAGAGAGAGAAGAGAAGAGAGAGAAAGGGGAAGAGAGAGAAATTGGGTCGCCGGTGGCCGGAAAAAGTGCCGGAGGTGGGTCGCCGGTGTCGGGGTGGGTCACCGACGTCGGCCGCCGACGGCGGAAAGGTCGCCGGCGGCGGATAAGACTTGGGGTGGGAAAGTTTATATGAGGTAAAGTCTATGATAATAATGGTATATCTATAATATATTAACCGTTCGATTAAAATCTAACGGTTAAAAAAAGAATTCTACCGATAGGATATCTGGAAGAGGCTCTATCACAGCCTCTCCCACAGCCTCTCCCTTTTTTGTTTTTGTTTTTGTTTTTGTTTTTTCTTTTTTCTTTTGTGTGGTTGAAGAAAGTTCATTCATTTACTTGTTGACTCTGTTCTTCATCTTCCCAAAACCCACAAGCAGTCTTGTTGACCTCTCTTTCAGGTGCTTCAATGGCAGAGATTTTCAAAACTTCCACTACTTACTCCTCCATTATGATATTATTGGCATTTTTCTTGAGTTTGAATTGGAAATTTGTCATTTCCTATCAAAAGGTGCGAAAATCAAGTTACCCACTTCTCTTCTCTCTTCTTTCTTCCTCTTCATTGAATCAAAATTCCAAATATCTCAAAAACGCTATATATATATATATCTTTCTCAGGACTCAAAATGTCCACCCAAAATTGGTGGATGCTCTTCTCTTGAATGTGCATTTGAGTTATTCGATGCCTCCTTCTTCAACAATACCTAGGTCACTGTTAAAATTCATAGTATATATACACATATATAAACTTATTTATACATGTGAACGATTAAATCGGGTAATATGTGTTATTTTATTTTATGGGTTTTTTTTTTCTCTTGTTTGATTTTTTTTTTTTTTTTTTTTTTTTTGTGGGTATTGATTATTGCTTGATTTAGAAGTTGGAGATTGCAAAAGGGGCAAAGGTGTTAAATATCCCCATAATGAGAGCCAATAGGGAACTAGTAGCTTATGAGGATGGAGGCTTGCATTACCCTTCAGTTTTGGTCTTCAACCCAGAATGGGACACTAATAATAACGACACAAAAAATTTACCAAAACCAATTTTTGCCAAAAGATTCAAATACCCTTCTTCTCTAACCATTCAAAGGCCACCTGATGATGAAGATATTGCCTTCATGACGGTAATTCCCGTGCTCAGAAAACCCGCTTTGGATCACCATTTTGATATTCTTTTTTAGACTTTTTTTTTCCTTAAAAATTTAAATTTATTATTCAAATTTACTTTTCAAACTTATGATTCAAACGAAAACTAAGTTTTGCCTCAATGAATCTCTCTCTCTCCTTTTTCTCTTTATTAATAATTGTGTGATGATTATGATAACCAGATTCTTGAATTAGGACAACTCATTAGGACAAAGCAAATTAAATCTCTAGAGCTCACTAAGATTTTTCTTCAAAGGATGAAAAGGTAACACCACTAATTAGCTGCTCTAAGTGTAGTTCAAATTATATATACATATGGTTAATTTATATATACACATATATATGTACATTTGTGTGTGTTTGTGTATATATGCAAGAAGGTAACATTATTAAACCTTATCAGGTACAATGTTGTTCTTGAGGCTGTGGTGACTTGTACTGAAGAATTAGCATACCAGCAAGCAACAGAGGCTGACAATTTGCTTGCCAAAGGAGTGTATTTAGGTATATTTTGTTTTCCAGGTCATTCGCACGGTTAGTCCCTAAATTTTGAGCATGACGACACTTTAATCTCTCTCTTTTTTTTTTTTACAGATTATGTGTTAATCACATGTCAATTTACGTCGAAAAATTCACACAATTATATATTAATTGGATTCTATTTGCCACACACTCTGAATTCAACAGACTAATTGCTAAAAATTATTTTTTCAGGGGTCACATTGTCAACGAACAATAAGTTCATGATACAATGGTGTGAAAAAAGCTTTAATTTATAGAATTGGATGCCAAGAAAACCGACTTATTTGATTGTACATGACAAGTATTTGAGTCACTTTTCTTATAAAAAAAAATTGATGTTCCTAGTGCTACTCAGTAATTGTTAGATACCGAGCAGTTTGATTTAACAAATTTTTTTAAAATAGGTCCTCTTCATGGGATTCCTTATGGCTTGAAGGACATAATTTCAGTACCACAATACAAAACAACATGGGGTTCAACAACTTTGAAGAATCAAATTCTCAACATTGAAGCTTGGGTCTACAAGAAGTTGAGGTCAGCAGGGGCAGTGCTTGTTGCCAAGCTTGTCACAGGTTCATTGGCATATGATGACATTTGGTTTGGAGGAAGGACTAGGAACCCTTGGAACATTGAGGAATTCACGACGGGCTCGTCCGCCGGACCCGCCGCCTCCACCTCCGCAGGCATGGTTCCCTTCTCCATTGGATCGGAAACAGCTGGCTCCATCTCCTATCCTGCCGCTCGTTGTGGAGTGACCGCCCTGCGTCCCACATTCGGCACCATCGGCCGAACCGGCGAATGAGCATTTCGGAGAGCCTAGTACGTAATCTTTGATGCACTTTTTCTTTAGGAAATTCACCATTTTTAAAATCACTTGTGGAGGAGAATTTCTTAGGTAGGGTATAAAAAGAAGGGGAAAAAAAAAAAAAGCGTCTTACTAATATAACAATAATTTGTTTTTTCAAATGGTTCAAAAAAATTTGCAACCAAGAGATTAAATAAAAGGTATTTTATGATGCCTCGCAATTATTATAAAAATTTAAATTTACTGTTTAAATAGTAAGTTTGAACCTAAGATCCAAATGAAGGCTAAGATTTACTTTCTTTTACTCTTGAATAAGACGTCTATGTAATTCATTTTTCTTTTTATCCTGTGACATGATAAATGCTACAACAAAAGATAATGCATATCTTCCTAATTCCATGAATATTTTAGATCACAATTTTTGGTAAAATTTGATGGCTAAACAAAATGATTAATAAAAATAACTGCAGGCTTACCTTAATAATAATTTCACACCTATCTTAATCTGGAGGTCTTGAGTTTGAAACCGCACACTTCAAAAAAAAAATATATATATATCAACAAATAGTAAGCAAATTATTTGCTTGCCTAGTGCCTACCTCTATAAATACATGATTCTATTTGGTATTTAAAGTACTTGTTCTTTTTGTTCTTAATGCAGGACAAGCTAGGTCCCTTTTGTAGAAGTGCTTCAGATTGTGCAATAATTTTAGACACCATTAGGGGAAAGGACCCAAATGATATGTCATCAAGGGACATTCCCTTTGAGGATCCATTCTTGGTGGACATCACGATGCCGACATGGAGGTCGTTTGTGTGCTCGCGGTGAAGGGCGTCGAGATGGTTCCGTTTGAGCTGAATTACACTGTGGACAGTGTCCAAGGCATTCTCAACTTCACCATGGATGTGGACATGTTGGCTCACTTTGATCAATGGCAGCGCTATGGATATGATGACGAGTATGAAGCTCAAGATCAATGGCCTACCGAGCTTGCCCGTGCACGCCTAATTCCCGCGGTGGATTATGTTCAGGTAATCGGTTTCTTCAGTAAATTTTCTTTGAAAGTAAACAAGAAACAATAAAATAAAATGGATAAAGTAAAAGATCAATCTTTTTTTTTTTTTTTGGGTGCTCAAATAGAGAATTTGAAATGAGACATTTTGTAATTTCTTCAATTTATCTAGTTGTCTTGAAAAGTTCTCATATTGACTCTATTGAAAATTAACAAAAAGATGGGGCAACATCTAAGAGCAACAAAATGAACATTCAAGAAGTGAAAAAAAAAAAAAAATTCAGATAGATTGATAAGATAGTTTAGCAGCATAATAACATTAAGAATTATTTTCATCTGTGTCCCCTAATTTTTAGCATCCCTCTCATTTTGCCCTCTGAATTTAAAATTTTATACTTTTACCCAACAGACCAAATTTCGTGTATTTCCTTACGCCTCAAAGCCGCGGTTTAACTTTTCAGCCTGATTAATTTTCTGCGTCCAATCAATTTTTCATCCTATTTTCTTAAACATAATACTATTGAAATAATTAAAAAGAAAAATAAAGAATATTGGTATTGTTATCTGCAGGCACAGAGAGCACGAGGGAAGTTAATTAGGGAAGTGGAACAAAGTTTCAGAAATGTGGATGCATTCATAGGAAATGCAACTGATTGGGAAAAAGTGTGTGTCGGAAATCTGGTTGGATTGCCACTAATTGTGGTTCCAACCGGATTTAAACCCATTTCTAATTTTACATCTACTTACGACGTTCGAAGGACCGCCATCACCACCGGCGTTTACGCTCCTCCTCGGAAAGATCACATTGTAAGGCATTAGCTAGCTAAAATGCTAACTAATAACTTATAATTAGAGAATTTTTCATATATGAGATATGAAATAATATCCTAAAAAAGAAATAAATAGCAGTTTTAAGAAAATAATTAAAGTAAATAGCAGGTTTTTAAAATATTTTGGGTAAACAGCAGTAAATAACAAAATTACTAGGTAAATGATTAATTTATGTCTTGTAAATATGTTATTTACCTAGTAAAATTATTGTTAACCTAATAAATTTTTCATTTACCTAATAAATTTGTTATTTATTTTAAAATTTTACTATTTACCTACTTCAATTACTTTCATAAAAATACTATTCATTATAATTTTCCTTTAGACATAATGCTTCTTCAAAATCCATGAAATCTGTATGCTTTTTTTTCGATGAAATTTTGATGTAATCTAACCGTTTATAGCTTCATAATTTGCGTAGAATATATATACATAAATAGATTTTTTGTTTATTAACGCATGTGAGCAAAATTTTTTTTAATTTTTTTTTTTAATGTTTAACTTGTGTTGTTCATAAAATTTGGCTTTGCAGGTTCTAGCATTGGCAATGGCTTACCAATCAGTGACCAATCACCCGTTGATGATCTTGGAACACAATCCACATGACAAACTTCACATTCCAAACACCCCCCTTAAGAACAGCTTTTATAATAATATTATATTATACACACACATATAATATATATATATATATATATATATATATATATATAGAAGATAGCGACGACTAGTTTTTTTTTTTTTTTTTTTTTTTCTAATAGTACACGACAAGTGTTTTTTTCTTTCTTTTTTTCTTTCTTTTTTTAAGTGAGCAGAATAATAATAATAATAATAAAAAAAAGACCAACAAATTTGACCGTGGACGCTCTATCTTGTTGACTTGATATAATGACAAAAGTAAAATTAGAAAATTGTTCAATTTCCATTTTTGTTTGTTTCTACTCAATTTACTTGGATTCACCTACCAAACTTTTTAAATAAATCATTCCCTATTTAAAAAACAATATTGATTAACAAACATAAGAATTAGTACTCTTCCCCTTAAAAGTTATGCCTCGAAAAACATAGAAAAAGCGATAAAAAAGTGGATTTGTTTGTGGAACAAATATTAATCTTATCAAAATTAAATTCTATATTTTTTATAATAAAACCATATACGAAATTATCGTTTGGATTTATCTATAATCACAAATTTTTTTCCTCCTTTTTATTTTAATTAGAGTGGAGGATTCAAAATACTCTACATCTTTTAATGTGGATTTTTGCTATCATTACAGTATAATTTTAAATCATTATTTATTATCAAATGACACTACATTTTTTTATTTATTAGTTTTTAGATGATATAATCTGATCTAAAAACTTATAATTACGAAATGTTGATAGAATATATTTTCTAACCTAATATAATATTCTCCTTTTTAATATTTTATATTGTGTTAGATGGTGCCGTTGGTAATATGCATTGAATTGAGACCACAATAATTCAATACAAGACAGGTGATATTTTTGACCAAGAAAAATGAAGCTTATAAGTGTACTTCAACAAGCTCATTCCCACCACTCCTATAGATACATACATATATATACACAAATATATACATATATATTATATATTTCTATATGTACACACACACACATATAAGAACATCAATATTAGTTCATTTCATTCATTTGATTCTCTCCAAAACCCCCAACCCCCCACCACCCCCGACCCAACCAGTCCCTCTTTCATATGTTTCAATGGCAAGAAATATCATAAAGACTTCCACCGCTTATTATTGTTACATGTCATTTCCGATATTGATCTTGGGAGTTTTCTTGAGTAGCAATTGGAGAATTGTTGTTGCCCATCAAAAGGTACTAAATTTACTAAACACAAACTTTCTCTTCTCTCTTTCATAATACTATTTTTTTTTCTTGTAATATATATATATATATATATATATATATATTTTTTTTTTTTGAATGGTCAAATGATAAAACAGGACTCTGAGATAGACAACTATAACAAATCAAAATGTCAAGCCAAAATAGGTGGATGCTCTTCTCTTGAATGTGCATTTGAGCTATTTGATGTGAACTTCAATAATACCAAGGTAAGCATTTACATTAACATACCTTATAGTTTTATTTTTCTTTTCTCAGTTTGTCTTTGTCTCTTAGTCTAATTTTTTAGGTTTGAATATTGTGTTTCAATTTCATCCCTGCCTTATTTTTTGAACAAGATAAAAAAAAAAAAAAACTATAAAACAAAAGTGCCCCAAATTGTTTTTGAGAAAACAATTTAACTTTTAAAGAACATCAAAATCCTAGAACAAAACCACCACTCGAATAATACTTTTGAAGGAAAAATATAAAAATTTTCTTAAAATAATAGTTTTCTTTTCTATCCAAAAAGTGTAGGAGAATGAATCAATTAAAGTATATTTTTGAAATTCAAATAATATCTCTTTAGTTTCCAAAAATATAGAGATTAATTAAGGTGAAAAAATGAAACTATAGCTAACATCAAGAATGTATACTTATATACTTAACCCTGTAAATTTATGTGTGTATAATATATAATGATTCAATAATCATATCCAGACTAACTCAGCAGGTGAGAGAGAAGGGCTCTAAATAGAAGCTCACATGTTCGAAACTGGAAAATAATAAGTCTTAAATTAACATATGTGTGAACATATATATTTGTATATATATATATATATATGTGTGTTCAATTAATCATGTACACTATCAAAAGTTCGATGACTTGATGTAGATGTTGGAGATTGCGAAAGGTGCAAGGGAGTTCAACATCCCAATAATAAGAGCCAACAGGGAACTAGTCGCTTCTGAGAATGGAGGCTTGCATTACCCTTCATTTTTAATCTTCAATCCGCAGTGGGACACTCACACCAAAAATTTACCAAATCAAAATTTTCTCAAAAATTTCAAATACCCTTCTTCGCCCACCATTAAAAGGCCTCCAAATGATGAAGATATTGCCTTCATGACGGTAATTTCTCTTCTCTACAAAATCAACTTTGTTATATATATATATATATATATATTTATTTATTTATATACATGTTATATTGTAGTTGACTAAGCTTTTACTCGTATAATATTGCAAACATGTTATGTTGTAGTTGACTAAGCTTTTACTCGTATAATGTAGCTTTTAATTGAAATAATGACATTTTTTAAAATATTTTTTTAAACAAATATCTCAAATTTTGTTAAATTGAAAAATTGATCGATTTATCTTGTAAAGTAGTTAATTAATAATTTAATAGATATCATGGATTTATCGGATACCAGTGCATCAACCATTTTAATATTCACTAATCATTTTCTAAAATAATAATTAAAAAAAGAATTAAGCATTTTTTAAATGAGTATTTACAACTATCACCTGATGTAATTTCTCTTAATTGATTAAATTTTCCTTTATTAAATACTACATTATTTGAGCTTTTTTTTTTTTTTTTTTTTTTTTTTTTTTTTATAATAATTTGCCATTTGGTGATGTTCGTGCTAATCAGATACTTGAGTTAGGACAACTCATTAAGTCAAGGCAAATTACATCTCTAGAGCTCACTAAGATTTTTCTTCAAAGGTTGAAAAGGTAACACTTCCTCTAAGTAGGCAGTCATGTACATTCCTAAACATATACACGTATATTTTCATATATACATATATATGTGTGTGTATATATTTATATGAGGGTGAAACTAAAACATCATCAGGTACAATGCTATTCTTGAGGCTGTGGTGACATATACTGAAGAATTAGCATACAAGCAAGCAAAAGAGGCTGACAATTTGCTCGCCAGAGGAGTCTATTTAGGTATTTGTGATTTCTCTGTTACAGATATAGTCTAACGATAATTTTATATATGATTTTATTTAAAGATACAGAGTTTAATACCCATCTCCCAAAAAAAAAAGGCACAATTTTATAACAAAAGTTCTTAATCTTAAATTATTATAGAATTAGTTTAATATATCTTTTACTTCTATAATTCACATAAATTCTTTTTCAAAATAAGAAGGCAAATAGCTATCTTGTGTGACTAAAAATTTTCACATATTTGGGAAAAAAAGTGAAGTAATATTGGTATTTTTTAATACTCATTGTATGACAAATTTAACTAATATTATTAATTTAGGTCCTCTTCATGGGATTCCTTATGGCTTGAAGGACATAATTTCAGTACCCCATTACAAAACAACATGGGGTTCAACAACTTTTAAGAATCAAATTCTCAACATTGAAGCTTGGGTCTACAAGAAGTTGAGGTCAGCAGGGGCAGTGCTTGTTGCCAAGCTTGTTGCTGGATCATTGGCATATGATGACATTTGGTATGGAGGAAGGACTAGGAACCCTTGGAACATCGAGGAATTCTCGACGGGCTCATCCGCTGGACCCGCCGCTTCCACCTCTGCGGGCATGGTTCCGTTCGCCATTGGATCAGAAACAGCTGGCTCCATCTCCTTCCCCGCCGCCCGATGTGGGGTGACCGCATTGCGTCCCACATTTGGCGCCATTGGTCGGAGTGGTGTGATGAGCTTATCTGAAAGTCTAGTACGTAATACTTGATCTCAACACTTTGTTTATTACTCTTTCATCACAAGGTGGGAAATTCTTAGGTAGAGTACAAAAAATAATTTACATCTATTTATTTTACATCTATTTCCTTCCTTCAATTTTAGAACTTTTTATTTTATAATTTGGTGGTAGAGGATTTGATTACTCTAGATTAAATATAATTTTATTGTTAGAATAAATCTGCAACCACTTATTACCTCAACATTGCTATCCATATCCAGATAATTTCATAACATTTTTTTCCATGTGGCCAAAATCTTTTGAAACCAATTTTTTTTTAAAAAAAAAAAAAAAAGGAAAGAAAGAAAGAAAAAAGAAAGGGTTAAAATCATGGATCCCGTTCAACCGTCACCCATTTATCATTTTGGTCACTAAAATGTAAAACATATCAATTGTCTTGAAAATTAAGATTATTGAATCAAACTGACTTTTGTACTTAGCCTCCATTTAAATCAGAGATTCGAACCTACAATTTAAATTTTTTTTTCTATTGTGATTTGTGTCACAAAATTTTAAATTTACTGTTTAGACCTATATCCAACTATTAGTAATCCTTTGTTCTTGGTTGGCACGGTATGAAGGACAAGCTAGGACCTTTTTGTAGAAGTGCATCAGATTGTGCAATAATTCTAGACACCATAAGGGGAAAGGATCCAAATGATATGTCATCGAGGGACATTCCCTTTGAGGATCCATTCTTGGTGGACATCACAAAGCTTAAGGTGGGATATCTCGAGGATGCCGACATGGAGGTCGTTCGCGTGCTTGCGATGAAGGGCGTCGAGATGGTTCGTTTCGAACTGAATTATACGGTTAAGAGTGTCCAAGGCATTCTCAACTTCACCATGGATGTGGAGACATTGGCTCACTTTGATCACTGGCAGCGCTCCGGAGAAGATAACGCATATGAAGCTAGAGATCAATGGCCAACAGAGCTTGGCCGTGCACGCCTAATTCCCGCGGTGGATTATGTTCAGGTAAGTAGTCGGAATAGACTTCACATTCACCTCTACTAAAATTTCCAAAAATGATTAGGCATGTGACTGTTAATTAGGGTAACAAAGTGATCATTTCAGCTGCATTATTAACATTAATTAATATTTACCTTTTGAGTTTTTTTTTTTCGTATCTAGAAATTAGTGCAAGGATAAATGATACACAATTAATTCACTAATAAAATAACAATTTTGAAGTACTAAAGGTTTAAAAAGATATTTTTATCAAATTTCAAGACCATAATAATAAAATAAAGAATAATATTTTACAATGTTATTTGCAGGCACAAAGAGCTCGAGGGAGGTTAATTAGGGAAGTGGAACAGAATTTCAGAAATTTGAATGCATTCATTGGAAATGCAACTGATTGGGAAAAGGTGTGCATGGGAAATCTGGTTGGATTGCCACTAATTGTGATTCCAACCGGATTTAAACCCATTTCCAATTCCACATCTGCGCGCATTATTCGAAGAAGGACCACCATAACCACTGGCATATACGCCCCCCCTCAGAAAGATCACATCGTAAGCCTTTACTATTTTTTTTTTTTTAAATCAAGTTACGATAAATTTATTTATCACCTTTTCCGTTCTTGTGTTTTTAATATGATATGACAGTTCAGATTACGCAGTACCGATAGGATGTTTTTTTCCTTTCTTTTTTTTTTTTTTTTTTTTTTTTTTTTTCTTGTTTAAGCTTATCAAGACATTATTGTTTATAATTTGTATGACAGAATATTATTATTGACGTCAATTACAAGTTTAATAATAATATATATAAAAGTTAATGCAAATTTGTGGATTTTGGGTTTTGTAGGCTCTAGCATTGGCAATGGCGTACCAGTCAGTGACAAATCACCACAAGCAACGGCCACCAATAGATGATCTTGGGCCACATGACAAATTTCACATTCCAAAGCCACCCCCACCCCCTAAAGAATAAGATAATTAGTAATAAATAACTTATATTGCATTTTATTTACCAAAAAAAAATGTATATTTCGTTTGGTATATGGGTTTAGAAATGAAATTTTTAGATCAAAATTAGTTAAGTTTTTAAAATTAGTTATAATTTTTATTAACTTTTTATAAAAAAAATGAAAACTAAAATGAAAGTTTTATATTTGAAATGAAAAATGATAGTTATGGATAATATATGATAATAATTGATTTTATAAAATTAGTTAAGTTTTTAAAAATTATTAGTTTAGTTTAATAATGTTTAAAATTGTATTTAATATAGGTTGAAAATGATATAAACTATGTATTTTTAAAAACTTAATTGCTTCAAGGAGTCTTTGTAATTGATTTTACAGACATAAGGATATTTTAAGCATTAAAATTCTAAAAGGGGTAAAAGATGAAACTTAAGTCAAACACATGTGGTGTATTGAATATTCTTCCATATTAATTATGAATATTGTAGAAGGTAAAATATACAACAAATTTGTAGATAATGATGATTCGGCGTCGATAGTTAGCGTGATTTTTCACCTTAAATTGATCTAGCATATTTACACATAAACAAAAAGATAAAGTACATAGAATAAAGAAGAGACACATATTTTTATAGATGTTCATTTTTAATGTGAGAGCTACTCCTCTATGATGATTTAGGAAATGTATCATTAGAGTTGATAAACTGTTATAATAAATGTTGTAGAAACAATATGAAAGGGAAAAGAGAAGTTGGGAAATTCAGAATACAGAGAGAGATCATAGAAAACGAAGAATAGCCCAAGATGGCTGTGAATGCGAATGAAAGAAGGTTATTCCAGCTCCTTTGGGCGCATCATGATGGCCCTTATTTATATGTTATGATTATTGACTTTAGTTACTTAATTTCATGCAAATTAATATTAATTGCTGATAAAAAGTTGTCTTTTCTTGCTTAGCAAGCTTCTTAGAAACAAGTAAGTTATCGTTTTTTTCTTAATTATGTAGTAACTTCGCTTGATTCTTGCATAGGACTAAATCTAAAAATTTTCTTCATGTAAATAAGATTTAATCATGGAATGATGCTTGGGTCAACTTCGGGAGATAACCTGACGACTCAATCTATTGAGTGAACTTGAGTTGACTCTCAGGTCGATCTAGCGCTCGAGTCGATCTGCTTGGTGAATTGATCTGAGTTATCTTCCAGTTGATTCATACCCCTAGTTATTTTGAAAATGACGTCGATCGATTAAAAGTCGATGTTTGTCGACCAAGGAGTCGAACTTCCTTATAAGTTGATGATGCTGACCGGGTTGTTTGTTGACTGATCCTTGATCTTCATTCAATGGTGAAAGATGACGTGCGTGTGTACATATATATGTGAATTTCAACGAAGAAATATGAACAAGCTTGAGAAGGCAGTAATGTAAAAAGTGCATAAAAACATGAGTGATTTCTCGTTTATTTATTTAAAAAGAAAAGAGAAAATAAAATAATAGAAAAGAAAAGGTCGATGAAGTGCATGCAGAAGTACAGAGTGTCCTTTAAAGGTTAAAAATGCGGTTGACACGTGTGGTCCTGCCACGCTGCAGTCACCAGTTCTAGTTTTACATAACAAAGAGAAGATTCTAATTCACCAAAAAACAAAAACAAAAACAAAAACAAAGAGGAGATTCACTTGTATCTCTTTCTGTACTTCTTCACTTCATGTATATTTCTTTAATCAAAAAAGTTCTTCACTTATTTTGCTGCTCCTCAAACTGTCTTTTTTGTTTTTTTTTTTTAAAACTATAAGAAGAAAAATATAAAAAATTAAATTTGCAACTCTCTCACCAGAGTACTATTCAACTTGTACGGTTATGGTACGTAAACCCTCTCTCTCTCTCTCTGCTGAAGCTCCTTTCTCTCTCTCTCTCTATATATATATGCATCTATATATATACATACATATATTATGTATTTTCCATTGTTATTCATGGGCTTGTGTAGAACAATTAAAATTTTGAGAATTTCACCGTCTCTAATTTAAAAATATTGAAAGGACAATTTTGGTTTGTATTTATAATTATTACAGCCAAATTTGTAAATATTTAAAGAAATTAATATGAATTTCTCAGTTAAAAAAAGCATTAATAAGTTCTAAATCTTTTTTCTCTACTTCATTATAGTAGAAGATTACAAAATCTACACCTGGGGGTGATGTATAATTTTTTGTTTTTGTTTTTGTTTTTTTTTTCTGTTTCATTGGTTCCTTACAAATATATAATTTTTTTCTTAGAAAAAGAAAAGGAAAAAAAGTGGATATAACTTAAAAAATATTTAAATCTCATTGTTGTACGTACTCATTTTATTCAGGTAACAAATTATAAAAAAAAAATGTGGAAAATGTTGTGGCAGAAGTTAAAGCTCATTCCCATACTCTTGTATTCAGGTAAAAAAAAGAAGAAAAAAAAAATTTGTGCAAACGCAAAAAAAGTTGTATCAATTATTGTTACTTAGCTAGATAGTCCCTTGAGTTAAAGTTCTATTTATTAACTCCTCTTAACATCTTTGTGTGTGTGTGAGTGTTTTTTTTTTTTTTTTTTCCTGTTGTTTGATAACAAATTTTAGGGACGAAAAATGTCAAAGATAATAAATTTTGGGATTAATCTACTATAAGAAAGTTCAAAGATTAAATTATCATAATACTAATAGTTCCGGGATAGACCGCTACAACAATCGAGTTTAGAAAATGGTAGATCTAGTTTCAACCGACTAAATTTTCAAGGTTCAAAATCGTATTTCACTCAAACCCTAGGGAGGATTTTGTAATTTCTAATTTTGTGTTGTTACTACAAGGTTTGGTGAAACAAATGGATGCATATGTATACAATGCGTTTACTGATTGTTAGGTTCATGAACTTGGAGAACTCATAAAGACAAAGCAAATAACATCTCAGGAGCTCACTCAAATTTTTTTCAAAAGTTTGAAAAGGTAATGACCAAAAAAAAAAAGTTTTTTTTTTTTTTTTTTTTTTTACCGGTTATTTGAGCCAACCCGCCAAACAAACA
Organism: Ficus hispida; assembly: GCA_025413025.1. Lineage (NCBI taxonomy): Eukaryota > Viridiplantae > Streptophyta > Magnoliopsida > Rosales > Moraceae > Ficus > Ficus hispida. The sequence continues at coordinate 20,412,151 of CM046369.1, forward strand.
ACCCGTTACAATAAGCCAGAAAGAAATTCATAGATTTGGTAGTTTTTTGGGTGGCAAAGATGGCTGAATTTCTAGAATTTTTAAGCTAATTATAAATCTTTCTTTCTTTCTTACTTTTCTCCTCTTTAGGTCCACTCCATGGAATTCCTCATGGACTAAAGGATATAATTTCGGTACCCGAATACAGAACAACTTGGGGTTCAAACCTTTTAAACATCAAGTTCTTGACATTGAAGCTTGGGTTTAGAAAAGGTACAAAATATAATTTGAACAAATACATTATTCATATTTACACAACTTTTTTTTTTTTTTTTTAAAAGTTTCAAACGTATGAGTTGTGACTTTATTTTGCTGATATATATATATAGGTTGAAGTCTGCTGGGGCAGTTCTTGTTGCAAAGCTTGTTTCCGGCTCACTGGCATACGATGATATATGGTTTGGTGGTAGGACGAGGAACCCTTTGAATATTGAAGAATTCTCTACCGGTTCCTCGGCCGGTCCTGCTGCCTGCACTTCCGCCGGTATCACTTTTGAGCGGGATGCCCCACTTTATTTTGTCTTGAAAGGGTCATCGATTATGACCGTAAAAATTTAAATCAGACAGTGCATATAATATATAAGACAGAATATTGTGTAGAAATTTTAGGATCAACACCGTTATATCTATTTCATAAACGCCGTCTGATTTAAATTATACTGTTGATATTAATTAATGACCCTTACATTGGGGTGCTTCCACGGTAAGATCTCTTTTTTTATTATGAATATAGATGGTTTTAACCAAATGTTACTTGTTTGTGTGGGACAAAAATATTATAAATTTTGTCTTATGAGAATTAAATTTAAGATTACTCATAGTTACTTGTTTGGTATTAAGGAATATTCTGTCGATTTTTAAATCGGTCCCGACTCCTGAATAATTTTATCGGCTTTCCTGAGACAGTAACCATGAAGTATACAAGCAATAACCAAGAATCTTTTTTTTTTTTTTCTTGTGGTTTTTCTTTCTTTAGTGCAATTATTGTAATTTAATGTTAAACCACATTCAATGTACTATTGATTTTGTGAAACCTAAAATATTTGATTCGAAAGTATATTTTAATTTTACACATTATGCTATCGCAATTTTTTTTTTCCTATGTTATGAAAATGGCTTTATATTATAAATTGAGTAATGTATTAAAGTTTGATAAAACATTGATATTCTTATACACTCTAGGTTGTTATTTTATATATTATTTATTCTACACTCTAGGATTCTTATTATATATTTTTTTTTATTTTTTAAAAGTAACAAAAATATTAATAATTCTTCAATAAATCAGCAGTTTTCCTACAAAAAAATACTAATAATTCTAGACAGTGAATATGATGTAGTAACATTTTAATTCCAACTTTTGATACTGACATAATTTATTTATTTATTTATTTATTTATTTATTTATTTTTGGAAATATTGTGATTTATACACGTTGATCATATGTTTACGGCTTTTGTAGAACCAGAACATTTTTAAAGTAATATCGTTACACTCGCTTTCTAATCGTTGTTTGTAGCAAAATGCAATTAGATGATTAATATCCCCCCTCGATTTTATTATAAAATTCTCCTTTTTTATGACCCGTTACAAAAAATGCAGTTACTAATATTTTTTTTTTACTACAATTCATTTTTATAAATAAGAGAACTATGTGACATCGCACAGAAAAAAAAATTCCCAATATGGCACAATTTTATATATACACGTCCATTTGTTTTTTGTTTGTTTTTTTGTTTTTTGCCTAGTTTAATTACTTATCATGTTTTTTTTTTATTCAATATTGTTATATCTTAATTCTTTATGGTCGAAGTTGATCCTCCACGTCTTTAACATTGTAGCTAAGAGTTCAATCCACCTTTCGTCACAAGTTAGAGCACTTACGTTACCAACAATGATTCAATGCCCTTCACAGTTTTATTATTTCACCTATACAAAAAAAAAAGTCCAAATAATACATATTTTTTTGAAAGGGCTCTACCGATAGAGTATTTTTATAAGCCATTGAGATTTAATCAAATGGTTAAAACGTTGATGGTGTACCATATTATTATATACTTTACCTCATATAGTCCTTCCCACCCAAAGTCTTCTCCGCCACCTGCGATCTTCCTGTCTTCGGCGGCCCACCTCCGGCCCCTAGCCCGGTCGGCCGGCTGGCCACTGGCGATTTTCTCTCTCTTATCTTCTCTCTCTTCTCCTTTCTCCCGCGTTGACCCACCTCCGACCCGCCCACCACCGGCCCCAGCCCCGACCAGCCTACCGCCGACGACCCCCCTCTCTCTCTTCCCCTTTTTCTCTCTCTTTTCCCTTTTCTCTCTCTCCCGCCACCCCCCACCCCCACCCCTAGTCCCTCGGTGTGCCCCCCACCCCCTCCTCCCCCAGCCTCCCCCCACCCCCTGTCCCCCGGCACCCCCCCTGACGACCCCCAGTCCCCTCTTTCTCTCTCTTTTCCTCTCTTTCCTTCTCTCTCTCTTCTCGGCCCTCGGCCCCCCACCCCCGGCCGCCCCGCACCCCCCTATCCCACCCAACCCGCAAAGAGAGAGAGGGTGGGGTGGGATAGGGGGCGCCGAGCGGCCGGGGGTGGGAGGTCAAGGGCCAGGAAGAGAGAGAGAAGGGAAGAGAGAGAGAGAGAAGAAAGGAAAAGAGAGAGAAAGAGGGGGTCGGGGGGGTCGTCGGGGGGGTGCCGGTGGGGCGGAGGGTTGGGGGAGGCCAGGAGAGGGGGGCCTGGGGTGGGGGGCACACCTGGGGACCGGGGGGCGGGGGTGGGGGGCGGTGGGAGAGAGGAGAAGAGAGAGAAAGGGGAAGAGAGAGAGGGGGGTCGCCAGCAGCCGGTCGGACGAGACTGGGGCCGGTGGTGGGGGGGTCGAAGGTGGGTCGCTGCGAAAGAGAGGAGAAGAGAGAGAAAGGGGAAGGGAGAGGGGAATAGAGAGAGAAGAGAAGAAAGAGAAAGGGAAAGAGAGAGAAAATCACCGGCGGCCGCCCGGGGCTGGGGGGCCGGAGGTGGGTCGCCGGCGTCCGTCACCGACGGCGGGAAGATCGCCGACAACGGAGAAGACTTTGGGTGGGAAGAGGTGTATGATAATATGGTATATCATCAACGTTTCAACCGTTCAATTAAATCTTAACGTTCTAAAAAAGGCTCTACTACTACAGACTCACCTTTTTTAAATTATGAAAAATTTCAAAACGAACAAACAAACAAGTTAATATTAAATTTTATTTTTTAATTATATTTAAAATTTTTATATTTTTTTACTTCAATTATTCAAATCTATATATCAAACATATAGGATCCATTTGGTGAATGAGTTTGAATTGAAAAGGTACAGTTTGAGTTGAAAATTTTAGTTGACTTTTCAAAAAAAAAATAAAAATTTTTTCCAAAAAAAAATAAAAATTAAGATAAAAAAATATAATTTAAAATGAATCACCAAACAACACCGTGATAATTTACCTCGACCCAAACCTTAAAAGTTCAATTCAAAATCGTGTAACAAACACATATTTAATTTTGAAAAATATTCTGTTATGTCATGACATTACATCAAAATGGCAAAAAAATAAAGAGAGCCATTAACAGTGCCCTGAGTGTTGTCAGAAATGTGATCTTTATACAGTTATTTGGATCTTTCCACCTATCGATCTATTCTATCAAAGTCAGATAACCATCATGTTTCTCCATTTTAACCCCGCCCTTAAGACTGATTCTTGGCCACGTATATTTCTTTCTTTCTTTCTTTTTTTCTGTTTTTTTTTTTCTAGACATATATCCAATACATCAATTTTTTAGCAACTTTTAATTTTTAGATTTTCAAATTAATAATAATTAACGAGATTAAAACCACTCTTTTTATACAATTAAAAAAGGAAAAAAAATATATTTAAGAAAAAATTATTTTCAATATGAAAGTCCTACAACTTATAAAGTTGAAAGTTTTTATTATTTGATTTTCTAAACTTTTTTTTGAAATTTAGGATTTAGGAAGCACAATCTAAGTTATTTTTCCTAATCGAAAATCTTAGAGACAAAAATACCAAACCATCTAACATTTATTACAAAGACAAATGTAAAAACCACAACGATTAAAAAGAGTGTGACACACTTATTAAAAACAAAAAAAGAGTGTGACATCTTTGTATTTAAAGTATTGAATTTTAAGAGTAGAAGAGTATGAGAAAGATACTTTAGTTTAATATTTTGTTTTTGAACTTCCTGATTTACGTTAAAACCTACCCGCATATATATATATATATATATATATTAGGGGTGTCAATTCGTGTCTCGTGTCGTGTTCGTGTCGTGTTTGAGTCGTGTCGAATTTTTTTCTCCCCAACCCGAACACGACCCGTGACACGAAACCGACACGAAACCGCGACACGAACACGACACGAACTAGTAACGGATTGACACGAAACGACACGAACTTGACCCGCGACACGAGCTTGACCCAAAATTGACCCGCAACACGAAATTGACACGAAATTTGACCCGAAATTGACACGAAATTGACCCGAAATTGACACGAAAAGTGGACACGAAATTGACACGAAAAAAATGGGTCCAACCCGAACACGACACGAATTTTTTTCGTGTCAATTTTTCCCAACCCAAACACGACTCGCTCCCTATTTTTCCCAACCCGAACCCGTGAAATTCGTGTCGTTTTCGAGTCGTGTCGTCGTGTCGCGATCCGTATTGCCACCCCTAATATATATATATATATATATATATATTATGTATCTTGATTAGCTTCAAAATTCATCCTGCAATGAAAAACTCTCTGAAGTTTTTACCATTTACAAGTTGAAGCTCTTCAACTCTTAATTTTTGTATAGAATTTTAAATTCGATAATCTTTACAGATAGTAGACTTTGATTAGGGGCAGTTATTGCCAAATTAAAAAATTAAGCTTTCGTTTGGATTCCTGATTGGAGTTAAAATTTTTAAATTGGAGTTAAAATTTTTAAATTGGAGTTAATTAATTTTTCAAAAATTAATTATAATTTTTATTGACTTTTTAGAAAAAAGATAAAATCTAGTAAAAAAAGGTATAATTTAGTTGGGATTAAGCTAAAAAACCAAACAAACACTGAGTCCAACTTGTTAACTAATAAAAATTTTGGCTGTATTTATATGAAAAAAATAATAGTACTATTTACTAGTTAATGATGTAAGGGATTTTTTTTAAAATAAGACTTAATTGCAACTAATTTTAGAATAAAAAAAAAAAAAAAAAGAAGAAGAAGAAGGTATTTTTCAAAACTGAAAAGTTCTTCAAGAAATTGAGATGAGTTTTCGTTGATTAACTATTGAACGATTACAGTGTGCTTGAAAATAAGACTTAATTGCAACGGGTTTTTAAGATTTTTAAGTTGAGTTTTCGTTGATTAACTATTGAACGATAAACTTCCGTTTGGTAAAACGGTTTGATTTAAGATTTTTAAGTTGAGTTGAAGATAAGTTAAGTTGAAAGTTAGAGTTGAGCATTTGGTAAAAAGTTTGAGTTGAAAAATTTAATTTGAGTTGAGCATTTGGATATAAAGTTTGAGTTAAAAAGTTTAACTTGAATTGAGTATTTGGATATAAAAAGTTTGAGTTAAAAAGTTTAACTTGATAAAATGTGTGTTTGTAACTTAGATTTCAAGTCAAAATTTTCATCTCAATTTTTATCTTTTTCTTATATGTTTAAAAAAATTCTGACTAGTTTTTAAAAAATCAACCAACTCCAACTTAAAAAATTACACCTCCAACTAACTTACCAAACGGATACTAACATGCCATTGTAGGTTGTGAATGGAAAAAAAAAATAAAAAAACAAAATAAACTAAAATAAAAACACACATCAATAACATACGTCAAAGTTTTTATAATATTTTTTACATAGCCATAAAATACAACAAGAATTATATAGTTGCTAAAGAAACAATCCTTATTCACGTATCCCGAATCGACTACATAAAATTTTCAATTGTTAATCTGTTTTAAATGGTTTAGATGCTCCGTGCACATAAATTTTATTATGCATTCAAATATAATATTTATCACAAAAATTATATTTATTATAATATTTTTAAGATTTTTTTTATCCTTAATATGATCTCTATCATCTCCATCGATTCTCTCTCCTCTCCCTCTCTCTCTGTTTACAACCTTCCCAATTCTCTCCCGTCTCTGCCCCCACCTCCATCACCGTCAGGCACACCGTCACCATGGCCGCTGCCACCACCTCCTCGTCCTCCTCGTCTAGGCTTCGCAACCTTGTCCCCATTACCGCTGTCGTCGCCGAGAATGGCAGAGCCTCCAATGGCTCCGCCTCTTCTTCCGTTTCTTCTTTTGCAACTCCTGTTCAGGAAGAGGTACTTTTTGTTGGATGAAGCATCCAATTGGAATATCGATGGCTTTTTTGTTGTTCAAATTTTTGTTTCTGTTAGTAAGAATTTGATTTCCAAGAGATGTGGTTGGCTCGCGAGGCTGGTGAGCTCACAATTCGGCGATGAGTGGCTTGTGAGTTATTACCATCGGGAATGAACTCCAAGATGACGGCGTTGACGTGAGGTAGAAATTCGGCAGGTGGGTGAATAGTGCTCGTCGAAACTAAGGACAGTTTCACATGGGTTGGGCGCACAGTAAACCAAGTTTGGTTTACTGTGCAATGATCCAACTGAAAGTTAGAACCAAACTTGTTTGTCAAATGCATTTAGTTGAGTTTGAGTTCAAACTATTGACCCAAACAAAAGCTTAAACTCTTATTGTTCGATGCCAAAAAGTTATTGACAAAATTGTGACGCATGCTCATTCATTAACTATTTAACGATTGTAACGGATTTTTTAAAAATAAAGCTTAATCACAACAGATTTTTAAACTTAGAATCTTATTTTTCAAAACTAAAAAGTTCTTGAAAAAATTATGATGTGTTTTTGTACATTAACTATTTAACAATTACGTTAGATTTTTAAGCATAAGATAGTTGCAACAGATTTCTAAATTTAAAGTATTTTTCAATACTAAAAAGTTCTTAGAGAATCTGTGACGCGTGTTTGGTCGTTAACTACTTAACGATTGGAGAAATTATGACGCATTTTTATTCATTAACCATTTAATGATGACAACCGATTTCTAAAAATAAGACTCAATTGCAACAAATTTTTAAATTTAAAAGTCTTAAAACTAAAAAGTTTTCAGAAAGATTGTGGCGTTCTTTCATTCAGTAATTATTTAACGATTGCAATGGATTTCTGAAAATAAAACTTAATCACAACGGGTTTTTAATTGTAAAGTCTTATCTTTCAAATCTAAAAAGCACTTGAAAAAATTAAGGCACGCTTTTGTTCAATAACAATTTCATAACAATCGCAATAGACTTAACATCAACGGATTTTTTAAAATCTTAATGACAAGGATTTTAAAAATAAGGCGCATTTTTGTTTAACAACTATTTTATAACAATTACAATAGACTTAACAACAACAGATTTTTAAAATTAAGACTTAATTATAACGGATTTTTGAATTAATTTTTTTTAAATAAAAAATGTTTAGAATTCAAGATCTCAAATTTAATGTCATGTATCCTAAAATCAAAAGTTGAGAATCCATGATTGTCAAAAAATCCATGTTTATGACAACAATAATAAATTCACAATGGATAAATACAAGAAAATAATATAAAATAAATAAATAAAGAAAACGAAGAAAAGGGGTAGAAAATGGAAAAACAGGAAAGGTTACTTTCGGAAGATTGGTAGAGAGAGAGAGAGAGATGTAAAAAGAGTTTGTGTTGTGATGCGGGATCTTAGAGAGATGCAAAGGGTTAAACTGAATATTACGTTGGGAATTTTCCATTAATAGAAGGGCACTCTCGTCACCCAATTTCTCTCTCTTCTGTGTTCCCTGGTTTTGTATATAAAAGCACCATTTCTCTCCCACCTCCAAATTCTCTCTCTCCTTTATCTCCTCTCTCCTCTCTCTCTCCGTCCGATCCGCACCCCCTCGACGCCGACGTTTCGTGGTGGTCGGCGATCTCCGTCAACCAGATCCACCCCCGCCGAGTTCGAGATCACGGTAACTCTCTCTTTTGCTCTCTCTCTCTCTCTCTCTGCTTTCTCTCTCTACCTTATTTTTTCCGACATGCATGGCGATCCTCTTTCGGTAGATCTCATCGGATTTCCGATTAGCCTCCTTAATTCCTCTCTGTGGTATTGTTCGTCTTTTGAATTTCGGACTCGCGCGAAAGAAAATTCGCTCCAATTCGGTCTCTTTCGGCATTCCGAATAGATCTCCATCTTTCTCTCTCTATATCTATTTTTCTCTTTTTTGTGATTAAGCATTCATTTCGTGTTTATTGTACCGAATTGCAGAAGCTTAATTCGAGAATTTTTTTCGCTTTTTTTTCGCTTCGTTTGATCGAGTTTTAGATCCAGATCAAAGTTTTGTGCGTTATAAGATTTAGGTAGGGTTCAATTTTTATGGATCTGGATTTTAGGTTTTGTTTTGGATTTTTCTGAATGCAATCTATTTGTGAAGATGATTGCATGTTAATGTGGTGATTTACATTGTTGATTGCTCTTCAGGAAAAAAAAAAAAAAAACAGAAGGTTGTTGATTTCTAATTCGTTTGATTTAATTTTGCTGAATTGATAGATCTCTCTCTAGAGAATGGCGTCCTCAGCAGCTGGGCCCACAGGGTGGTACAGAGGAAGAGTCAAAGGTGTTCCTTCTGGGGACTGCTTGGTAATTGTGGCTATCACGGCCAGCAAACCCGGACCCCCACCCGAAAAGACCCTCACTTTATCCTCTCTTATTGCTCCTAGATTGGTAAACACCGTACTCATGTTTCTGTACCTTTATTTTTCCCCCGAAAGTTTGATGATTTATTTATTTTTTATTTTAAAGTCCCCCCCTTTTTTTTTTAGCATAAACAATTCCTGTGTTAGAGTTCATGGCTAATATGTTATATTGGGCTCTTTTGTATTTTTCTACTAGGCAAGGAAAGGTGGTATTGATGAACCATTCGCGTGGGAGAGCAGAGAGTTTCTGAGGAAGCTCTGCATTGGAAAGGTGGTTAACTTTAGATTTATGTTACTTTGGTTTGCTTTAAACAATGCTAGTTGTTCTGCAACAAGATAGTCACTTATATCTTGATGTATTTTTCCTACAGGAGGTCACTTTCAGAGTGGACTATACTGTACCCTCGATAGGGAGGGAATTTGGTTCTGTTTTCCTTGGCAACGAAAATGTTGCAATGCAAGTTGTTTCTGAAGGCTGGGCTAAGGTAGGTTTGATCATAATTCATTTATAAGAGACGTAGACTCGTTTAGATATCGAACTATGCATTAGCTGAATCTTGCTTACGACAGGTCAGAGAGCAGGGTCAACAGAAGGGAGAAGCAAGTCCTTACCTTCCGGAACTGCTACGTCTCGAAGAGCAAGCCAAGCAAGAAGGTTTTGGTCGCTGGAGCAAGGTTCAAAGTTCAATTCTTTTTCCCAGATTTATACATTAATGTTAATCTTTGTTGCTGAGAACGAAATTATATGCTTTTTTTTTTCTCCTAGAAAGTTGAAGGTTTCTTGAAAGCCTCTTGAATTATGGTATGGTGAATGATGATTGTTCTTTCTTGACTCTTAGATATGTTTTGGTTAATGTCAATAAATGCGGTCCCCTGATTTTGCAGACTTTATTTCTAACTTTTAAATGCTGAAGTGGACTGTTATTTTGTTGCTTGGGAAGTGGAGAACTAATATTGCCAGTACGCAATTTTCATTATAATCAACTGGAGATATAAAGCCGTGCTTATGGATAAGGAATATTTATCAAAAACCGTGACTGAAAGGACCTTGTATGACTTGACACATCAAATGAACGAATACCCTTTTTATGCATGTGTATGAGATATCATGTTTATGTTTACGTGTATGTATCTACTTGAATGTTAAAACACCTATTTTTTATTCTTGACTGCAGGTTCCTGGTGCTGCTGAGGCATCTATTAGGAATCTCCCTCCCTCTGCCATTGGTGATCCAAGCAACTTGGATGCCATGAGTCTGTTGGAAGCAAATAAAGGCAGCTCTATGCAAGGTATTGTTGAGCAGGTTCGTGATGGCAGCACTGTTCGAGTATATTTACTTACAGACTTTCAGTTTGTCCAAGTGTTTGTAGCGGGAATACAGGTATGTACTTTTTTCTGTTGTCCATTGATGGTCTATATTTGCTTTGTGGTATCTTTGCATATTAATTTGTATGTATGTCTCCTCCATATGTCAATTCTACATACATTTGTCAATAATTTTATGCTTTCCCTGTTCGATATAGTCTCCTTCAATGGGAAGAAGAGCCACAGCAGACACTGTTGTTGACGTGGATAATAACACTGAAACAAATGGAGATGCATTGGCTGAACCTCGAGGTCCTCTTACTTCTGCACAAAGAATTGCAGCTTCAACCGCAGCATCAAATGAAGTTACTGATCCGTATGCAGCAGAAGCCAAATACTTCACAGAGATTCGTACTTTGAACCGAGATGTAAATAGTTTGTGAATATGCTCTGTTGGTGTGCTTTTAATATCGAATCTATTTTTGTTCTAAACTAACAAGGTGGAGTTATAGGTTCGTATCGTCCTGGAAGGTGTTGACAAATTCAGCAATTTGATTGGCTCAGTATATTATCCTGATGGGGATAAGGCAAAAGACCTCGCACTAGAGCTTGTGGAAAATGTACTATCATAATCTTTTTAGTGATAGCATAATCTAATGAATTTTGATTTCTGTTGCAATAGTACCAAGATTTTTATCTATACTAATGCTTTCTATCTTTGGTCCAACTTTTTGTGTGGTTTCGTATTGGATGAGTAGTAACTATTGAAAAAATAAAAATTTTTTTGCTCCACCAGTATTTGAGTAAGTCCTTGAAGAGTATGCAGTTAACGCCTTTAACCTTTGTGTAGGGTCTTGCAAAATATGTTGAGTGGAGTGCAAATATGATGGAAGAAGATGCTAAGAGGCATCTGAAGAATGCAGAACTTCAAGCCAAGAAAAATAGGTTGAAGATTTGGACCAACTACGTGCCTCCTCCTACAAATTCAAAGGCAATTCATGACCAAAATTTCACGGGAAAGGTAGCTGCTTGGGTATAATTTATTCCCATACGACAGTATTCTGACCAATGTTTGCTTGTGTATAATTCTACTACCTTTTGCTCTCCAGGTGGTCGAGGTTGTTAGTGGAGACTGCATCATTGTGGCTGATGATAAGCTCGAGTTTGGAAGTCCTTCAGCAGAGCGGCGAGTCAATCTGTCGAGCATTAGGTGTCCAAGAATAGGCAATCCTCGCAGAGATGAAAAACCTGCCCCCTATGCTCGGGAAGCAAAAGAATTTCTGAGAACACGCCTGATTGGAAAACAAGTACGACACTAGCTATAATTCAAATATTCAATAGTTACAAATATACAATCTAGCCATTATACAAATATTGAATTGTAATAATAAACCTTCTCTCCTTGTTCTGTCTCTTTCTCATGTAACTTCACGCCTAACTGTTGCCCGTGCCAACACCTTTTTTTGTCCATGCTAATGTTAAGCTTCAATTTAATGTGGGTTTTCTTCAGGTGAAGGTTCAAATGGAGTATTCTAGGAAGGTCAGCCTTGATGGACCTACAGCTGCTACTGGATCAGGAGATTCCCGAGTAATGGATTTTGGATCAGTCTTCTTAGGTGATGATGCCTCAGGAACACCTGAAGTGAATGTTGCGGAGTTGTTGGTTGGACGTGGCTTTGCCACAGTGATAAGACATCGAGATTTTGAGGAAAGATCGAATCATTATGATGCCCTTCTGGCTGCAGAATCTCGTGCTATTTCCGGGAAGAAAGGAATCCATTCTGCCAGGGATCCTCCTGTTATGCACATCACAGACTTGCTTTCGGTGAGAAATACATCCAAAATGGGAATCATGTATCTACAGAAACGATCGCTCAAAAACATTTCTCATGACCTTTAGTTTTTTTTCTCTCAGGCATCATCCAAAAAAGCAAGAGACTTTTTACCATTCCTGCATCGGGCTAGGAAGATTCCTGCCATGGTGGAATATGTCCTTAGTGGTCATCGCTTTAAACTTTTGATTCCCAAGGAAACATGCAGCATTGCGTTTGCCTTGTCCGGTGTCCGTTGTCCTGGTCGTGAGGAGCCCTATTCAAACGAGGCAATTGCTCTAATGAGGAGTAAAATAATGCAGAGAGATGTTGAGGTATTCCTTATTTTCCTCAAGACCCAAATGTTTCTATTCTGCATTGCTTTCCAATGATTTGATCAGTCGAGTCCTTTTTGCAGATTGAAGTAGAAACTGTTGATAGAACTGGAACTTTCTTGGGGTCTTTGTGGGAGTCAAAGAAGAATGTGGCTATAGAACTCCTTGAAGCTGGCTTGGCAAGACTGCAAGTTTCCTTTGGCAGTGACAGGATCCCCGATGCCCACCTTCTTGAACAAGCTGAGCAATCTGCCAAAAGGAAGAACCTGAAAGTAAGAAGCTAAACACGAGGTGCTTTCAAAACGTTTTTGAATTGCTTTTATAACTGAATTTGTTGTTGCAGATCTGGGAGAATTACGTTGAGGGAGAGGAAGTCCCCAGTAACGGTGCAGCTGCTGAAAGCAAACAAAAGGAAGTACTAAAGGTGCATGTTTGTGCAATTGCATTATCTAATTTCTCCAAGTGCGGTGAATCGATAATAACATTAAAATTGATTTGTTTTCAGGTAATGGTTACCGAGGTTTTGGGTGGTGGCAAATTTTATGTTCAAACTATTGGGGATCAAAAAGTTGCATCCATTCAACAACAGTTAGCATCCTTGAATCTTCAAGAAGCTCCCGTCATTGGGGCTTTTAACCCTAAGAAGGGTGACATTGTCCTTGCTCAATTTAGTGCGGATAATTCCTGGAACCGAGCAATGGTGAGTTTTGATATGAGACCTTGCCTCGCTTTAATGACATGTAATTTTGTTCTTTTATTCAAGTTGTTTTCTCTTGGAGTCGAAACACTATTTTTCTGTTTTTAACCCTTAATACAGCCAAATAAGAAATTTCTGTTCAGTTCGCGTCTTTTTCCTTTTTTTTTTTTTTTTTGGCTCATGTGGTTTTCCTGAAGAATATTGCATTTGCACTATAAGGGAAATCTGATCCAATTGCAGCCTTTTGATTTTTACTGTATGTATATATATATATAATATGTAGTGAATTGTATATATGGATTGGGATCATAGTTCCTTTGTGGGGTACGTATGGTTAGAAGTTCAAATTCGTTTTCCTCCTGATTTGTGTGATTATATGACCCTACACACTCGTTTCTTTGTACTGAATGTGTCTTATTTTACATGAAGATTGTGAACGCACCTCGCGGGGCTGTTGAATCTCCTAAAGACCAGTTTGAAGTATTCTACATTGATTATGGAAACCAAGAGGTCGTTCCATACAGTCATCTACGGCCAATTGACCCTTCAGTGTCTGCTGCACCTGGTCTTGCTCAGCTCTGCAACCTTGCGTACATCAAGGTTCCAGACGTGGAGGAAGATTTCGGTCAAGAAGCAGCTGAGTATCTGAGCGAGCACACATTAAGCAGTGCAAAAGAGTTCAGGGCCAAGGTGGAGGAAAGGGACGCATCGGGAGGAAAAGTTAAAGGCCAGGGAACCGGGCCGATAACTAGCGTGACTCTTGTTGCTGTGGATGCTGAGATCAGTATAAATGCTGCCATGCTTCAGGTTTGGATGACTAACCTTTGCTTGTAATTCAAGGCATGTTATCACGAAAAGGAATTCTAATAGCGTAACTACTAAATGTTTTTTTTATTTTTTATTTTTATTTTTTTTTGCATACAAGTATTAATTAAAATTTAGTTTAAGTCACTACAGTGATTTTGTCTAGTATTCAACTTCAAGAGAGATAAAAACTAGGGGTAACTAATCTGCCGCCTTCTCTCATTTGCCTACGTCTTGTGGCCTCGCCAAATTAGCATTCTTCATTTCGTAAGCAAACACTCGTGTGAGAATGGAAAATATTCTTCTTTCATTTACCCATCGTTTTATTTTGTAGTTAGTAGAGATTATATTCTGTTGTATCCATGTGATACCATTTCTGGTTTAATCTCCGAACGTGATTCTCAATATCTGTAACGTTGAATTTTTCAGGAAGGACTCGCTAGGTTAGAGAAAAGGAAGAGATGGGGTTCAAAGGACAAACAGTCGGCCTATGAGAACCTGGAGAAGTTCCAGGAAGAAGCCCGTACCAATAGGCAGGGAATGTGGTGCTATGGGGATGTCCAGTCCGACGACGATGACACCGCTCCTCCGGTCAGGAAGGCTGCTGGCCGTCGGTGAATGTGACTTTTAGATCGGAGAGAGGTAAAATTAAAAATTTAGAGAAGAGACGACAACCGTGTGGCCTAAAGATGAGTACAAATCATAGCATAATTATTCGCAATATCTATAGACATACAAAAGGCACCCTTAGAAACCCCAAAAAAAAAAAAATTATGAAAAAAAAGAGGTTGAAGCATAGACTTGCTTTAAGTTTTGTTTTTGTTTGCGAATTTAAATCTATCTTTTTGTTAGAGAACATTTTTTTTCCATTCGTGTCTAATAAAGTCGAGACAATTCTTTTGGGTCTTATTGCTATCCTTTCCGATCGCCCCCCTCCCCCGCCGCCTGAATTTACAAAATTGCAGGTTCTCTATTATCCAGAAGAAACACAAAATTGAATTGGCTTATAAAAATAAGAAGGAAAAAGAATTAGAGTAACTTTATTAATGAGAATTCAGTCATTGGCAGGGACTGAAAAAAAAAAAAAAAAAACCCAACAAACAATAGTCAGGTTCGTTGTGCAAGTTCTCCGGTGAGAAGAAAAGAAATTACAGGAAATAGGTTAATTTTTAAAATATTTTTGATAAATAGCAGAGTTTAAAATACTTAAGGTAAATAGATATTTGTGGTAAATAATTTATATATGAGGATATTTATAAGATTATTTGTTTTAAATATGCTTAGTAAATAAATTATTTATCTCAAATATTTTTAAGATATGTTATTTATCATAGATTTTTGTTTGAAAAATATTTTCTTACCCCTTTTTCTCTTTTAAAAAAATAAAAGAGTAAACAAGTCCACCAGCGCTCACAAACTAAAAAGAAGAAAAAGCTATCTTTTAAGTGTTGGAGCATTGGTATAATTGTATTTTCTCATCTTAGTTCCTTGCTCATACCTTTCTCCTGAGCAGGAACTCAATTTCCCGAAAAGGAGTTCAAAGTTTTTGATTTTAAATTATGATGTTTACCTTTGTTTTGAGAATAAATAAGGTGAATAGTACTCAGTTGTAACTTAAAAAATTCAGCTCACCTTTTATCTTTTTTTTTTTTTTTAAAATAAATAGAGTGCTTAATTAATTTTTGAAAAATCAATCAACTCTAATCCTAAAATTTAAACTACTTAAATCAACATTTCAAATGCACCCATGCACTAATTTGGAATAGAAGTTTTATGTTGAAATTGATTGAATTTTTCAAAACCTAGTTATAATTTTTTGTTGAATTTTCAAAAAAAAAAAAACACCGAAATAAATTTTTTTGATTCAAATAACCGGAGAGGCAAACAAAGCCTAGTCTTTTTTATAAGGTCAAATTTTTGTCTTTCCCCTCTTACTCATGGAATTAGACTCATTTTCTTACAAATTAGACCCGACCCCAACTCTGATTCCTGTCATACCGGCCTTTAAGCGGTGTGGCTGCTTTCCCTCAATTGACCAACTTAACCAATCTTCCAACAGTAAATCAATACATATAAAGCTTTGTTATCCTATCGGCCCTTTCTCGATCTCTTATCATCTTTCGATGAAAAGAAGGAATGATGTTAAGGATTCTAGATTTGGTTAGTGGGGACTAACTTCCTCTTTACTAAATGTTCCATGTTTTATTTTGATAATTTACCTCACAAGGAATTTCGCTACCTTATGACAATTAGGAAGTGAATGAGGCTGAGGTCAAGGCACGAATCATTTGGCAGGACAAAACCCAATGCCCGTTCATTAGTAGGGTTGCTTGCCTGGTTGCCTTTGGCTTGTGATCTCCGGTGTGGGATGGTTTTTCCCTAATCCATTCCTTAAAATATATATATATATATATATATATATATATCAACTCCTGAAACTCCCCGGGGCCCCAAACAATCTCCTGGGTTAGCAAGCAGTTCTGGCATTAGGCTTGATTTCAAGCCCCTAATGTGATCCCTTTGGAAGGATATACTTTTGTATTTGCATTTTTTTGTTCCAATCATTCCTTCTAGCTAATTCTTTATTAGAGTAGACATTACAATAACAACTTATTCTTCTGGTATTATTTCATTATTATAAATTCTTATAGAATTATGAAATTTAGTTCTGTGGAACTTAATTGTTTACTATTTCTTCACACATGCCCATTTGAGAAAGCATGTTACCCTCCTACCATGCCCACCAAACATACTCATTCTCACATAACAGACACGGAGTGGATCGTTCAAATTTTAATTGCCATTGTTTAATAATAATAATAATAAAACTCTACAATATTTTATTAAATTTCAAATAAAAAAACTCAAGAAACAAACTCACCGAGTTGCAAAAATTTCGAATTGGACTAAATCCAAACCAATCTAAACTAACCCTGAACAGAATTGATTGAATGATACATCACCATCGCCTTGAATTGGATGAGATTTCAACCACGCTCGGATCAAATGTTAAACTCAAATGTACCATAACTAACGTTGGACCGATTAATGTATCCAATGAACACCACTATTTCTACCATAAATAGGAATTAAAAAAAATATCAAACAACCAAAAAGAACTAATATACAATATTGACCTGCTTATTATTTCCTCATCTCCATTTATATGTGCATCAAAATGGAGCGTTCGAGAGAGATTCCAAAGAAAATTTACCATCCCCCATAACCCCCATTATCATACAAACATAAGTAAACAACTTCTCATCATCATCTCCTCCCAAAACAAAAAAAAAACATACACACACACACACACACACACACACAAATTCAATGATGATGTCGAAGTAGTTAATAATAGGAATCTCTAACAGAAGGAAGAACAGGGTCAACTCCAACATCCTTAAGAGTCTCCGCACGTTTCACCGGATGCGCAAAAAGATCTCCTCTTGTCTCGTCCTTCACTACGTAGTTATGTTTCGGGTCTTGCACGTGCGCCACCTTCCTGAAGAAGGACTTCGTCACGCGCTTCTCCGCCTCGTCGAGCACGTGCTCCGGCTCCACCACCTCCGGTATCGTCTCCCGTCGCTTCTTCCGAACGAAGACGTTCGGTCCGTATCGGAGCTGCAGCGTCGCCGAGTGCAGCCCGAATAGCGTTGACAAGGCTATTAGACCCACCGCCACGTAAACTGGCACGAAGTCGCCTCGTAGTGGAGGCGACTTCGTTTTTGTCAAGTGGTGGTGGTGGTGGTGGCTGTAGCCGCGGCCGAGTTGCTCGGCCGGGGCGGCGTAGGCTTGAGTCCTTGGTGGGGTTGAGGTGGCTAGGCCTCTTAGTCCTTTAGCCATGGATTTCCAGTGGCCCTGTAGGGTCATTTTGAAAAAAATAATAATAATAAAATAAAGTGTTCAAAAAATGAAAATCATGATAACTACACACGCACACACACACACACACAACCAAAAAAAAAAAAAAAAAGGAGGAGCGAAACTATTGATTATTTTTATTTGCAACATCTTAGTGGTGAATTAGTACTGTTTTTTTGGTCACTATGTTAATATGTACACCACCATTTAAAAAAGAAAACATGAAAAACTATGTGCACTACATAAGACATGGCATTTCCTCAAACAAGAATAGACTGTTAATTGCAAATTTAGTACAACTTACTTCTAAGATAACAAATTTAAAGTTAAAATTTCCAATCATGAAATTGTTAAAAGAAAGAACGAAAGAAAGAAAGAAACAAGCAACTACTAGAAGCTCGTATGAAATGTCATTATCTCAGATAATGGTATAAATAAAAATCGCATATACATACCATTGACCTGAAAGCCATGATCTTGAAATATTAATTGTATGGACAAAAAAGTCACTATTTCGGGGAAAGAAAGATGGTATCACTTTCTGAAGAAGAGTAACTTGGGAGAGAACAGATTCTCAACTTGTTGTTTGGTAGTAATTGGCAGTGACTTTTTCTTAGAAGTGATTCTCCTCGAGTGTTCATCAACTTTCAATTTATACCACTAATAACGGGTATGGAATTTAATGGACCCAAAAAAAAAAAAAAAATCGAAATGAAAAATGGAGAGAAGAGAAGATGGTTCTAGAGCCACGTAGCAGAAGATGGAAGGTAGTAGGGACACTTGTCACATCAAGAAGGTGCACGCATCAGCCTAGAAGTCTCAAGAAGTGGCACGTTGTGTCTACTTGGTTCTTTTTTTTTTTTAATTATTTAAATTTTTTATTTTACCTCTCGTGTGTCTCACTTTCATCCTTATCCATTCCCTAACCCCTCAGTACCAAATTGGCTTTCTTTTATTTTTTTTGTTTCTTAAACATAAGTTTATTATTGTAATCGGAAAACATATATTATAATACAATAAGGTGGTATAGTGATAAAAAAAAAATGATATAGTGACGATAGAGGTTCTATCTTTGCTTATAATATTTTAAAAGATTCGAATCATATATTATATAAGATTATTAATTTAATGATCAATTATTGATGGACTTTAAGAACCCCTTGTTGAAAATTTAGGGACATAATTTTTTATCATCCTATCGATGATTTCAATATTGTTTATTCTTAAAAACGTACTAAATCAGAAAACATAAAGATATTATTGATCCCCTTTTTCCATCCGATAGATGTGTTAGACTAATACTATGACTATGAGTTGTTACAGCTGCTTCATTTTCGGTGGTCAAAATACAAAGACACTAAATTTTTACTAAATTATTGACGTTGGGAAGAATTTTACCATGCCGTTGCTAGTTGTCCGACAAATCACATTATAGTCATATTAAAAAAAATAAATAAATAAATTACTTGTTGTGTATAAAAGAATTTTCAAAAAAATTAGTAGGTCTCATGTTGGTGTTTTTCCAATCCATTCAAGAGGGAATAAATCTCATCACTTTGGTCGTGTAAATCATCCCCGGCAACAAACTCACGTGTCACACCCTCCAACCGGATCAAACTACAACCAGCATTCTTCTTCACCACCCTCCTTGAATCCCTCCACCTCCTGATCCTCACCACATCGTCCCACTGCTCGGCATTGGCGTAAACACCCGCCATGATCGAGTAGACCCCGCCATCCTCCGGCCTCAACTCCATCACACGCTCTGCAGCCTCCTCCGCAACCTCAACATTGCCTGCATGCAGCCTGCAGCCCGCGAGCAGCCCGCCCCACACGAACACGTCTCCCCCCATCGGCATTGCCCTTATCATATCGATCGCTTCTTGTATCCGACCCGCTCGTCCGAGTAAATCTGCCATGCAGCCATAATGCTTGAGCTCTCTAGGCACAATGTAGATGCGTTCCATCTCGTCGAAGAGTTCTCGAGCTTGTTCCACAAGTCCTGCATGGCTGCACCCCACCAACACCCCGAGAAAGGTGACCCCATCTGGTTTAGTTCCTTCATTTATCATTCTCCGAAAGTAGGTGAGCGATAAATCACCGAGACCGTGCATGGCAAACCCGGCGATCATGGCGTTCCAAGTGCACAAACTGATCTTTTCCGATGATGCTCTCGTGTCGAAGATTTCTTTAGCTATGTCGATACAACCACATTTTGCATAGAAGTCCACCAATCCAGTCGTCAAGAAGGGATTTAAGCGAATTCCATTTTTCTTTACGTATTCATGGATTTCTCTACCTCGGTCTGAATCCCCGAGCTTTGCACAAGCGGAAAGAGCGGAGACCAAAGCGACACTATCAGGAGTAAAACCTAGCTCGAGCATCCGGTAAAAGAGCGAAATCGCCTCGTCACAGTGATTACTCTGCGAATAACCAACAATGATTGTTCCCCAAGAAACGGAGTCTCTTTCAGGCATTTCGTCAAACAGTTGACGGGCAATCGAGATCTCGCCGGATTTCACATGCCCGTCGATCAGAATGTTGTGAGAGACGATATCCCTGTTGGAAGGACTTTCGTCGAATACCTGGCGAGCATAAGGGAGAAACCCGGAAAGAGAGTAGACGCGGATTAGAGAATTGAGAACAAAGGAGTCGCCATTGAAGCCGAATTTGAGAGCTTGACAGTGAAGGGCTTGTGAGAACGGAAGGGCAATTGTGGGTCCCAGCCGAGCACAGGCAGCGAGAACAAAGGGAAAGGTGTGAGAGTCGGGACGGAGGGCGAGGCGGCGCATGCGGCCGAAGAGGACGAGAGGAGAGAGAGAGTAGGAGAGGGACAAGAGGAGGGTGTGGGCTCTTATAATGTTGTTGAAAGAGAACGTGGTTGGGTGCTTGATGAGATTGAATACAGAAAGGGCGTAAGTCAACGAGTTCGTTGACTCAACACGTATACGGTTAAGATTGAGGGACGGAATATGATGACAAGGTAGCGATCGCGAAGTAAGAAGAGATATAAGGGCGTGGAGAAAGGCGTTGAGAAAGACGTCGTCGTTGTGGCCGGAGACTAGGCAATGGGCGTGGAGTTGGTGGAGGTGGTTTAGGGTTTTGCAATGATTTGATATCACTTTGGTGATATTTTTTACTTTGGTTACACTTCCATTGTGTTTGTTGTTGATGCAAGTGACTTTGATCAAGATTGATAAGAAGTACCCTTTTGCTCGTGGCATTTAGGTGGTGAGGCAGTGGTGGCTGTATAACTAGAACGAGTCGACGGTTAAGATTGAAGGACGGAATTTGTTTGATGTTTGTTTTGAAAGAGAAGAAAGCTAAGCTAAGATATCAATTTGGTATTTGTCTTTTACGAGTATCAATATGAAGAATCCTTTTTAGCTTTTGGCGTTTCAAATTCCCACCAATGCCGTTTGTGTTTTTTAAGGATACGGAGGACTCTATGGATTGTTTTTATGAGTTTTGTTGGTTGTCCTATAACAATGCCAGCTCCCTCAGCACAAAAACTTATTTATTTATTATTTTTTTAAAGGTGTCTGTAAAAACATGTACAGGCCCGTTTGACATACACACTTAATTCAAACTAAACTGTACTTTTTTCATCATGTTTTTTGTCTTTTCTTAAAAAGTCAACAAACATTACTATTTAAACTTAAAAATATCAACTTAACTCAAACTCAATTTATTTACCAAACACTCTCGTAATATGTACTAACTAATTTTTTATTTTGAACCAAAAAAAAAAAAAAAAGAAAGGAAAGATATCAGTCAAAGGATAGTTAGACAGAGTACATATAATAAACTCAATTATTATTGACGAATTTGCTTTCAAATGGTCGACGTTACTTAACATTGAATATTTGAAATATTAGTTTCTTTTATTTTTGTTTTCGTTTTTCATAGTTTTGAAAAAAACAAAATGTGAAAATGTGGAAACGTGAACGGCAGGATTCGAACCTGCGCGGGCAGAGCCCACATGATTTCTAGTCATGCCCGATAACCACTCCGGCACGTCCACTGGATCGTGTGAGATGTGCAAATATTTATTTATTTAAATGACAATAAATTTGTTGTATAATTTCCATTTAACCTTTGAAAAATAATAAGGGTTATTCCACTTTTTTTTTTCTCTGAAATTAAAAATGAAAAAAAACTTTCTTTTAAACTATAATCTGTTATGATTCTACTACTTTTATTGAAATATCAAATTTTAACGATATAATTACGTGTGAGTCACAATACTATTTATAAAGGACAATATATTTTATTTTATTTATTTTTTATTTGTGGACTCTTCCATACATATGTGATTAAAATTGAAAAAAATTGACAGTTCAATAACAAAGGTACCAGAATTACAATTTCTGACGAGTTTCGAAGTTGAGTTTAATTTCATTTTTGAGTCCTAAGAAAGTGAGGCATCCTCTACATGTCAAGTTTGAAGTCAACTTTTCAGCTTTTTTCTTTTTTTAATCCACATCTTATTTAGGATTTAAAAAACAAACAAACACATTTGATATTCACTTGCATAGTCAGAAACGTGCAGTATTTGTATTGAAGCTTAATACTAATAAGGAAAAAACATGCTTTCTCCTCACCACACCCCCCACCCCCACCCTCAAATAGAGGCTTTTCTGCCGGTATGCGTGAAGACATGCAAAAGGTGCATATACACACATATGGAAAGCATGTAAACAAGAAAGTCTTCCAATGTCATATCCCAATTTTCCAATTTCTTATAAACTCACAAATTACAAACAAACACTCCTCTTTTCGCGCATTTTGGGACCAAGAATCTGTCAAATCAACTCTATGGTTGCACATACCAATCAACCTTTTTTCCCCCCCTACGGAAAGGCAAAAAGGAATGACTTGAAGAACAAAATAGGACAAAAATATACCTTATCCTAAGTGACTTCTATATTTTCTTACCCCAAAAAAAAAATAAATAAATAAAAAAAGGGAAAGAGGTGAATTGTTAAATTAATTTGTAGCTTAGCTCCAAAGCCATTCCTAAATGCTCCTATAATAGAGAAACCTATACAAAATTGGTCTTACATGATACTTTTATTGGTTGCAGGCTCAAAAAATAAAAAAATAGAAATGAAACATTTGTTTTCCTCGATGGGTTAATCTCATTTTAATTCTAGAAAATAGATCGAATATCATTTTTGTAAGAACTTCTTATAACATGTTTTAAGTCAGGTCCAAGATGGGATTCGGTTTATAATTTAGTAATCAAAATGGAATTTTTTTTAACGGGAAAATGGAATTAACCATTAGTTAATTTTACATCTTGATTTTGTAATTTTACATGTTAGGACATGATTTTTAAGAGGAAGTCTGTATTTTCTTATCACAATTTTAACAATAAGATGGACAGAAGAAATAATTTGAGTCAACTTAATCAATCAGAAATTTCTTGTGGAATGTCTAAAATGGGATTAGGTTTATGCCCTTATTTTATTGAAAGGACAAGTATAACATTAATCAACTAGATTTAAGATCAAGTTGTTCCCTATCACTTACCACTTAATGTTTTCTAATTCAGAAAAATACAAATGCTTAGAATTAATAATTGTTTGCTGTACAGTCTTTCCACAATTAGCTTAGTGGGTTTCTTTTTGGAGAGAAGATTAGTGGGTTTTAGAGAGAATCTCACAAGCATTTCCACTACGGGAAGGAAGTGGACGGTGCATTTAGCTTTATGCTCTATAAAAGCACAGTTGTCCAAATCTACTTCCATATTCTCTCCCCCAAGACTCCTTCGTTAGACTACGGGTTTATTTGACATTTTTACTCATTTTAAATTAAACTGTACTTTTTTCATCATGTTTTTTATTTTTTTTTTGAAATTTTTTTTTTTGTCTTTTTTGAAAAAATCAATAAAAATTACTATTTAAACTTAAAAATCTCAGCTCAACTCAAACTCAATTCATTCACTAAACACCCCCTAATTTTAATTACCTTTTCTCATAGTTTAATAATTTCTATTTTTTTTTAGAAAAAAAGAAATTAGGTTAGATGAGTTTTTTCATATTTATTAAAAAATCTTTGAACTTTACTTTTTTTCAACAAAATGATTGACGACTATTAAGATAACGATTACCTAGATTTAATAGATCAATTATGTTAATCAATTAGTGATTTACTACTTGACGTAAAATCAATAACCAATTAGTCATTTTTGACAAAATATCCATTTTCCTAATTTAACAAAAAAAATAAGAATTTTGGTTTAAAAAATAACTAAAAAGATCATTTTCTGATATAGGAGTGACGTAACTATTTTTTTCTAAAATTACAATTGATGAGAGAGGTACAATAAACTCTTTTAAACATCACCTACCATCTGACTGAGAAATCAAACCTCAAGCACTATCTGTTTGGGCCCTTACCTCAACAATTCCCTTTCAAATCCACGGGACACCAAGCGAACGAGATTAGACACTTCTTGAAGATCGAATCAACATATACCACGTTTCAAATTCAAGTATGCTCCTGTATCATTTTCTCAAATACCTCATCTTTTTTTTTTTCCTTGCCCCTTTTGAGGAGCCTTCACACGTGTCTCCTCATAAATTAATAATTTTCCATGCTCTGTCTCCACATGGAATGAGTAGGCAAGCTCTAATCCCTCTTTTAGTAGAGTAGCTAATATCTTGGATTTATGGCAAATGATAGGAATAAATTATATTCCAAGTGGGAGAGAAGCATTTTCTCAATAAGGAGAATAATGTTAGAGGTGGGGGGGACCATTAATAAAATGTGATCCTTTTATGCTCTGATCTGTTATCTTTGTCCTCTCTCCTTCCTTTTTGCTAACAATATAATATCTTCAATTATATATACATATAAAGAAAAAAACAATATAATATGTCAAATTAAGGATAGTTGCCACTAGTCACCTCTCTATGGGAGGTCCATAAATACAAGGGAACGTTTGAAAAAACTCTATAAGTGGTTCAAACAACTAAAACCCTTAAATTTGTGATTTGGTGACTATCTTTAATTTAGCTATAGGATGTGGAGGAAAAAGAAGAAACGCCTCTCAAGGAAGACAGAGAATGAGACCCTACTCTTCCTCTTATTCCTCTTCCTCTAGTGGAGACGTGAGTGAGGCAAAGAGACAAATCCAACAAAAACAAGGCAAGTCATATAGAGGCAAAGGGAAGGCCAAGCCTTTCTTCCGGTTTGTTTTTCCACCTTTTTTTTTTTTTTTGGGGTGTAGTCAAATCTTGTTCCTCTTTCTATTCATGTATGCAAGACTAGATTTTCAGTGCTGTAATATTCATGTTTACCATTCTCAAAACTAAAGCAGCATCAAAGAACTCTGATTATGTGGTATGAAGTATATATATATATATAATGTATAAGAATATGTATATATGCGGCTCACCAGGGGCTCCAACAAGGAGATCCGCTTTCGCCATACCGTTGGGGGAAGGTCCGGAGTCGAGTCATCCCATGTCCTCATACACTTCAAGTATTGTGAATTTGCACATGTCAGGAGTAACTAATGTTAAGGGACATTGGACTATAGGTAGAGATACTTTTGTTTTGTGTGGTGTATGAGTTGCCAGTGTTTCTTTCTTTTCTTTGGCAGGAGTTGGGAAGGGAATGCTGGTAAAAGTGCGTTTTGCTAATAAAAATACGAAAAATAACACAACAAATCAACAAGCTAAATTGATGTTTTAGCCACAAAGATCAAACACCTACAGCAGCTGCTGTTCCTGAATTCCTCGCTAGTGCTGAGATTGTATCGTCTTTTCAGTAGTTTTATAAACTTGTTTTGATTACTAAGCCGAACGCAAACTTTAATATACCGTCTTCTTCTCCATTAGAAAGACCAATAGTGCAAGAAAATCAAGAAATGAACTCAGATTGTCAAAGCAACAAAAAGATACGTTCTCAGATCAATCCAATATAAGCAGACCAAGTACGTCAAATTTGCAACTTGCATTGCAAGTGCACAATGCAGTCACTTTGTAATCTGATAGCAAGTCGAATGCATTTCATCGAACATCAATGCTATAATATCTTGCATTTTCAGGTATTTCTGACTCACATGAAAGGCGTAACAATCACAGCATAAGTGTAATACTAATATCATGATGCCTTTTGACCTAATTAAAAAAGTAACTTGGATAAGGTCGTTCAATTACCAGCTCAAACCGCTTTCGAAAATACACGTCTTCTGACACTAGAAACATGCATTTCTCAAATATTCACGCAGGCTAGATCCAATTTACAAAGATTCTAAGCTCATAACCATTAATAATGGTCCATGGTAACTGTTTCCCTTTTTTTTTTTTTTAAACCACAAATAGCCATTTCCTAAAAGTCCAATGTATACTCTGGAATGTCCAGACATATTGAGGCAAAAACATTTAATGATTATGCAGGGCGGAAAGATAGCCAACAAATAAGTTTTCTCAGGACATACCATGAATGGATATGACTGTCTCCTGGTCGGACAAATTTAGAGGTCAACAATGCTGCCAAATTTTTGTGCACTAAGCTCCTGATGACAGCAAAGCAAATAGCAATGATATTTGAAAAATGAGTAGATTTCTTAAATATCTTAATCATTCAAGACATTGTAGCAAACGTTTAAGAGAAAGGATATATCTAAACCTATCGCCTTTGGTTTTTGTTCTCTCAATTTGTTTTTCCTCTCCAAAATGTGACAAAACTTTTTGTTTCTCAACATTGAGTCAATAAGCATATAGAAAAATGCTGATTACAAAATCACGCGCCCCATATGATTTGGGGGGAACGACCATCTATTATTAGTCTGCAATTATCATATCTACTTGACTAGCAATCTTATTAGCCGCATCTTCTAGTCGTCATCATCAACATCATCAGCATTTCAGCTGCAAGATCATCTTTGCCAAAATCAAAGATGAATAACGCTTACCCTAATCAAGATCTAGACTCTTTTTCATAGTTTCATAAACCAAATATGTTATGCTTGCCGCTGGTACAACTTTGAGAAGATTCGGGAAGAGTCCTTTATAGAAACCTCTATAACCTTCATTCTGGATGGTTCTCCAGAACACATCAGACATTCCCTTATAAGCATCTGCGCTATTAGATTGTTGAGCTTGCATTCTGAAAAGGAAGAATTAACGAATCTCAGTAGGGAAGAAAAGATATTTCTAAGTGAACACAAAAGCACAGTAGCCTCTACCTAGTTTATTTAACAAAAAATAAAAAACACGATACCTGGTTCTGATAACCTGCAATGGATAAACACAAGTTGCTCCAAGTGCTCCAGATATCGTCCCACAACCCAGTTGGATAAGGGGGCCAGGTTCTGTAAAATAAAATCATAAGAGAAAATAGATATCTTTAGGGAGCGCCTTTTTTTTTTTTTTTTTTTTTTTTTTTTTTTTTTTAAATAAAGGAGATGGTACATTGCAAAGGAAAATAAGAAAGAGGTGATGACCACTGTACCACTACTATCGTGAAGAATGTATGTCTTTGACATATCTTTCAAGGTCTCATAGGCTGCAAGATCGATGCCAGCATAAGGGATCATCCCAAGAAGGGAAGGTAGAAGACCTTTATAAAAGGCCCGAGGCCCCTCTTGAACCCATATGTCCTTTGTAAGTTTCGTCAACTTAGGAGCCTTTCCACCTTCGCAAGCATAAGTCTGTAACCTCGTTTTCACAAGATCCAACGGATAGATAGCAGTTTGTGCCACTGCACCGGCCGTACCACCAGCCAAAAGTCTTCCAGTAGCACCAATATCACCCTTGTCTTCCCCCTTAAAATCGCCAATCACACTTTTCAACATTTCATAGACATAAAACTTGATGGCGCTTTCAGGTGCTACCTTCACAACGTTTATCCCATTACCTCTAAAGAAACCTAAGAAACTGCCTTCCTTCCATATCTTCTTTATAGCTGGCACAATATGAGCATTTGTTGTCTGAACTTGCAAAAGCACCTTCAGGCGATCAAGAGGAGCAGTCGCAGTTCGAGAGGCAGCTCCCGCTATTCCTCCTGCAATAAAATATTTGCTTCTGTGAACATGCTTAGCGATGCCTTCCGGAATAACAGCATGTTCCCCAATATCTACGAGGCATACCCTTTCCCAGTGATGGTATATGTTTTCAATAGTTGCTTCATGCGGATAAAGTAGAAGAAAATCTCTCCACTCCTCAAATGTGATAATGCCGTTATTATCCTTATCAACATGCTCCACAAAACGAGCAAGCTCCTCGTCATCAATTTGAATCCCTACAAAACAGAAACTGCTAAAGCTTATAAGATGAAAATAAGTGGGTATATTAGGCAACTAAAATGCTTGAACCAAAAGTAAGAAATACAGACAAAATGGCGACATCAAGTTTTTTTACATGAATAAATACTAATTCCTATTATGTGCTAAAAATCTAGTGAATATGACAAAAGATCTTTTTTAACTCCGAACATGTAGGATTTCAAAGAGAAACGTATTGAAATTAGAAACTCTGAATGACAATAATGATTGAAGGAAGAATTTACTAGTATCACGACATAACTTAATCGGGACAAAATAGAAAGAGGAACAATATTGCAAAAATAAAAACAACCAAATAATCAGTAAAAGCCATTGGCATAGTAGCTGCCACCCACACTCGTTCCTCCTCTGAAATTGTTGTGATTCCTTAATTAAAATAGGTAAAATAACCAATCCAATTCAATTATGAGCACAGAAATGACCAAGTTGCTACACAATTAATTTCTAGGCTTGGCATCTTCAGAAACCTGCTTGGATTCATTCTGAATTGTTGATCATAAATTCATAACCAATGCTAGAACAGCATTCCAAAATTCATCCAAAATTTTTCATCAACGATGGTCATTTTGTATATTACAATATACACACACACGCACACACACACACACACATAAAGTCGGTAATTTACATTTTATACATTATTGAATTATTCAAAAAAAAAAAAAAAAAAAGAAAAAAAAACCCTAAATTTGTTGATCACTGATTTCTCATCCATTCTAGAACAAAATTTTCAAATAAATCCTAATTTGCTCATCAATGCTAGAACCATCAACTATATTGCCAAAAATAAAAATTAAAAAAAAAAATCTCGAATTGACACTTAAACTTGCATTTATATCCTCATACAAAAACCAAAAAATCAAAATCGAGTCTCTGAATCCAACAATCAAGAACGACTAGGGCATAAGCTTCGAATCAAAGCTAGAATCATAAAAAAATATTGCATTCATAGCCTCATCGAAAACCTAATCACAAAAATCAAATCTCCAAAAGCAACGATCACGAATCCCTAGGGCAGAAATCAAGAATTAAAAAAAAAAAAAAAAAAAAGTGGATGAAAATGTAAAAGAAGTACCAGCCTTGACAAGAGCGTCCCAGAGCTCCTCGGGCAAGATGCAGCCGTTGTGCTCGACGTCAATGGCCTGGAAAATCCGGTAGAGCTCGAGCTCCTTGGCGTCCATGTAGCGGCGGAACTCGGCGTAGTCGACCCTGCCGTCGCGGTTGGCGTCGCAGACCCGGAAGAGGTCGCGGGCGTACTTGTACTCGCCGGGGATCTGGAGAGCGGAGAGGCCGGCCTCGATCTGGGCGTAGTCGAGGTATCCGTGGTTGTTGGCGTCGAAGAATCCGAACAGGCTGCGGATGCGGAGCTCCCGCTCCTCCTTCGTCTCCCGGAGAGCCAGGAGGACGTGCTCCATTGTCGCCGGACCCGACGGTTTCTCTTTCTTCACGGCGGAGGAGGAGGCCGAGGCGGTGGCCGTGGCCGCGGCCGTGGCGGAGGAGGGATTGGGCTTAGGCTTGGGCTCCATCTTGGGGAGGCCCACGTGCTCGACGGCAGGCCCAGGCCCGGACATCGTAGGAGGAGGAGGAGGAGAGAGAGAGGGTGTTTGATGATTAAGAATGGTTTCAATGTGCAGGGAAAGGCATTAAGAAGAAGAAGAAGAAGAAGAAGAAGAAGAAGATCCTCCAGAAAAGTTTGAATATTCTTTTTTCTTTTTTCTTTTTTCTTTTTTTTTTTTCCTTGGTTTTTTTTGGGTTTTGGAAAGTGTGGGGTTGTTTGTGTGTGGAGCTGTGAATGGCTGAGTGAGTACTCTCTGTTTCTGAGCTGTGCTTTTTCTTTTTCAAAAAAAAAAAAAAAAAAAAAAAAAAACCCAACAAACGTGGTATTGTGTTATAACTTTCCCCCCCCCCCCTAAAAAAACAAAAGAATAACAAAAAAAAAAAAAAAAAAAGAAAAGAAAGTCTTCAGTTTGGATTACTAGTTCAGACTTCAAATGTACAACTCAAACAATAATTTCTAAACATATGATTTTGGATAATTTTTGTTATAAAATATAGGGTAAAAAAGGTTTGAACATGTGTTTCTAGGATGTTAAACGGAAGCTTGATAGAATATAATTTTGGATAATTATTGAATTTTTATCAAATTTCATCAAATTCTCTCTTTTATTGTGATTTAAAAAATATATATATGATAATGTGTTAGGAATTCAAAAAAAGTATTTAGTCGGATGTGAAACACTATTTGGATATGTGCAAAAATGTTAATTTTTAAGCATTGTTCAACAAATATTCCAAATATGTTAAATTAAGAAAATAATTATTTTTTTTTAATGATCGATAATTGATTGATCTAATATTTTTTCAAAGTTCTTTATGGAGAATTAAAAAAAAAAAAAAAAACATGTACCAATCTGCTTAAATAGTAGACACCGTTCATAGATAAAATTGACTCAAAGAGGTGGTCAAAACCAATCCTTATTTTTTATTATTCATGTTTTTTTTTTTTAAATTTTGATAGGGAGGTATTTGAATTTTATGGGTGTTTGGCATTAACACTCAACTCAAATTGAACTGTAATTTTTTCATCATGTTTTTTGTCTTTTTCTGAAAATTTTTTTTATCTTTTCTGAAAAAGTCAATAAAAATTACTTTTTAAACTTAAAAATCTCAACTCAACTCAAACTCAACTTATTTATCAAACAGTTATAAAATGGATTAGTGTAAAATATTATCTGCTATATACTATTAATGTTGTCACTATTTGCCATGTGATAATTGTTACGATTTATTGCAAATGAGACTTAATCGTCATGTGCCATGTTGTTGCCATATGATAATTTTGTTGTGTTGTTGATAAAATGTCAACACTTTAAAATTTGTGTGATGGTTCACATTATCATTTCATACTCACATATGTCAACAAGTATACACCCAACGTCATTGTTGGGACGAGCGTTCTTCACGTGGGGAAAAGGATACAAAACGCTAATAAGTTGAAAATTAATAATAATAATAATAATAAAGTTTACAAAAGTAGATATCTAAGGATGGATTGTTATTCGGAACTCTTATAAAATGACTTGTAATTTTTCTGTAATATATTAGGTAATTATAAGGTAACTCTTAAAAACAAAAAAAAAAAAGTAATTATAATATAACATATTTCAATAATATAATATTATTTCCGTCAATATATAAATAATTTTATTAGTATTATGTTTTAAATTCTTAAATAAAAAATTACATATAAATCAATTAATTATTATAAATTTATAAATAAAAAGTTATAATTGTTAGATGTATTTGTTCATCAGATATAAAACTTTTTCCCCCTAAAATGACCCCCCCCCCCCAAAAAATACAGTTCATATATAAACATATTAATGCAAAGATGATCAATATGTTACTTCTCAAATGATACTCTTTTTTTTTTTTTCCTTCACAGAATATACTAGATAAGGTGAAAAATGACAATGTTCCTTAAGGTCTCGTTTGGCGATCGAATTTAAACTCAAAATTTTCATATCAGTTTTTATTTTTTTTTCTGAAAAGTTAATAAAAATTTTCAATTCAAACTTAATATTTTCAATTCAAAACTTATTCACCAAACGGATCCTAAATTTTTAAATTTGGGTCATTATTTTATTACGATTCAGAGATGTTCCTTAAAAAAATAAATTTTATTTTGGGATTCACATTTTTTAATTTTGGGGATATTATTATTGAGTTATAATCATAAATTGAAATGTTTATAACATTGTTGATAACACGCCCACGACATGAATAACGGAAGTGGCGGATATTTTCTCTTGCTAAATATCTGTAAATGTCAGGATTTTTTTTCAAAATTTCCAGATAATATGTAAAAGTACGGGGATTTTTTTTTTTTTTTTTTTTTTTTTTGCAAAATGTTCAATATTGTAACACGTTTTGTTGTCTTTTCAAAATAAATTTGGACAGCATCATTCAACCCATTAACAATATAAAAAAAATGTATTTTTTTTGTAATTATATTAGTTCAAATTAAATAAAAACAAATAATTATGTTTTTTTCTCTAAGTATTAATTCTTTCGTTGAATATCTGTCGATAACAATATTTCTGTTGACATAATCTGCAAACAAAAACTCAACAACTTGATCAATTGTCAACACCTACATTTTTCATCCTTGGTTATAACTTTAATTATCACTGGTGATTCACATGTTTTTTTCATAGCCATCTAAATTTTTTATGGAATCTACTTTGAGGACCACAATATGGCACATTAAAAAAAGAAAAGAAAAAAGGATTCTAGTTCACGGAAGGCAAGTTGGGCAATAGGAGAAAAAGAAAGTTGGGGTCCTAATTAATTTCATCGGCACTTATTATCCCCTCATCATACTTGTCCGCCCAAAAACAATTTTTCTCGTAAATTAACCAAGCCAACTTCAAGGTAAAATACACTACATTCCTCTGATCAAAGACCAAGATCTAATCCATCGGCAAATCCTAAAAATGATTAGGGGTTCTAAGCTAACCGTGATCTAACTCATCATCGAGGAAAAATTTTCTGTACTTATTTTATGGTTAAAAAGCATAACGACATTTTCTATAGTGAGTTGTAAGAATAAGATTAAGGGTGTTGTTACATTTATGAATTTCCATACTGAACTCAGTCGTCTCAAGTTATTGTACAATAATTTTGGATGCTCATCTAGGGCCATGTCAAAAAAAGCAAGCAGATCAAAGATTGATGCACCGCATTAATTTGTAATAGAACCATGCACAAAATTAGATTTATATATTTATAAATACAGTCAAATGGTAATTTCATATCCGAATTCATTTATAACTAACTAAAAAAAAAAATTTATATATATATACACACACGTTTTTCTGAACTAGTCCTCACATAATTGAGCCCCGCCTTCATGAGATGTGGGTCTGTGGCTCGGGGATCCGAATAACAAGATCTTTTTGTGAATGGCTGGCTGGCTGGCTTCTTTCTGTTTCTGAGCTGTGAGGTTTGTGAAGTATTTGGTTCTTTTGACTTGGGATTGGAGTTTTGGTTGGTTGTATGGTTGTCTGTCTCTTCCATATTCCAACGACATACTTGGGGAGAGCAATGAGTTTGAGAACTTTGAAAAATAATTTTGATGAGGAGTTGAAAAAATTCTTGAAATAAAAATATTATCTTATGATGATGTATTACAAATTAAATCAAGTAAAAAAAAATTTTAAAAGGAAATTATTTTAATAGGATATAATCGGTAGTTTCTATTTGTTTAAATTAATATAATTATAAGATGATATAATGATATATAGCTATAATATTATGATATTATTCGCTTATCAATCTCTCGAGACGGATCTGCTTGAGTCTAAGATAGCGGCGAGATTGAGGTTGAGTAAGAAAACAAGATCCTAATTGTCTTATGACTTATCTGAAATTGTAATTAATAACATTTTTAAGAAATTAAATGAAGTAAATGATAAGATTTTAAAATATTTGAAATAAATAGCAGTAAGATTTACAAGATAATAAGTTATTTACCTAGTTAAATTATAATTTACTGCTATTTATTTTAAATATTTTTAAAACCCATATCTATTAATGATTTATAAGTAAGGATATATGAATGAAAGCCCAAAAGCAAAACTTAAAAATTCAAGCCAAAACCAAGCAATAACATACCAAAAATTATATTATAATGTGGTTATTATGCTCAAAATTAATGTTGTGCATATCAAAACAAAACTTGAATTATTACATTAGAGACGCATTTCTACTATGATAAAGTGTTTTTATTGTCTGCCCATCCCATCATCAAGAGAGAGTTTTGATTTTTTATTTTGGCAATTTGTCTGCAACCAAAATGTAGAAAAGCCCCATAACCCCTGTGTGTGTTATGTTGTTGTGGTATATAGACTCATGAACCAGTCTCTCCCCACCAAGTATCTTGATAGAGCCTGGTTTAGGATAGCAAGTTGACATCCCCACGATGTACCCGGCCTCGTTCCCCGCTTCCGTTCCGTTTCCGTAGGTCGGCGTCGACGAGCATATCACCCTGCCGTCCTGAAAATCGCAATCGAAAGAACCCATCTTGTCAATGATTGAATAGCTATACAATATTTGTTCACTATTCGAATTTTTGATTAAGTTATTTTTCTTACAATATCTTCTAGGTTAAACGTATACGCATCACCGAAGACTGCCTAATAAAGCCATAATTGTACATTCAAATTCATTACAAAGTCGGAATATTACAAAAAATAAAAATGTTACAAGCATCGATTTTAATTCTAACTTTTGAGCACTAATTTATGTGAGGTATATGAGTTGGTAGTTTTTAATTGATAAGTTTTTAAATAACTGTTGTATTAATTAAAACTAAACGACTGCATCTACAACAAAAGTAAATGAAGGCTGTAGAAACAAAATCACCTGTCCGTAGACTGTCGCGCCGATTCCGCCGCTGTGTTGGTGAGCGACACCGTAGATGAGATATCCGCCGGGCGAAATACTTGCATAGTTCTTTTTGGTTTCAATGGAATCATTACTGGTGGTCTTGTTAGATTTTAGAACATCGTACTCCACCTGGTACAAAGTAAATTAAGTCGACTCAATCAGCAAGATGATTTATGCCTTAAACACTCATTTAACATACATCTGTGTGTGTCGCTGTTGTAGCCTTGTGATATATAATAGATCAGACTCTTATAACGAATTGGATATAGTAAAAAAAAAAAAAAAAAAAAATTGTGACATTATTTTAGGAAGCAGGTGTTTTTCACTCACTAGGCAATTATGTTCTGCGGATTTCAAACCCGTCCAGGAATCGGTGACGTCGAAAATGTAGATCCAAACGGGCAAGATAAAATCAGACCAATCAGCCCATTCGACAGTATATTTGAGGTAGAGGCCTCTACTGGCACCATAAAAGCCTTTCTTCAATTGGCATTGTGTTTGATCATAGCAACAATCCAAACCTCCTAAGTAACCCTTTGGCAAAGGCTGGCCATCCTCATCCTTGGTGACGTTATACAAATCGCACCTACATTCGAGGCATCCAAGCGCATCCACCGTGCCCCGCGTGTCAATCGCGTGCACGTTGACCATCCATCCCTCCTCGAAGCCCTCGGGAAGTTGTTCGGGGTTACCGATCTCAATCCCGTAAGGGTCGGGGACGTGTGTTGGGGTTCTTCGTGTCTCCGAGCCAAGGCCATAGTACTGCCCGAGAGTATTCCCTTCGCATACTCCACTGTTCCTCACAAACCTGAAGTCTGCCTGAGTGGCGTTGGCGATATCTACACCTTTGCGAATGTAGTATCGCATAATGACCCAATGGTGGAGATAAGTTTCGTAAAGGGGGATGGAATTCCCCGCTTCGTCGACTACCTCGGCGTCGAATCTCTTGAGGGCAATGTGACCTTTTGGGAAGCCAATGTTGTAGTAATTTTTGTTCTGAACTAGTCCTGGTCCCAACTCAAACTTGGGGGACAAGAAAACAGCAGATTTGGTCTTGATTTTATTTTTGGTAATCCTCAGAGAATGTGAACGTGGTATGCTCAACGCCAATACTAGAATAGAAAGTGATATGAACCAAATTCCATTCCCATGTGCCATCTTGTTCTGCCAAAGTTTGAACCACTCTGTTAAACTTTTATGGTCGGCAATAAATACCAGATATCCAAAGGATAAATTATTCTGTTGGCCTCCAAACCATTGGATTATAAACTTAATAGTTCAATGATTAACAGAGCATTTTACCCAATCTAAAAAAGAGATATGTAGGAAACCGATTTCTATTGTTAAAAATCAATATTTTCTATTGGGTTCAAAACTTTTTTTTTTTTTTTTGTCTTTTTTATTTTAAAAAGTTTTTTGACATTGAACGTGATTAAGACACGGTACATTAAGAACATGACACATGTATAAATGGGTTGGGTTGGGTTGGACTTGACACTACAAATTAAAAATGGGCATGACACGACATGTTTATTAAATGAGCCGATATGGACACGACACAAAACACTAATAAATTCAAAATAAATGAGTTAGGATGGACCCATTTCTAGTGCACGCGGTGGGGTGAGCAGTTTGGGCGGGTTGGCGGGTTTTATGAATAGTCTTCCCTAACACGGCAAGGATCTTGCTCGCCTCTTTGACCCGAACGGGAATACCTCTTGCGAGAGAGTGAACAATGATACTATTTTGTTTGCACAACACCATTAAAGACTTAAAAGGACAAAAAAGTAGAAAAACATGATACGTTTTTGCAAGAACCTTTTTAGTAGTCAAAAAAGACAGGTCAAAGGTTTGAAAGCTGACATGTATTATCTCAATTGAAAAAAAAAAAAATCCAACAACAGTGACAGTTCGGTTGAGGAAGAACTCCATATTTACAAGATCTTTAATATTGAAGTTTCAAGAACTTTTGCTGAGCATAAAGAAGGCTAGGTTATCAAAATAGGGAGTTTCTGCTGTCGGTAACTTTTTTTTTTTTTTTTTTAATAGATTAATATTTTAATGATCTGATTTATAATAGTTCATATTAAGAATTTCTAATACTCAGAATTACAAAACTACTGCTTATATTTCTAATCATAAGACAAATATCATTCCGAAACATCTTGCTAAGAACAAAACCAAGCCCAAAAATGGAAGAAGTGACAAAAAGAAGAAGCAGCTGATTGTCACTTCACCAGATGAGGAGGTTAATTACAGAGAAGCAATCAACAAGACATTACTTTTTATATATAATGAACAAACGAATGTATATTTAAGTAGTACTCCTATAAACAAAAACAAAATTAAAAAAAAATAATAAAACAAAATAAAACAAACGTCAGAAAGAAAGAAATTTCATTCAGAGAAATGAAAAAAATCATATCCTAAAGAAAAGAAAAGAAAAGAAAAAGAAAAACTCCAAAAGGAAGAAGAACATAAAAAGAGAAATTGGTTAAGAAGAAATACCAGATTGGTTTTGGTTGTGGTAATGATACTCGTGAGCAGCCACGAGGACAGTTTTGGGTTTGGGTTTGGGTTTGGATGCCAGAGAGTTGATCAGGATTTGCTTTATATAGAGACTTCTGGTCAGCGCGTGCGGGAATAATGTTTCCTCCCTTTTATCTATCTTCTATCTATCTATATATATATATATATATATATATATATTATATACTAGTCTAAAATTATGTGCTATGCAAGTGTCTGAAATGTTTTATTTACATGTAGAAAATTCAAAATAATAAGTTAAAAAAATTTTAAAAAGAGAGAAACAAAGGACCTAAAAATTAAAAAAGAGAGACATGAAAGAAATAAAAAAAAAAAAAGATAAAAGGACTAAAATGAAAAAATTGATCAAAACAAAAAATGATTAAATTATAAAATAAAAAAATTGGGTCAAAATTTAAAAAATAAAAAAATTGAAGGATTAAAAAGTAAATATAAAATATTTTCGTCCAAAGTGAACCGTTTCGATGAAAATGATTTTGCACAATAAAGCACATCGTGCTTTCTAATCGTGCTTTCTAGGGGGACGTGCCCCCAGCAAGTCATCTGATCTTTAACGACTATATATAAAATATCATTATTATCTTTTAATTAAAATTTTTATTTCCTATTTATGTTTAAATATATATGCATGTCTCTCCTGTACACTATTTGTATTTTGTTTTACGGTAAATTGTCACAATTAAAATATTTAAATATAATATTTTTTAGTGATACTTGTTCTTTGTATCAACATCTAAATAATATTATATGATAAGATTTTATATAAGAAGTTATATATTTTATTATCTCGTTAATAAAAAATAGGAAGTCATAATCAACTAGTTGTTATAGTTTTCTAAATAAAAAAAAATTATAAGTATTGTATAGAAGATATTTCCCTTTGTATATCTATACATAAATATAGCCTATCTTAACCAAAATTCAACAAATTTATTTTGTATACAATTAACGGTTGAACAAATAAAGGACGAAGAAACAAAGACATCTTCTTTTTTCATATATGTAGCATAGATACATATTAATGAGTATAGAAATTCTGAAATATCTGAAAATATTTATTTAAAAAAAAAAAAAAAGGAGGCACGAATCATGATTCAGTCGTCATTGTAAGCTTCTTAATTGTATGAAAGGAAGTTCCCTAAAATGCTTCAATACTTAATCCACGAGAATTAAATAATGCAAGACTCATTCTAAGTTTTGAACATATACAGGATCAGTAACTATAACATTTTAAAAATTACTTTGGACACATTTGGGAAAAATTATCTCAATGGAACAATTAGTTAAAAAAATACATACAAGGGTCATATTAAAATGAAAATAATTTAAATGATTGCACGAAAAAAGTAAAAATAGGGGTATATTTGACAAAAAAAAAAAAAAAAGACAAGTTAGAAAAAAAGGGTTATTTTATAAATGACCCACAAACTATACACATGTCACATGATCTTGACTTTTGACTTTACGTATCACACTTAGACAAAAATTGAATATTAAATTCTAATCACATTAGATTTATTTATAGGTAAATTCGTAATTAAATATTTTTTTAAATGGAAATTATACCTCCATTCAAGTTAATTTAAAAGTAAATTATATTTTTATCAAGAATAGATAATGTTATCAGAAATATTATGGAGGTACAATCTCTCTCTTAAATATTTATTTATTACTTTATTCTTAATTAAAGCTCACATGCTACGAAGTTTCAACAACTTTTGCTTAGCATAAAGAGGGCTGGTCATGAAAATAGTAAGTTTATACAGTGGGAACTGTTTTTTTTATTATTAAATTAATTTTTTAACAATTTGATTTATAATAATTCATATTAAGAATTTCTAATGTCCAATACAAAACGGCATCTAGTTTTAGTAGTAAGACAAATCTCATTCCAAATCATCTTGCTAAGAATAAAACCAATCCCACAAATGGAAGAAGAGTGACAAAAAGAAGCAGCAGCAGATTGTCACTTCACCAGATGAGGAGGTTTATTACAGAGAAGCAATCAGCAAGACATTACTTATAATCAACCCCTGGCTTATATATAATGAACAAATGAATGTAAAAGTAGTACTCCTAAATTAAAAAAAGTAAAAAAAAAGTAAAAAAAAAAAAAAAAAAAAAAAGAAGAAGAAGACTAAATAAAACAAACAAAGTTCAGGAAGAAAAGGAATTTCATTTGAAAAAAAAAAAAATCATATCCTAAAGAAAAGAAAAGAAAAGAAAAAGAAACAGAAAAAGTCCAAAAGGAAGAAAAACAGAAAAAAAGAGATTGGTTAAGAAGAAATACCAGCTGGGGTTTTGGTTGTGATAATGATACTCGTGAGCCGCCACAAGGACAGTTTTGGGTTTGGGTTTGGGTTTGAGTGACAGAGAGTTGAGGATTTGCTTTGTCTATAGAGACGTCTGGCTTTTAGCACATGAGGGAATGTTCCTTCTCTCATTCATATATATATTAGAACGAGGGATGTGCCTCAAGCTAGTCATCCCAACCCATTAACGACTTTACATAAAATAACACTATTATCTTTTAATAAAAATTATTATTTCCCAATGGTTTTTTTTTTTTTTTTTTACTCTGATGACACATACTATAAGTATTTACATCTTCAAATATAGAGATTAAAAATTGGACATATATATGTATATCTTTCCCATATACTATTTGTGTTTTGTTTTATTATAACAACTAGATGATTCAAATATAATATTTTTCATTGATATTTATCCTTCACATGAATATCTGAATAAAAACTATGTGACATGATTCTAAATAAGAAGTCATATGTTTTTCCCCCCTTTTCTTCTAAATGAAAAAAATAGGAAGTCATATGTGAATCAATTAGTTGTGATAAGTTTTTAAATTAAAAAAATTACAAGTACTGCATGATATACGGTATTGCATATGAGACATTTTCTCTGTATATATAAAATACATATAACATTAAAAAAAATACATATATATATGACGCACCTTAAACAAAATCAACAAATTTATTTTATATACAATTAATGGTTGAACAAGTAAAGGATGAAGAAACAAATACATCTTTTTTTAAATATGGTATATAGATACATATAATTATAGAGGATAGAGATTCTGAAATATCATCACAATATTTAAAAAGAAATAGATAAAAAGGGAGGCATGAACCATGATTCAGTCGTCTTCTTATTCGAAAGGAAGTTGACTAAAATGCTTCAATACTCAATCCACTAAAATTAAATAGTGCAAGACTCATTCTAAGTTTTGAACATGATAACATTTTAAAAATTACTTTAGACACATTTGGGAAAAATTATCTCAATAGAACAATGAGTTAAAAATTACACATAAGGGTTGTATTAAAATGCATATTTTCTTTGTTAGGAAAAAAAAAAAAAAAGAGATTATTGATTTCCTTACATTTTTTTATTCACTTCCTATTTATAAATATAATAAAATTGCATATGAAATAGTATTACGATATAATTTAAAAAAGACATTCACCACTGTTATGGCGGTTGTGGTATATGTATCTTCATATTTGACTAATGCCCATTCATATTATTGAATATTTACATCTGCCTACGAGTGTTTTTGAATATAAAAAGAAAAAGACAAGAAGAAACGAAGAAAGGAAGAAGAAGCAGCCTATGAATGTTTGTGATATCATTTTCATTAAAATATTTCAGTGTTACACTTCTGTCCAAACAAAGTATATTTCAATGTTTCACGCCTTTTTCTGTGACTTTTCAACGTGAATAAATATCTAAAAATCAAACATAAACTGCCCTTCGTAATTAAGGAAGAGTCAATAAAACTTTTGTCTTTCAAGATCAGATCTCGTATGTAAGCCTGATAGATTGCATTTATATATTTATAATATAATTTTTTAATAACAGTCATAAAGAAATCATTTTGTAGTTTCTGGCCATTTTCGAAATAATTTTGGAATAAAGAAATGAAACTGTCGGACTCTGACAAAGATAATGCTAAACAACATTATTTGAGACATGTGACGTGAGATATATGTGTACACACGCAGCTACTCGTATTCATCTTAATTAAGTTTGACTCAAATTTATTAGAGTAGTAATGTTTCATTGAACATTAATGAGGAGAATTTTGTAGTAGAATGTATGGTATGTAATTTAATTTATAGAATTTATTATGTATTTATATTTATGAGAGAGAAAAATGAATTTTGAAAACAATGACAAGTTAAAAAGTTTGATTAAAATATATTTTTTTAAACGTTATTACCAAATCGTAAACAAATATAATAAAAAAGATAATGAGATCGAAAAGAAAAGTAAAATAATTAAAAAAAGAACCATTGATTTTATTTTTTAAATTTTATTTTCTATAGTATATGATATCTACTAAATTATCGTTTTTTATTTTGTAAATAAACATATAATTAAATAATAAAAAGATAATGAACATTTTATATATTTTTTTTCTTTCCTTTTTATGGAAGTAAACGTTCGATTGGATAAATTTGACATTTCAAAAATGCCTATTAAAAAAAATAAAACTGTAGTTTAATGTCCACACAAAATTGTGAATTATTGGGAGTGAAGATGACATCTATGCCATCAGTCATGACTCTGGGATTTCAGTAGGACTTTTTGAACTTCCCAAATTTCATTTGAAATTTCAACGAAAGTAGTGTGAAAACGACAAACGTTTGGACGGAAATTTATAAGTGACAAATGTTGAATATTGGCATTTGGAGGATTATGTAATAGGATACCAAAAAGGATTTTTCAATCCTTCTTTGACAAGAAAAAATATATGTATATATATATATATATATATATTTTTTTTTTCAGTCCTTCTTTGACAAGAAAAAATATATGTATATGTGTGTGTATATATATATATATATATTTCATTCCTTCTGTGACAAGGAATCTATTAACAAAATATCATTAATAGATAGCTGAATTTGTTTTTTACATGAACTTTTATAAATTCGCACGCCTAAGGTTAAAAATAGAATAGATCCATTCAGTAATTACACTTTTTAAGATTATCATTGTAACAAAGTCTTTTTTTTTTTTTTACACAAATATTTGATTTTGATTAAAATAATAAATTTTAGTAAATCATAATGAAAATTTAAC
Source organism: Ficus hispida (assembly GCA_025413025.1). Classification (NCBI taxonomy): domain Eukaryota; kingdom Viridiplantae; phylum Streptophyta; class Magnoliopsida; order Rosales; family Moraceae; genus Ficus; species Ficus hispida. Next base: position 20,454,205 of record CM046369.1, read on the forward strand.
GATTTAAATTTTGGTGGATCGATAGTGTTTTTTAACCTTACTAAAAAACATATGTTCTAATACTTTTGTGTTTGTTTGTTCTTTTTTTAGTATAAACAAATGTCTTATTTCCATGACAGGGTGTCATAAAATTGAAAATCAGTAAATTTCATGAAATTTTATGAAAAATTTATAACTCAGAAAATATATTTTACTCTATCAATTAATTTATAATTTTATGTTTATTTCTTTTAGTCACAATGAATTATGAATCAACGTCTCCCTATCCATTGATTTGAAGAAACAGAACACGTAACGATAAACATCACAACTTTTTTTTTTTTTTTTTGGTTGAAGATGAACATCGCTATTTGCATCTATTAAAGTAAAGCAAGTGTATGTTGTCTAATCACAATATTGAATTGAACAATTAAAAGTCTAACAATATTATTTACCGTCACAGATAATATCTCACCATATAAATGTTCATAAATATATATTTTACTCTATCAATTAATGAATCCTCTTCTTTTACTTTTATTTTAATTTCTTTTAGTCACGATAAGTTATGTGTGTCATACAAATGCGACGTCTCCTTGGCCCTTAATTTCAAAAATCGGAACAGGCAGTCATGAACTTCACAATTTGCATCTTTTACGTATAGCAAGTGTATGTTTTCTAATCATAAATATTAAAAGTCATAACGTAATTATTTATTATCGATGAAGCGTGTCTTAATAAAAAATAAAAACTATATAACAATATATATATATATACATATATATTTATGTCTTCAGTTTTAAGACTTACTTATGTGATGATGCAACCATTAATGGTGAAAAACAACTTCTTCTTTTTTTTTTTTTTTCCATTGAAGTTGTTAGTGACTTGTTGGTATTATATTCTCTCTCTCTATATTATGAGTCATAATCTCCTTTACATTTTTTTGTTTGTTTGTTAAGATCAATCATGTATTGAAGGTAGGGCTGGCAAATCGTGTTCGCGGGCCGTGTTCGGGCCAGCCCGATTACGGCACGACACGATTAGCTTGAACACGAACACGACACGATTAATAAACGGGCCACGAACTCAAACACGAACACGACACGATTAATAAACGGGTAGCACGACACGACACGAAGCGCGCGGGCGCGCGCCTGGGCCGCGCGGGCGCGCGCCTGGCTCGGGCAGGAAGGAGGCAGCGTTCCACGACGGTCTTTTGACTGTCGTGGTTGGTCCCCAAGCGCGCGGGCGCGCGCCTGGGCCGCGCGGGCTCGCGCCTGGGCCGCGCGGGCGCGCGCCTGGGCCGCGCGGGCGCGCGCCTGGCTCCAGCAGGAAGGAGGCAGCGTTCCACGACGGTCTTTTGACTGTCGTGGTTGGTCCCCAAGCGCGCGGGCGCGCGCCTGGGCCGCGCGGGCGCGCGCCTGGCTCCAGCAGGAAGGAGGCAGCGTTCCACGACGGTCTTTTGACTGTCGTGGTTGGTCCCCAAGCGCGCGGGCGCGCGCCTGGGCCGCGCGGGCACGCTCCTACGCGCTTCTTTGACATCCTTTCACGACGGTCAAAAGACCGTCGTGGTTGGTCCTTCCCGAGGACCTACCACGACGGTCTTTTTTGACCGTCGTGGTAACTTTTTATACCACGACGGTTTTTAAAAAAACCGTCGTGATATCCGTTCTGCGAAATTTCAAAAATAATCCGAGAACCGTGCACGCTTGCATGTTGCCCAAATTTTGCGTCCTACATATATAAAATCAAATGAAAGACCTGGATCGTTTTTTTATTGTATCGACGCCATGACGGTTCTTAAACCGTCGTGGTATCACGGATACCACCGTGGTATTACCACGACGGTCCTAAGACCGTCGTGTAATTTGAGATACCACGACGGTCCTAAAACTGCCGTATAATCCGAGATACCACGACGGTTCTAAAACCGTCGTGGAATCCATATATTTACCACGACTGTGGATTCCACGACGGTTTTTAAACCGTCGTTGAAGTATTACTACGACGGTTTTTAACCGTCGTGGAATCTGGTTTCTGTAGTAGTGTCACATATTATATTTGTTGATATGCAAGCATCTAAATTAGAATTGATATCCCATAACATTTTTCATGTAGGAAATGTCTATATAAGTTAACAAATGGAAAGATTTGTTATTTAGTAGAAAACAATATGAATCATGAAATACGTGGCATTCCGAAATCAGAGGGCCTTGTGAGAAAAGAATTACGAGGAACAATGGAAGCAACAATCAACATCCACTTTTTTTAATATAGTTAAGATAAAAACATTAGCTTTTGTATAATATATATATATATATTATATATATATATATATTTGAAAGGGTAGACATATAATTTATTGATACCCGATCAAAAAGACAAAAACAATAATTCTTATTTTTCTATTTATATTTCAATAATTTATACAAGTAATTTTTTTGTTTATTATTAGCATTATTTTTCATTCCGTAGTGCCACCATAATACCACACTAGACTGACTTATTGATTACCAAACAGAGTAACATTCTTTTGGAGTTAAACATATTTTATAGTATTGTCAAATACTTAGTTGCTTTAAACAACAAGCAAAAGAATAAACTACAATAGTAATTCGAAGACAACAAGTAAAAAATACAGAAATGATGACAAGAATATTTAAATATTATTTATGAATTTTTTTTTCATGGTCAATAAGAATTTGGAAAGTTGAAGTTCAAATTTGAAAAATATAGTTTCAAAATGATGAGTAAGTTTTACTGTTTTACATCCTAATAAATTTATGTATTTGTTAACTATAAGATTACCCTAATATCCTAATTCAAATATATACACATAATTAGGTTTACTATTTTATATTATTAATTATTTTATATTATTAACTAGTTAACTCTAACTATAATTTGTTTACAATTTTATATTATTAACTAGTTAATTATAAGATTATTATTTTATATCAGAAGCAACATCTCCATAACTTCTGATTTATATTGTCTCAATAGTGGAAATTCTTCAATAGTTATTTTCTGGTCTTGTATCAAACACACAAATGGGCCTATACTTGTTATAAAAAGAGCTTTAGAATAGTTTGAAAATTCTAACATAAACGTGCTAAACGTGTTAATCGTGTTAGCCCGTTTCCGGCCCATTTATTTTCGTGTTAAACGTGTCGACCCAATTTCGACCCAATTATTAAACGTGCGGTTCAAACCCATTTATTACGTGTCGTTCTCGTGTCGTGTCACCGTGTCGTGTCCGGAATTGCCGGCCCTAATTGAAGGCCACACTAATAGATACCGTTAATAAAATTGGTGTAACGATTAAGATGTCTTTTATTTATCTTTTAGATGTACATCTGTTTAATATTGATGGGGGCTTGTGCTACATTGGATTCAATATAGGACGAGTAAAATTGAACCCATATTTTGAGTAGAAAGGTCATACCTTTTCTGTTTATTAATCGACCTCAGCATTAATCATCAAAGTCCAACATAAGTAGGCAGACAAATAAAAATTGCTTGAGGAGCTCTTTATTAGCACCTAATTTCTCAATCCAAACTATAAGGTATACAAATGAACCAGTTTTCCCATTCCTATCTATAAGGTCTTTAACTTGTATTAGATTAAGAAGGCAATGCTTTAATTGAATGATCACCTCTCATACATGGTGAAGAGTGAAATAGTATCTATTGGGGTTAGACTTCGTCTTCTCTATAGACCGTTAATCTTTGATTTCTTATCGAACGAACAACGAACTTCAGATTCAAATCTATTTGATATTTCCATATATTTGGGCTTGATCTAATTTATGGTTCTAGTATGTTTCATCATGGATGGTTCTTATTCGAATTCGAATGACAGACCAATTTGCTCAAACACGAGCAGACGAATATTTAAACCTCATATAAGCCTTAAACGGCTCAATGATAATTGGGTCTCGGTAAGTATTCATTCCATCGTTCGTTGTTCGCTTGTGACGAATAACAAAAAGGCTAATTCTATTAATTGCTGAGTCCACGATCGATGATGACATCATTTCGAGTCACTCTGATAACCATTAGTCCCACGATTGAAGACAACATCATTCTGATAACTGTTAAGCCCCTGATTTGCGATCATGTTCACCCCAATAACTGTCAAGTCCATAGTATGACATGTGTCCCAAAAAACATTGAGCGAAAATTACTCACCACGAGTTACAGGTTCAGACACACTATTCTTTCTCTATAAATAGAGGAAGACCCCCCTTTAGACAGGAGACTTCTTTTTCTGACTTTTGCTAACTATTATGCTGTCAAAATTCATTCAGAAATTGTAATCTACTATTTTGGAGAATAATCTTATATATAGTGAAGAAACCACGCCACAGAGTACGTAGCACACATTTGGCGAACCTCTCTAAATATCGGTGTTGTTGATTCTCTTTTTATTTTCATACTTGATTATTTTGTGATGATATAATGCTTTATGAATTTCATAAATGATTTTCAAGAGCCCATTCGATTGTTTATTTCATTTCTTTTTACTAACTTCTGTTAAAATTTGACGGTAGATTCCCAACATATACAGTATCCTCAATGATGATTGGCACGCTGATACAAGGAACATATATACCAACATCTAGACCCGACGCGCATCATAATGTATTAACAAAATTTGATAAAAATTTGACAGTCCCAAATTGAAGTTATATGATTTACCAATATGCCACTTCCACTACATATCATAAATAATTAAATCAGTTTACATAGGAGATACATTACTCTATACATTATTTATATTGCTCATATCTAGATCGCTTATAATATATACGTATATATATAGATGCACTATATAAACTCCATCCTTATAGAGCCAAGTCCCAATCCTACAAAAAGCAGTGCTTTTTCCCCCCCCCCCCCTAAGGTGACTCCTTCAAAGAGGGGAGTGCATAAAGAGAGTAGGATTTGGCAATTTGTCTGCAACCAAAATGTAGAAAAGCCCCATAATCCCGGTGTGAGTTTGGGTGCTACTGTAGTTAGACTCATGAACCAGAGTCTCCCCATCAAGTATCTTGGCCGAGCCGGGTTGAGGATAGCAGGTGGTCATCCCCACAATGTAGCCGGCCTCGTCTCCCGCTTCTTCTCCTTTTCCATAGATCGGTATCGACGAGCATATCACCCTCCCGTCCTGAAATCTCATACCAAAGCACCACATCAATGATCAAATTACTTCTCATTCTATATCTATATCTATATCTATATCTATATCTATGTCTAAACAACGTATAAAAGATATCTATATCTATATCTATGTCTAAACAACGTATAAAAGAGGGAGCGTAGTTTACACGAACTCTCCCACAAGTCGCCTTTCAAACTTTTGGTTAAGTTATTTTAGTTTAAAGAAACGTACACCATCAAAAATTACCGACTAAATCCAAAAGAATATCAAGTCTTGTACAACCAAATTTATTAGCCGCACGCAACCAAGTCCTGCCCGTGCTTTCTACTAGTAATGCACGGAAGTTTCAGATGGGATTTCAACACAAGTGAAAAGATGTAGAGTTGCAGAAACAACATCACCTCTCCGTATAGGGCTGCACCGATTCCACCGGTATGCTGGTGAGCAACGCCGTAGATGACATATCCTTCGTTTGGAATCCTGACCCTGTTCCTTCTGGTGTCAACGCACTCGTTACCGGTCACACTAGTGACCTTGCAAGCTTCTGCGACTTCATACTCTACCTGTTACAAAAAAATTTAGCCGACTCAATCAGCAAGATAATTTATTCCTCATTCTCTCATTTGACTAGAATAAATACATATATGGATGAAAAAACGCAAGATTTTTAGCAATCATGTTGATAATCGTGCAGATGTACGAATGAACATGCCATGAAAAGAAAAATAAAACTAAGAAGACTACTGTTACACAAACAATATGTTAGGGAGAAGGTGTTTTTTTCCCTTACTTTGCAATGATGTTCATCGGAGTCCAAACCCGTCCATGTATCTGTGATATCGAAAATATAGATCTGAACAGGCAAGATAGAATCAGACCAATCTGCCCATTCCACAGTGTATTTGAGGTAGAGGCTTCTCCTGGCGCTTTGAAAGCCCTCCGTCACTTTGCATTTCGTGTGATCATAGCAACACAACAGGCCTCCTCTGTAATCTGATGTCAAAGGCCGTCCAAACTCGTCCTCGGTGATGTTATACAGATCGCACCTGCACTCGGTGCATCCCAGCTTATCCACCGCACCCCGTGTGTCAATAGCGTGCACGTTGAGCATCCATCTCTCCTCGAAACCATCAGGTACCCGTGCGGGGTTGCCCACCTCAATCCCATAAGGGTCTGGAATATACGTGGGCGTTTTTCGTGTCTCTGAGCCAAGGCCATAGTACTGCCCCAAATTTTGACACACTCCATTGTTCCTAACATACACAAAGTTTGACTGGTTTTTTTTCAAAGACGCATCATACTCTACATTTGGGACATCTTTGCGAACAAAATATCTCATGAGAACCCAATGGTGGAGATAAGTTTCGTGAAGAGGGATAGGACGCCCTGCTTCATCGACTACTTCGGCATCGAATCTCTTGATGGCAATGTGACCTCTTGGGAAGTCGACGTTATAGTAATTCCTGTTCTCCACGGATCCTGGTCCCAACTCGAACTTGGGGGACAAGAAAACCGCAGACCTAGTCTTGATTCCGTTCTTAATCCTCAGAGAAAGTGAACATGGTATGCTCAATGCCAATACTAGAATCGAAAAAGATAGCAACCAACCTCCAAAACCGTGTGCCATTTTGTTCTGTCAATGTTCAACCATTCAGTTAAACTAAAGGTTTCCCTCAGATAAACTCGAAAGTTCTACGATTCTAACTCTAATAGAACGTTCTAGACTGCCAGATTATATCAGAACCATGTCATAAAGAAGTAAATAAATAAATAACAAGAATGATCGTAATCGAATATTCAAAGAGAATTCTTTAATAGAGTATTAAAAGAGAATTCTGTCCACCCTTTTCCTAAATCAAAGAGAATTCTTTAATAGAGTATTAAAAAATACTATATCACAGGAACACTTTTTTAGCTGTCATCATATTCCGTTAAATTGTTATATTTTTCTTGACCTCTGATTTGATCCGTCTATTGAACATCAAACACTGTACCTAATTCAATCTGACGGTTAAAAATTGTCCCTTCTGATATTTTTTTCATATCCTACCAGCTATCACAGAATTCTCCAAAAATAATACACAAAAATAGAACTTTTAAACTTCTGAGTTTTGAGATGAAAATTGACTTATGTCTCTAAAGGTAAATTGGAAATTTCATATTTTAGTTTCGAGAACTTGATAAACAGACAGATGGGTAGTTTACAAAAATAAGAAAGAAAACAAAAATCCCAGAAAAAGAAGAAGAAAAATACGAAAAAGACAAAAAATCAAAAGAAAAACAATATGAGATGCTGATGAGAAGGTTGCAGAAAAACAATTGTAGTCAACCTCGCAAAAACAAAACAAATAAACAAAAGCACCAAATTTATTTATAAAAAAACAAAGAAAATAAAGAAACAACAAGAAAGGAATTTCAGAAAATATCATGTCCTACCATGTCAGAGACAAAAAAAAAAAAAAAAAAAAAAAACAACAACACATCCAAAACGAAGAAGAAAGTCAACAAGAGAGTGAAAACAATATAACAAGACCCGGATTAAAAAGAAAAAGGATCACAAAAGAAATACCAGATGGAAAGTGATGAGAGAAAAGTACCTAAAAGAGACAGAGAACTGGCGAGCTCCCACGCGGACAGTTTTTTGGATTCTGAGTTTTAGGTGACTTTTTGAGGCCAGGGAACGAGCCTTCATACCATTATCTTGTGTGCGGATATATATTTATATATGCACATACGCCTATGAAATAAGAGTGGCAGTAGATTTGTGGCCGTTCACTTGTAAGAAGAAAAATAGACAAAGGGGTATATTTAAATAAATAAATAAATAAATAATTCATTTGATACTTATTTTTTTTTTATTAAATTGTGATTTAATCTCATCTTTTTTTTTTTGCTAAAATATTCTTATTTTTTTTTAAAGAATAAAGTAATACTTTTTTTATTAAAATTATTAAAAATTTAATAAAAAATATCACATTAATCATACACGATTTATAAAATTTACATATTCTAATTTACATGGATATATTTCAACGGATCAAATTGTACTTTTAAAAGAATTTGTGATATTTTTAATCACACAGAAAAAAATGCGAGCCATACTGCAACTTAGTAATAAGATTTATTAAAATTTTTTTTTTTTTTCTCGTTTTCAAACGTAGCACCAGTTTCTTATAACAAATTAGTCAAAACCATGACTCTACAGGTAGTTCACAAAATCTGTTATCTGATACAAATAAAATTTAAAATAACATTTTGATACGATTTTTTTCTTCATATTTACCAAAAAATCTCCATCATTTTCAATGTATTTCAATGTCACACGACTTTTTCTACGTAAATTTTGGGGTTTTCAATACAAATGATTATATCAATGTTATTCGACATTTGCTATGTCATATCTTGTTATATTTTCAATAGAAAATAGGTATTTCAATGTTACACTACTGTTTCTTCGTAATTTTTTTTTCCCTAAACCATATGAGTATTTAAGTGCTATACGGCATTCTCTATGTAAATTCTAGTTGTTCTTTGAAAAAAAAAAAATTAAGAAAAGTTTTTCTCTGTTACACTACCATCTTTAATTTTGTTTTTTGTTTTATAGAAATAAGTTTTTTTATGTAACAGGACTTTTTCAATGCAAAATTGTTTTGTTTAAATTAAAGACTCTATCTAAGGAATATTCTAGATAAAATTTTAATGTCTTAAATAGCTTAAATTTTCTTTAATTAGACAAACGCCATTTATAAATTGATCAATAATAATTAATTAATTAATAATAATAAATTAATTAGACAAACGTCATTTAATAAATTAATGATTAATCAATATAAATAAATAATTAATCAATGCCAATCAAATCACCGATAAATTACTTATGATCTTGTTGTTAGTCTACTATATTGTCGTATTGAGAAATTTGGGGTAAAAAAGTATTGGCCAAAACACAAGTATTGGATGGATGAGATTCCTTCACTTGTCTCTGCTGCTTTAAGTTTGGATTATTCCAATTTTAATCAATAAGAGCAGCAGTCTTCCTTTCAAAAAAAGCAAAAACAAAAAAAACAAAAAAAAAGTACAATTAAATATATTTTGTTAACCACAGTCGAAAATTTAACTAAATGACCACACCAAACTAATCAAATTTACGATACGTGGTGTGATGTGATCGTGCGGTTTAGGACTTAAACATTGAGAAATTTTGACGACTCAAATAATTTGGTTATTTGGTTGAAAAAAATAATCAAGTTCCCTTTTTCTAAGATATTTAGCTTTTTTTTTTTTTCTTTCTAATAATATTTGTAAATAAAGTATAAAACAAGTTGTTAAAACTAACAACCAAAAATTAGAGTAATTATATGTAAAATGACAACAAAATTTATGATATATGTATATTTTTTTATATAAAAATAACATAAGTTACGAAAGTCGGCGTATGGTTTGGTTAATTACGATTTGAGAAAATTTAAATCACAAATAGTGTGGTTTGAATAATTTTTACGATTTAGCGGTAATTTTACTCAGTTTTATGAAATACTATAAGCGAGTCTCATCGAATCAAACATTTAAAAAAAAATCAGATTTAAACCAAATTATGTAATGTACTCTTCCCAATTATGTAATAGTTAGTTTTCCATTGAAAAAGATGCTAACTTAATAGAAAATTGAAGTCTTTTATCAATATCTTAGTACGTTTTCCAAAACTTTGTAATCTTATATGATTTTGAGGTCCTACGATTCAAAACTATTATTCCCTAGAGTATGATTGTGTAATCAATAACTTAGTAGAGTTTTTTCTTTTCTTTTTCTTTTTTTTTTAATGTTTTATATCTAACCAAAATAATATAGATGTAAAAGAAAATATGTAAACCTCAAATAAATAAATTAAATTATTTTTCATGCCTAACTGTATAAGTTTTTCTTTTTAAGAAAGAAAGTAGCAAAATAAGGGCAGTGCTTATCCCATGAGTGGAAGATTTTTTTTTTTTTATTTTAAAATACTTTGTGCTTCATCTATTCAACTTAAATACAATATAATACTTATTTGATTTCTCAATATATTGTATCGGAGTAGTCACTTCCATTAAACAATACACCGGCATATTTTTTTTTCCATTGAAGTTGTTAGTGACTTGTTGGTATTATATTCTCTCTCTCTATATTATGAGTCATAATCTCTACATTTTTTTTGTTTTGTTAAGATCAATCATCTATTGAATGCCACACTAACAGATACCGTTAATAGGATTGGTGTAACGATTAAGATGTCTTTTCTTCATCCTTTGGATGTGCATCTGTTTAATATTAATGGAGGCTTGTGCTACATTGGATTCATTACAAGACGAGTAAAATTGAACCCATATTTCGAGTAGAAAGGTCATGCTTTTTCTGTTTATTGATCGGCCTCAGCATCAATCATCAAAGTCCAACATAAGTAGGCACAAAAATAAAAATTGCTAGAGCAGCTCTTTATTAGCACCTAATTTCTCAATCCAAACTATAAGGTATACAAATGGACCAGTTTTCCCATTCCTATCTATAAGGTCTTTAACTTGTATTAGATTAAGAAGGCAATGCTTTAATTGAATGATTACTTCTCATACATGGTGAAGAGTGAAATAGTATCCTCAACGATGATTGGCTCGCTGATACAAGGAACATATATACCGACGTCTAGACCTTCGGCGCGCATCAGAATGTATTAACAAAACTTGATAAAAATTTGACAGTCCCAAATTGCAGTTATATGATTTACCAATATGCCACTTCCATTTCATTTCATAAATAATTAAACAAGTTTACATTGGAGATACATTACTCTATACATTATTTATATTGCTCATATCTAGATTCCCTTATCATATAGATGTATATATATATATATAGATGCACTATATAAACTTCATCCTCATAGAGCCAAGTCCCAATCCTACAAAAAGCAGTGCTTTTTTTTTTTTTTTTTTTTTGTTTGAAGGTGACTCGTTCAAAGAGGGGAGTGCATAAAGAGAGTAGGATTTGGCAATTTGTCTGCAACCAAAATGTAGAAAAGCCCCATAATCCCAGTGTGAGTTTGGGTGCTACTGTAGTTAGACTCGTGAACCAGAGTCTCTCCATCAAGTATCTTGACCGAGCCGGGTTGAGGATAGCAGGTCGTCATCCCCACAATGTAGCCGGCCTCGTCTCCCGCTTCTTCTCCTTTTCCATAGATCGGAATCGACGAGCATATCACCCTCCCGTCCTGAAATCTCATACCAAAGCACCACATCAATGATCAAATAACTCCTCATTCTATATCGATATCTATATCTATATCTATATCTATGTCTAAACAACGTATAAAAGAGGGAGCGTAGTTTACACGAACTCTCCCACAAGTCGCCTTTCAAACTTTTGGTTAAGTTATTTTAGTTTAAAGAAACGTACACCATCAAAAATTACCGACTAAATCCAAAAGAATATCAAGTCTTGTACAACCAAATTTATTAGCCGCACGCAACCAAGCCCTGCCTGTGCTTTCTACTAGTAATGCACGGAAGTTTCAGATGGGATTTCAACACAAGTGTAAAGATGTAGAGTTGCAGAAACAACATCACCTCTCCGTACAGGGCTGCACCGATTCCACCGGTATGCTGGTGAGCAACGCCGTAGATGACATATCCTTCGTTTGGAATCCTGACCCTGTTCCTTCTGGTGTCAACACACTCGTTACCGGTCACACTATTGACCTTGCAAGCTTCTGCAACTTCATACTCTACCTGTTACAAAAAAATTTAGCCAACTTAATCAGCAAGATAATTTATGCCTTATTCTCTGATTTGACTAGAATTAATACATATATGGATGAAAAAACGCGAGATTTTTAGCAATCACGCTGATAATCGTGCAGGTATATGAATGAACATGTCATGAAAAGAAAAATAAAACTAAGAAGACTACAGTTACACAAACAATATGTTAGGGAGAAGGTGTTTTTTTTCCCTTACTTTGCAATGATGTTCATCGGCGTCCAAACCCGTCCATGTATCTGTGATATCGAAAATATAGATCTGAACAGGCAAGATAGAATCGGACCAATCTGCCCATTCCACAGTGTATTTGAGGTAGAGGCTTCTCCTGGCGCTTTGAAAGCCCTCCGTCACTTTGCATTGCGTGTGATCATAGCAACACAACAGGCCTCCTCTGTAATCTGATGTCAAAGGCCGTCCAAACTCGTCCTTGGTGATGTTATACAGATCGCACCTGCACTCGGTGCATCCCAGCTTATCCACTGCACCCCGTGTGTCAATAGCGTGCACGTTGAGCATCCATCTCTCCTCGAAACCATCAGGTACCTGTGCAGGGTTGCCCACCTCAATCCCATAAGGGTCTGGAATATACGTGGGCGTTTTTCGTGTCTCTGAGCCAATGCCATAGTACTGCCCCAAATTTTGACACACTCCACTGTTCCTAACATACACAAAGTTTGACTGGTTTTTTTTCAAAGACGCATCGTACTCTACGTTTGGGATATCTTTGCGAACAAAATATCTCATGAGAACCCAATGGTGGAGATAAGTTTCGTGAAGAGGGATAGGACGCCCTGCTTCATCGACTACTTCGGCATCGAATCTCTTGAAGGCAATGTGACCTCTTGGGAAGTCGACGTTATAGTAATTCCTGTTCTCCACGGATCCTGGCTCCAACTCGAACTTGGGGGACAAGAAAACCGCAGACCTAGTCTTGATTCCGTTCTTAATCCTCAGAGAAAGTGAACACGGTATGCTCAATGCCAATACTAGAATCAAAAAAGATAGCAACCAACCACCAAAACCGTGTGCCATTTTGTTCTGTCAATGTTCAACCATTCAGTTAAACTAAAGGTTTCTCTCAGACAAACTCGCAAGTTCTACGATTCTAACTCTAATAGAACGTTCTAGACTACCAGATTATATCAGAACCATATCATAAACAAGTAAATAAATAAATAATAAGAATGATCAAAATCGAACATTCAAAAACTACACAAGATTGTAGTTTTTCTGTCCACCCTTTTCCTAAATCAAAGAGAATTCTTTAACAGATTACATAAAACAAAAAAAAAAAAACTATATCACTGGAACACTTTTTTAGCTGTCATCATGTTCCGTTAAATTGTTATATTTTTCTTGATCTCTGATTTGATCCGTCTATTGAACATCAAACACTGTACCTAATTCCATCTGACGGTTAAAAATTGTGTCATATATCCTTCTGGTATTTTTTTCATATCCTACCAGCTATCACAGAATTCTCCAAAAATAATAGACAAAAATAGAACTTTTAAACTTTTGAGTTTTGAGATGAAAATTGACTTCTGTCTCTAAAGGTAAATTGGAAATTTCATATTTTAGTTTCGAGAACTTGATAAACAGACAGATGGGTAGTCTACAAAAATAAGAAAGAAAACAACAATCCCAGAAAAAGAAGAAGAAAAATACGAAAAAGACAAAAATCCAAAATAAAAACAATATGAGATGCTGATGAGAAGGTTGCAGAAAAACAATTGTAGTCAACCTCGCAAAAACAAAACAAATAAACAAAAGCACCAAACATGGAGAATTTATTTATAAAAAAACAAAGAAAATAAAGAAACAACACGAAAGGAATTTCAGAAAATATCATGTCCTACCATGCCAGAGACAAAAAAAAAAAAAAAAAAACACATCCAAAAAGAAGAAGAAAGTCAACAAGAGAGTGAAAACAGTATAATAAGACTCGGATTAAAAAGAAAAAGAGATACAGAAGAAATACCAGATGGAAAGTGATGAGAGAAAAGTACCTAAAAGAGACAGAGAACTGGCGAGCTCCCACGAGGACAGTTTTTTGGGTTCTGAGTTTTAGGTGACTTTTTTTAGGCCAGGGAATGAGTCTTCATACCATTATACTTGTGTGTGCATATATATTTATATATGCACATACGCCTATGAAATAAGAGTGTCAGTAGATTTGTGGCCGTTCACTCGTACGAAGAAAAATGGACAAAAAATAAATAAATAAATTACTCGTTTGATACTTATTTTTTTTTAAATTGTGATTTAATCTCATCTTTTTTTTTTTGACTAAAAGATTCCTAAATTTTTTAAAAAAAAGAATAAAGTAATATTTTTTTATTAAAATCATTAAAAATTTAATAAAAAATATCACATTAATCATACACAATTTATTCTAATTTACATGGATATATTTCATCGGATCAAATTGTATTTTTAAAAGAATTTGGGATATTTTTAATCACACAGAAAAAATTGCGAACCACATACTGCAACTTAGTAATAAGATTTATTAAAAAAAAAAATTTTTCTCGTTTTCAAAAGTAGCACTAGTTTCTTATACAAATTAGTCAAAACCATGACTCTACAGTTAGTTGACAAAATCGGTTATCTGATACAAATAAATTTTAAAATATCATTTTGATACGATTTTTTTTCTTCATATTTACCAAAAAAATCTCCATCATTTTCAATGTTATTCGACATTTGCTATGTCATATCTTGTTATATTTTCAATAGAAAATATGTATTTGAATGTTACACTACTGTTTCTTCGTAATTTTTTTTTTCCCTAAACCATATGAGTATTTAAGTACTATACGGCATTCTCTATGCAAATTCTAGTTGTTCTTTGAAAAAAAAAATTAAGAAAAGTTTTTCTCTGTTACACTACCATCTTTAATTTTGTTTTTTGTTTTATAGAAATAAGTTTTTATATGTAACAGGACTTTTTCAATGCAAAATTGTTTTGTTTAAATTAAAGACTCTATCTAAGGAATATTCTAGATAAAATTTTAATGTCTTAAATAGTTTAAATTTTCTTTAATTAGACAAACGCCATTTATAAATTGATCAATAATAATTAATTAATTAATAATAAATTAATTAAACAAACGTCATTTAATAAATTAATGATTAAAACACAAGTATTGGATGGATGAGACTCCTTCACTTGTCTCTGCTGCTTTAAGTTTGGATTATTCCAATTTTAATCAATAAGATCAGCAGTCTTTCTTTCAAAAAAAGCAAAAACAAAAAAACAAAAAAACAAAAAAACAAAAAACAAAAAACAAGTACAATTAAATATATTTTGTTAACCACAGTCAAAAATTTAACTAAATGACCACACCAAACTAATCGATTTTACGATATGAGGTGCGATGTGATCGTGCGGTTTAGGACTTAAAACATTGAGAAAATATGCAGATGGTTTGGTTAATTACGATTTGAGAAAATTCAAATTGCAAATAGTGTGGTTTGAATAATTTTTACGATTTAGCGGTAATTTTACTCACTTTTATATAAGACTATAAGCGAGTCTCATCAAATCAAACATTTAAAAAATTCAGATTTAAACCAAGTTATGTAATGTTCTCTTCCCAATTATGTAATAGTTAGGTTTCTATTGAAAAAGATGCTAACTTAATAGAAAATTGGAGTCTTTTATCAATATCTTAGTATGTTTTTCAAAACTATGTAATCTTATATGATTTTAAGGTCCTACGATTCAAAACTATTCCCTAGAATATGATTGTGTTATCAATAGCTTAGTAGAGTTTTTTTCTTTTCTTTTCTTTTTTTCAATGTTTTATATCTAACCAAAATAATATAGATGTAAAAAGAAAATATGTAAATCTCAAATAAATAAATTAAATTATTTTTCACGCCTAACTGTATAAGTTTTTCTTTTTAAGAAAGAAAGTAGCAAAATAAGGGCAGTGCTTATCCCATGAATGGAAGATTTTTTTTTTTTTTTTTTAATATTTTGTGCTTCATCTATTCAACTTGACTACAATATAATACTTATTCGATTTCTCAATATATTGTATCTGAATAGTCACTTTCATTAAACAATACACTAGCATATTTTATTATTTATTTATTCCCTATTATATCTATTTTTATTAATTACATCACAAATTTTCTTTCCCTCTCTCATTAATACCCATTTCGAAATAATAGATAATCTAAATACATATTTTATTTAAATATAATAATTAAATGAGATATTTAATCACATTTTAAAATATATTCGTTTCATTGAAATACAATACCAGTTGAATGGGACATCCAATACTTTGAAATCTTCAGACTGAACTGTGAATTGAAAGTGAAAGACAAAAATGTATGTCCTCAGCCATGACGCATATGATTCATTGGTTTTTAAATATATTTTTTTAAATTTTTATTTTTTATGGGTTGAATTAAAACGACAAGCCTTTGGACGGAAGATAATTATCACCCTTTTGTTGTGGTCGTGTGGGACAGGTTGAATATTACTAATTTGGAGTTTTATGTGAGGAGGGGATAGAGTACAAAAATTTGGAAGCTTTTTTTTTTTTTTTTTTTTTTTTTTTTTTTTTTTTGTATAAAGAATAGATGGTTCATACTTCATAATTGTGTCACGTTGATGGACGGCTTTTTATTTTTATTTTTTTGAAGACTTACTAAAAGAAGTTTCCTTTTTACATTAAAAAAAAAAAGAAAAAAGAAAAAGAAGTCCGCTTTTGGCTGTTACCGTTTTCTTTTTTTAGTTCATAATTGTGTTTTGTCTCGTTCTCTTTACTTAGGATATGATAGAGATATTTTCATGAATTTAATAAAAGGATATGTGGGAAAGGTGGTTCTTTATAAGATTTTTTTTTTTAATAGTAAAAGTCTTAATTTTGTTATTAAATTAAAAAATAATTATATTTTAAAAAAATAATCATGATTAATTATTTGATAAATGATCAATTACTGATTGATTGATATCAATATATATATTTATCGGTTAGTCAATTTGATTCAATCAACATTTTAATTGTTATCGGTCATTTTCTTAAAATAAAAAGTTCGACATTTTTTTTAAAACAAGCATCCAAAAACTTCTGTCTAATCTAAATTCTCATACAATAATAAGATCACACTTTTAGATTAGAAAAAAAAAAAACTTAAGATTTTTGTCATATAAATAGGCTTGATTAATAAAAATAATTTGAATCACAAATTCGTTGATTTATAATCTAAAGACATATTAAAGTTGCTGTATGTCCACTTAATTTTCTTGATGTGAAATCATGAAGTTAGTAGCATTGCCGTTATAAAGTTATGAACGTGAATACTCTTTGAGAGGTGTTAAAAACTATCTTAAAAAAAAAAAAAAAAAAAAAATTCCCCCTTTTTCAACTGAAGAAAAGTTTATCAAAAGAATGATCAGTATTAACATAACCTCTTTCGTGATTACGATCAAAGGGCTAAACATATGCTTGACATGATTGACGTGAATGTTCTCTCTCCTCTTTCTCTCTCTAATTTTTCTGTCACATAGATCATGAATGACGAATAATTATTCTGAAAGAAAGGAGACGTCTTCCTATCCATTTGTTTGAAAATCAGAGAAACTAAAACGACTTTGCACCAAGTATATACCAGTGTTTGAAGATAAGTATCATATTGTTTTGAAAAAAAAAAAAGAAAAAAAAAAAGAATCAATTGGCATTACTCTCATTGTACCATCAAAATACAATTGACATAAAGCACATCGATCAATGTTATAGTCGTGCTAAAAAGTATTTGTTGATTGCTATATACCATCTCTAATGCATGTATCAATACCACTGTTATATTTATTATAAAAAAGAATGAAAAATAACGTTATCATAAAATATGTAATGATATTTTTATTATTGTTTTCATTATTACGTTTTAAAACTTGTAAAATAAACTTTTAGGGATAGGAAGAATTTGAACTCCATATAATATATTGTAGCGTAGGCGGATGTGAAATTATTACTTTAAAAAGACTTTTAATATTTAATTTAAAAGTAAAAAGAATTAATAACTATATGAAAAAGTCATAATATTAATTAATTAAAATTAAATGTTACATTTGACATTAATAATACTAAATAGTAAATTTATCATCAAGTTTAGCACATGACAAGTTTGACATCAAAGTTAGTATTAATTTAGAGAGCAATTTTTTTTTTTTTTTTTTTTATACTCAAATGCTAAAATTTACTATTAGGGAAAAAAAATGTATTTACAAATAATTACACTTACACAGTATGCAAGCACCTACTGTGAATAACAATTTTCATTTATTATTATTATTATTATTATTTTGGTAGAATTCATTTAAAGTTATATGTTGGTAAGATAATTCCTCTAATACCTCGTAATTACCCACCTTAGGATAGGGAAAACTTGATCTAAATAGATTTTATATTTAGGGCTATAAACGGATTATATTTTTAATCTGTTGTAAATAGGATTGGTTTAGATATCCGCAAGTAATAATTTGAAAATTTAAATTCACACATATCCCAAATCTGTGATAAGGAAACTCGCTCCATTCCCACCAACTTAAATGGATTAGAGGATGAGGATGGATATTTTTTTTAAGGAGCGGATTGATAAGAGACCACCTTGCTTTGAACCTATCTTGTTACCATCCCTAATTCCATTTTTTTTTTTTAAAGGATCCTTCTATCCCTTTCAAACTAACTAGCTAGGGAGGGTGCATGTTGGCATTAAAACATGAGATATGTAGTTAATTGATTTTTTTAAAGATGTTTTTAAATAGATTAATTGACCCAAATAGTCCATGAATTTTTTAAGAGGATATACTTTGATTTTTTTTTTTTTTTTTAACCATGCTGATCCTAAACTCTCTAAAAAGGTGACGATTTGGTTCTTTTCGTCAAATTCCGTTAAATTTTTAACAGAATGAATCATGTGCATTACATGTGATCTAATTTAAGAGGGCATTTTAGTAATTTAATAATAATTAATTAACAAAATTAAAATTCATCTCTCTCTCTATTCATCTGGATGACCGGAGGGGGCTGAGGGTTGATCTGGGCGACGGGGAGAGGGTGGGGCAATCTGGTCCGGGAGGGGGGGGGGGGGGGGGGGTGGGGGAATCCAAATCAATATTTTGGGGTGGGGGGTGGGCCAAAACTAGATTGTGCATAGGGGCCGAACCCAGATCGTGGTCGGAGTTGGGGAGGGGGACAGATCATGCAGGGAGGGCCCAGATCACGTGGGGGGGAGGGGGGGGCTCAAAACCCAGATCCCAGTGGTGGTGGGGGGGGGGGGGGAGGGTGGGGGAACTTAGATCGTGCGGTGGGACGGAGGGGCTCGAAACCCAGATCCTTGTGGCGATAGAGGTGCTGAACCTAGATCACTAGTTGTCTGCAAAGGGGAGGGAGGGAGGGAGGGAGACGGCCTCCAGCTCCGGCACCAATGTCGGATCTATGGGGGGAGGGGGGAGGGGGGAGGGGGGAGGGTGGTGGGGCAGTGGGAGAGGGGAGAGAGGGGGGGGGGGGGGGTGGGGGAGCTTTGAGTTCAGCTCTTTCTCTTCTTTCTTTCTTCTTGTTTTTTTTTTAATGTTATTGTATGAATAAGGACATTTTCATTATTTTAAGGGTATTTTCCTTCAAAAAGTACAAAACGTACTTCTCACATGATAATCCATGAGTTTTTTTTACAGGAATCAGATGGAAAAGACCAAACCATCATCCTTTTAGAGAGTCTAGGGTCATGATGATAAATAAAAAAAAAAAGACATAAGTGTCACATCTTAAAGAGTTCAGAAACTATTTATGCCAATTACTTTTTTAAATAAATGATTGAAATTTTACAAAATAAAAAAAATGACCGTGAAAAAAATAATCAATCAATAATTGACTAATAATAATTCATATTTTTATATATTGTATATGATCAATCACTGATTAATTATCATTTTTATACATTAAACTTGAAAAAGCAAATGAGCAACATAATTAAGGGATCTCATAGCATGCTCGATAGAGGTCAACTACTCGTTAAAATTGGGAAAGGATATTGTGCCTTGTTTTCTATATAAGACTACTAGATCTTAAATGCAATAATTTCTTATTCTTCTTCGTCTTCTTCTTCTTATTTATTTATTTATTTATTTTTTTGAAGAAAGATCTTTAATGCAGTAATTAGCTTTCCACCTTAAAAAAAAAAAAAAAAATTCCAGTAACCGTACTCAACTTTCTAAAATTTTGGACAATCACATCTTGTCTTATTTTAATCATATTATGACTGAAAAAACAACATAAACTTTACAGAACATAGGAGTGTTTTATCAATAATTTAGCAGGTTTTCCAAAACTATGGTTCAAAACTATGTCCTACGATTGGACAGTGTTATCCCTACCACAGTAGTCGGTTTTTTTCGCCCACTTTCTTTTTTCCTTTTCTAAGATCTGGTTAAAGTCATATTAAAATTAAAAAGTAAATGAAAAAAATGTAAAACTCCCAAAAAAAAATTGATAAAGTTGTTTTCATATCTTATCGTTGAATTAATTTTTTCTTAACCCTAAAGTAATGACGGAGGGGCTTACTCCAAGAATAGAAGATTTGTTTTCTCTTGTTATTTTAATAATAATAGAAAATAAAGGTCATTTACTTTGAAATCTTCACACTGAAGTGTCAATTGGGAGTAAATGTATGACCTCAGCCATGACGCAGAGGATTCATGGGATTTTTTTATTTTTTATTTTTTTGAGTTGAGGCTGTCTATTTTCCCTGTTGGCAAATTTGGCATTTTCCCTCCTTTCTGCTTAAAGCATTGGCTAATAAATTGACATATACTACTCTTTCAACGTGTAAATAAAATAAATAAATAAATAAAATACTAATCCTCGAAAAAAAAAAAACCAATAATAATAAACAATGCCAGAGGTCATCTTTGTTGTGAAAACGACAAGCATTTTCGTGCTGGGAGAAAACGACAAGCCTTTCCCACGAGGGAAAGGTTGAATATATTTCTTTGGAGGAGTATGTGCCGTGTGGTTTCGTGTATAAAAATTAGAAAGAAAAAATAGTTAAATTTTTTTTTTTTTTGTATTTTTCCTGAAAAAAAAAGGTTGCAAAAAAAAAAAAAAAAAAAGACGGCTAAAAAAAAAAAAACAGATGGTTCATACTTCATTATGTCACGTTAAAGAAATCTTCCATCACCATTTTTTTTAATATCAAAATTGTGATAGTCTCATTGTCTTTACTAAGGATTTGATAAAGAAATTTTCAGGAATTTAATAAAGGATAAGTGAGACAATAGCCTTTTATTTTGAGTATATATTTTTTTAAAATAATAAATATATTAAGTTTTGTTAAATTAGAAGAATGATTGTTTTTACAAATTATCGATAATAAATATCAGTATACATTTTTTTTTTTCATATTGCATAATCAGTTAGCATTTTCATGACCACTGATAAAAAAAAAAAGGTCATTCTTTAAAACAAGTGTCGAAAAACAACAGATTTATAATTTCTCATTTATTAAGATCTCACTTTAAAATTTCAGCTATAGATTTATAAAACTTAAAATTTCTGTGATTAATAAGACAAAAATCTAAATCACGAATAAGTTGTTTTATAAATATAAAAACACATAGAAGTTGTTGCATATCCACCTAATTTTCTTGATGCAAAATCATGAAATAAGTAGCATCGCTCTTTTAACATAATAGACAAGAAAAGCTTTTTTCAACTTCTATATTAAGGTCTTAAAATTTATCTTTTTGTTTTCTAACCAAAAAATAAGTCTATAAATAAGGGCCCGTTTAGTTTATAGGTTCAGGACCTAAATTTTTAAGTTCATTTTTATCTCTTTTTTTGAAATGTTAACAAAAAATTAAAATTTATATTTAAAAAAATCAACTAACTTCAACCTAAAAATTTTATCTCAAACTCGTATTCTAAACGCATGTTAAGATGATTGGCATTTGCATACCTTCCTTCTTAGTTATGATTAAAGAGCTCCACGTTATGCCAACATATGATTCACATGAATGTTCTATCTCTTCTCTCTTTCTCTAATTTTTTTAAGTCACCTAGAACATCAGAACACGTAAATGGCGTCGCTGACTATAACTACTTCCACCACCAATAACATGCAAGTGTTCAAAGACAAGTGTCTACTGCCTACCTATGTTGTTGGAAACAAACAAAAAAAGGATTCAAACTTGTTGGGTGAAATCCAGATTATTCATAGCTGTGGGTCTCGTCAGATGAGTCCTATTATTTTATAAGATATCGAGATTCAATCCCTTCTAGTTAAATACTATTACTGAATGGTTGAATTGTACAGTTAAAATGAGCATATCAACGTAACAGTCGTGCTAAAATATTTAAGGAAAAAAGTATTTTAACATCAAATTATCTAAAATAAAGAGTATTTCAATAAGACAACTAAAATAAGATTTAAAGAAAATAAACTAAATAATTAAAATTAGAAGCATTAATATGAGGATATATTTTGAAAAAAAAAAAATAGATTTTAGGAAGAGATAAAATAAAAGAAAGAAGGGTAAGGTTCAAGAAAAAAGGTACAAAAATGATCCAAATAAGTTAACATAATATTTAAATAATAATTAAACGAATCTCTGATGTTGAAATTTAACTAAATACATAAACAAATTAAGGATTTTTGAAGTAGGGGCAAGTTTGTAAAGAAATAAATTTATAAGAAAAAAAGGAAAAAAAAAAGTAGCAATAAAAGTAACATTTGATAAAATAGTGTTTCAAATTATGTAACGAAAATATATAAATGAAGGTTTATTTGGGCAGAAATATTATTACATAATAAGTACAAGATAGCATGGACAAAGTATTTGATGTCATACATTTAAAATAAAATGTATGATAGTTCCAGGAAAAGATTATAGGGGAAAAATACAAGAAGATAAACAAATTAAAATAAAAACTTGAAAATCAGAGAGAATAACATTTTCATTTAATTTTATCTCACACGCTACAAAAAAAATACATAACCCTATTTATAGGGAATAAAATACCAAGAAAAGGAGAGTAAATTAACAAATAATAGAAATCACCTAATTATCAATAATAGGAAACAAACTAAAAATAATTTTGAGAAATTACCCAATTCAATATTTTAATATCCGTCCTTAAGTTGGTCACCAACTTGAAAATAAGGTAACTAAATTTGTAGAGGCTTCACATACTATACTCAAGTTCACATCAGCTTTATAGCAATTCGGCTTCAAATATTCAAGACTCAAATATCATGTTCAAGTTCACATGACCTTCAAAATTCTTGGATTTTTTTTTTTTTGAGCCTTCCAATTGAAAATTGGAGATTTGGCTGGCTTCAACGAGAATAACAGGTATTTGGCATTTCAATGGCACTCTTCCGTGGTGCCTTCAATGGGAATGGATTCAAGAAACACAGACTTATTATTATTATTATTATTTGATATAAAGACATGATTCAAACCCTCTCTAATACCAACTTGAAAATTGGAGAGAATGACTTTTTCATTTTATTTTGTCTCACTCATTAAAAAAAAGACTTAACCTTATTTATAGGGGATAAAATATCAAGAAAAAGAAAGTAAATTAACAAATAATAAAAATTATCTAATTATCAATAATAGGAAACAAAACAAAAAATAGTTTTGGAAAATTGCCTAATTCAATATTTTAACATAAAATATATTAAAGTTTAAGGATAATATTTAAAAGGGTAAAATTATAAGAAGATAAACAGAATACAAAAGAAGAGGAAAAGAAGCGGGAAAAAAGAGAGGGAAAAGGACAAAAATGAGAGAAGGTAAAAAAAAAAATTAAAAAAAAAATGAAGGAATCACATTTGTGTACACATGTAAGTCATATAAGGAGTGAACATTCACTCTTTTATATATATATATATATATATATATATATATCTTTTATGCATGTTAAAATAAGATAAGATTAAGATTAAGATTAAGATAAGATAATTAAACTTACATAGTATGCAATCACCAACTGTCAATAAATAACGTTTTCAATAAAAGTTGCTAATAATATGTCGGTAATGTATTTCCTCTCGCAATATCATGGTTCAGAATCTTATCCCACTTTATTTTATTCTTTCTAAGTTCGGCAGCAATATTGAATGGCTCTACTAAAATTTAAAAAAGGAAGATTAAATCTGGTAAGGTATCCTTAAGTAAACGGATCAAATCTTTTAACCCATCATGGACTGTAGGAGGATGATGGGTTCAAAATTTAAGTACATGTAACAATTAGCTCATTTTATTATAAAATTTTTTCAATGATATATATTTTTTTTCATAACCAGTAATAGGGTAAATATACAACACTATGTTGCACATAATTTTATACTATACTAATACATAATCTTACATAAAATTATAAATAAATCAATTAATTATTCCAAGTCATTTAATAAAAAAATAAATAAAACTATCGGATAGATTACCGGAGAGAAAAATATATAATTGTGCTAAACAAAAAGGAAATCGTTCATGTCCTCACGCCTCAACAAGCGCAACATAAATAATCTATTGGAACCAAATTTGAAATGATACTAAATAGGATAAACACTTGGAACCAAAATTAGAAGCATGAAAGACCTCAGGTGGACTTTCCACAACTACCACGCCACTGCCACTGACACCGCCACCGCCACCACCACTGCCACCCTTATAGAGTCAGTTTGTTCCACAAAAATAATGAGAAAAACCAACCACCAAATTAAACGCCATATTGCTTTCTCAAAAGAATAAAACACATACATGGAAGACCAACACAAGTTAAAAACAAAATAGAAATTATAGAAAACATAGAAAAAGGTAGTTTAACTGTAGCAGTTCCTTTCTAGTAGCTAAACTCTCAAACCAAAAACAAGCCCAATAAAATTCAATTATCACTAGAAATCCACATATGCTCATGTATGCCGAATGGGGTCTCAGTTTGGCTCCTCATGGTCGGTCAAGTTTCGACTTTTCGATCAATCTAGAAAACAAGTACGCTAAAGTTCAAAGTAAAATGACAACAATAAAATACTGCAGCCGCATAACACGGCATTCATCAATATCTCCTGGGATAGCGATCCATAAACCTGCCGGAAGGGCACTCGTAGGCCAAGTGACCCCGTCCCCCGCAGTTGTGACAGATCATCAAGGGGCCCATGCAATCCCGGCTCATATGCCCCAGCTGATGGCAGTTCCTACAAACAATATCTCTATAACTATGACCACCGCTGCGACCCCCACCACCTCCCCGCTCTCCAACAGTGTTGGCTTTGGGACACTGTCTAGCAACATGCCCGGACACATTGCACGTGTTGCATATGGGATCGTTTGGACAATCACGAGCCAGGTGACCTGTTTTCCTACAATTGTTACAAGCCTTCTCGTTCGTACAGTCGGCAGCAAAATGACCCTGCTTATAGCAGTTGTTGCACAATCTCATGTCCCCCGGTGGCATTGTTGGTGCCGTACACTCTCTAGCACGATGCCCAGCCTTACCACACGTGTGGCAGATGCCCTCGTTTGGGCAGTTGCTAGCCATGTGGCCAGCTTCCCGGCAGTTCCAGCACAGCGACTTGGTAGTGCATTCTGAAGCAATGTGCCTGGTCAAATTTTTTTTCACATAATTAGTACGAAACACGTAACACATAAAGCTCCACTAAATGAGCGAGGAAGCAACATTATGGATGCAAATCTTCCTATCAAATGGATTGTCATTCAATATCAAAATGCAACCACAATCATCATCAGGGAAGGGCATCTAGTGACATACTTGCCAGTTGCCAGGACAAAATTCCCACAAGGCACAAGTTATCTACTTTTAAGGTGCGAGACTATAAGTTCACTTATGCAGTCCCAAGAAGTTAAACTTGGAAAAATTTACAGCACCTTCGTAAAACTCTTCGCTATATCTCATACAAATGCAGATCAAAGTTTGAGTGGGACCCAAGTGAGAAAGACAAAGTATGCCTACAGTGTACCCAAACACTTGATACTGAAGCTTATTGTTACCTGTCTTTCCTTCTTATTGGCTAATGTAGAATTAATAACAAAACCAGAAAAATGTTGTAATGAGAAAAAAGTGGGCAAAGGAGTAAGAAGAGTTTATTAAGTTGACATGTATGGGGTACAATAAGGAAAGAGGCTTGACCGCTGAGCATACTGACTTAGAGTGGGCACAAAAGTGTTAGAAATAGATTAATGCTGGCAAAAGAGAAGGGATAATGTGGTCAACCAAGATGGAGTGCTATAGAAAGGTGGAGTTGTTCATAGAATGGTGGTGGCATAAAATTATGGGATTTATAACTAGATAGCCTTTTTTTAAGAAGTTTTTTAATAAATGGCTAAAGTTTTAAAAATTAGTTAAAAGGCTTTTTTTTTTTTTTTTTTTTTTTCTAAAATGGTTAATCAATTGTCTTAAATGATCAATCAGTGATTGACCACATAATAGTTAATTAATGATTGACTTATGGTCAATCACTATTTAATCAAAATGTAAATTATCAAATTTCCTAGTCAATCACCAAATTTCATAGTCAATTACTGATTGACCGTTAGTCAATCATTGATTGACCAAATCTGAAAAATGACAAACGATCATTTTTCTAAATAAAAGAAAGTTGGGCCATCTATTAGATTATGTGACTAAAAAAGGTCACCTAGCCTAATTTTCCTAAAATTATTAAGGCGGTGAGAAAAAATTTGGACACGAACATGAAACAACCAAAGCTATTGATGCAAGCAGATAAACAAGGTTTGATAAGTTCTCTCTCTCTTTTTTTATATTTAAATATTTTATCTTGTTGATTTTACTTTTCAGAAACGTTTTAAAAAAGTAACTAAGAAACTGATTATGAACTAGTTGGTCAGAGACTCGAAGGACAAAGCAAAAGCACTGGTTTTGATCTATGGGATACCAGTAATTTATTTTAAAATTAACAGAACTAAGGAGAGGAATTGTGGTGTTTGTTATTGTTATTTTTATTTTCATTTTTTCTTTTTTGCTAAATGGAATTGTGGTTTATTTGTTGATGAAAGAATGGTGTGAGCGTTGACATGGTCATGTGTGGTTTACATCATCACACTAGGTGACAAACCGAGTCATATCAACATTGCTCCCAACATAGTCAAGGTGAAGGCAGGGGAAGCAAAGTGTTTGGTTTCAAATGCACAAAATTGCAGCGTAATTGATAAACAGGACAACATGAAAACTTCTTTAAAAAAAAAAAAGGAATATGCTTAACATCGCCACCCAATCTGGGGGTGGGGTTGGAATGTTTAGCAGTGCTCTTATATAGATATATTTGGATGGAAAAACAAGCATGAAAACTTAAGGTAAAGGGCAGTAAGACAGCAGTCCAAAAAACAATTTGCTTCTAATCAAGTAAAGGAATTGAACTCAGTAGCATCATTGGTTTAATGTAAGCCAAACAAAGTAAACAAACTGTGAGAGAAAAAAAAATATAGAATTTGGTTTTTTTTTTTCACGCTATTATTACATCAGCATCAATATACTCAGCAGTAGTAACAAATAGCAAATACCATATATTCATCAAGCAACAGGCAACTTTAGCAATTTCAGGTTCTTTCCAACTTCCAAGACAAGTTGTACCAGGTTTTAAAGACCAATTTCAAGAAGAGCATATCGCATTACTGGTACAATCATATGAATCATTCATATATTAAACTAAGTATTAAAGATGTAATATGTTTCAAACACAAGCAAAACAATCATGATAATAAACAAGCAATTTTACTTACCCGGGAAGATCACAATTGTGGCAAACTGCCACATTAGGGCATTCCCTAGCATAATGGCCTGGCCGTTTGCAGTTCTTGCAAAGATTGTCTCGGCTGAAGGAGGAAAAAAAATGTTAGAAGTTAGTAGATTGAGGTAATCCATACTAACAATTATAAACAAGTCGGGTTTGATAACTGTCAAAGTAAAACTATATATTTCCTCATTGATAACCCGCAGTAAAAAAACAAACAATAGCGAAAATAAATGGCCAAAGGTCAGAAAACCTGAAACCCCGACGTGACTCTCTTCGGTAAGGTGCATTACGATAGGAAAAGCGATCAGAACGGATCTTACGATCCATGGGGCTCCTGCTCCTGCTTCGGCTTCTACTGTCCGAACCCATGGTAAAAATTTACCCTTATTAACAGTTAACACCAACCACAACTGATCTGCAAAAACACCACCACCACCACCACCTGCACCGCAACAATCTCCTCCCTGTCCAAATCACAACTACAACGACATTACAACAACACACCCAAGATCACATCCATGAGTAAACCAAACCCCTTACTTTCCCTTCATAACAGAAAACATCACACCCGACAGAGAATGCAAAATTTTCAACAGACAGCCCATCTGATAAGAATTACTACCACTGTTCTCAACACCAAAATATTAATGACCACTTCTGCAAACCACACACTTCATGACAACATCAAGCATCCTTCACAAAGATTCAAAATTTTCAAGCTTAGATGAGTAAAACAGGATACGGAAGGAAAAAAAAGTGGGTCTAGTTCTTCATTCAGCACATGGAAGAGTTTTTTGAAATGGTTTATTGGTGTAAGCAGTAACCATTTCCCGCAAATGTAGGAAAAGGCTAAAAGAACATAAAGGGAACTTCAAGTGGTATATGAATAGAAAATACAGGGATGGATATGGAGAGAAAAGAATAGTGTTAGATGGGAAGCCTTGCTGCTGCAAAAATCTTCGGTCATCAGCTCATCACAACCTCCACCTAGTCCCGCTTCTTTCAGGACGACCAGTATATCTCTCCTACCATAATTACATGATGGTCTAGGATAATTTGTGTCACCACCCTTAATCCTAGTTAAATGTTCCCAACTATCGGATTTTAGCACAGTGGTTTCTTCTTGTCCCCATCTTTTCTTTTTCTCAGTTTCACAATCCACATTATCCTCCCAAAATCCCTTTTTAACTTCGATTTCATCGTCAGAGCTTAAAGGTTCATTAATTCTTTTTCAGCCAAATATTCACTTTTCAGAAATGATTCAAACGCCAATTTTTAGAATATGCTAATGCAAGACGAGGGGGGAAAAAAAACAAAAAAAGGAAGACGCGAAAAATAGAGAATGTAACCTAAACAACCCCAAATCTGAACATGACCCAAACGTCAAACAAACAACCTTATTCACTTTTCTTATATTTTCTAAACGGACACACACAAGTCCCCTGATTTACATTCACCACCAACAAAGTTTGAGAACTTTCTTATCAACCCAGAAAAATTCTGCAAAATTCAAACACACCCTTCTCTGTATCTTACATAATTATCATTGCTCTCTCTCACTCCCCTTCAAAATTAAAGTTCTGGGCAGTTTTACCAAACCCAGAAAAATTCTGCAAAAATCAAACACACGCTTTCTCTATCTTACAAATAGAAGAAGACAATTATCAAATCTCTCTCTCTCTCTCTCTCCCTTCGAAATCAAAGTTCTGGGCAGTTTCATCAACCCATAAAAATTCTGCAAAAATCAAACACACCCTATTCTCTATTTAGAAATAGAAGAAGATAACTATCAAATCTTTATGTCACTCCCTTCGAAATCAAAGTTCGGGCCAGTTTTCTTCTGCGTTTCTTAGCTTGCCCACCAGGTGTTTGAGTCGGAGAAATAATCTCAGAACAATTAATAAATCCCCCACCACTCCCACCAGAGGAATTCATCAAAAGATCATAAAATGTTGATCGAATTTCGCAGTTTAAATATCTCATGAACGGAAAGACTGTAAAATTACCTGAAAGATATGGCCAGTGACTTTCTCGCCTGAGACTTTCGAGAGCTGCGCTTTTGGTTTGGGTTAGGGCTGGGTGGCGGCGGATACTCGGGGGTTTCTTTCGCTTCGATTCACTTTACCTCACTTTGTTTTGAAATTTACGTTTTAGGTCCCCAAATGTTTTAACTCTTTTCACTTGTATCCCTCTTTCCAAACTCTTGATTCTCCGGTCTCTCACTTGTATTTTAGGTTTTTTTTTTTAAAATTATTTTTTAAAGTTTTGTTTAATTTTAATTTTAATTTTTTTAAGGTACGCGGGTCAAGTTATAACTACATTTATTATCTTAATCAAAAGAACCCCATTTATTAAAATTTATAAAAAATTTATATTTAGGCAAAAAAAATCATTAACATTTTTTTAAAGTTTTGTTTAATTTTAATTTTAATTTTTTAAGATATGTGGGTCAAGTTGTAACTCCATTAATTATCTTATTGAAACAAAAAACCCCATTTATTAAAATTTATAAAACATTTATATTTAAGCAAAAAAGTCATTAACAACAAAATTAACTTTTTAACTAATATTGAGAAAATGCTAGGGAGATTAAAATTTTTTAAAATTTTATTATAAGAAACAACAAGTAATTTCTTTTTAATTTTTATTCAATAAATAATAATAACATAAATATTATCATATTTGATTTTATTTGAGAATTCGAATCCTTCATTTCTAAATTTAAATAAACAAAGTATAAATAAAAAAAAGCTTTTATTTTGTGACATCCAAACTACATTATATAAAATAAAGAAAGTTTAAAATGGTTCATTTAAATTAGACCAAATTATTTACAAAAAAAAATTAGACCAAAATTTATATTAAAATTCGTAGTTGCACACTGGCCTTAACAGTGTTGAAACAGTCTGTTTAGGACTACATACATATTGTTATTTTTTTAATATATTTTAAATTTTTATACTTTCTAATTTCAATGAAAATTTTATCTTTTTTATCCCAAAATTCCATTTTTTTTTTCAAATTTAACTCTTATTAAAAATTAAAAATTCTCGCCTAATCCAAAAAAAATTAATTTTACCCTTAAAGTTATATGGTTTTTCAATTTTACCTCACTAAAAATTAAAAGTTTTTAATAACCCCTACTAAAATTTACTCTTTAATCTTATACTTTTGTTAAATTTTTTTTAAGATTTATTATACACCCCCATTGAAACTATGTCTAGCTCCATTACTAAATTTCAAACAGTTTTTTTTTTTTTAATTCTTACAAAAAATGAGAATGAAAATTTACATTTGTAAAACTCAACTCATTTTGGTTTGGATTGCTAATTAGAGTTAAAATTTTTAAGTTAGAGTTAATTGACTTTTTAAAAACTAGTTATAATTTTTATTGACTTTTTAAATTCAACAAAAAAAATACAGTTTAATTGGAATTGAACTCTTCCAGACAGTAAAGTTCCTTTTATATATCCTATCGATAAAGCTCATTTTATAATTATTTGATATATTTTAACAATTAAGATATTACTTATATATGATATGTATCTTAACTCACAATATTATAACCTAAGAAATTTAAGAAAAATTCAAAGAAAAAATAAGAAATAAAAAAAAACCCAACCACCATCCCTCCTGACGACTGGTGCTTCCTTCTCAGGCGAACTTCTACAAATGACACCCCCCCCCCCCCCCCCCCCCCACTAGATTGGTGAAAAGGTCCCCCCAACCCGATCTACAAAGCTCCCCCCGATCTGGCAATGGTGAATCCCCCCTCCACCAGGACCCCACAATAACCCGATCTTAGAGGCCCCCGTCCCCTTAGTCCGGCAATGGCGAGTCACCCCCCACCTACAGACGACAATTCCCCCCCCCCCCCCCCCCCCCCCCGGAACGTTCCTCAATGGCGAATCTACCCCCCATCGCGAACCCAACTTGTGATGACCTTCCACTAGCCCCCGACAAATTGCCCGTCCTGGCCTAACTTGCGACGACGAATCGCCCACCTTGGGCCCCCTCCGATGACCTTCCACCAGTGCCCCTCACAGTTAGAGTACTTTAAAAGTTTTTTTGAGTACAGCCTGTGAATTAGTGTGTTTTTTCAGTTATAATGCATCCATAACTTCTTGTTTATTTGATTAATTTTAAATAGTCTTGTATGGAACTCTACTCTTAATATATATATATATATATATATATATAAAAGGTATATGGTAGTGTTTCCTTATTTTTTTTAACCCTGACATATTAAAAAAAAAATGAGAGGAAAAATTGATGGACCGAAAACATAGGAGTAGGCGTGCGACCAGCACAGCTGGTGTCTGTGGCATTCGCTACGGTTCCCCTCCGTAAATTTGCGTCCACCATTTTCTCTCTCTCTAAAATTCCGACCCCTTCTCTCTCTCCTCTCTCAGAAAACAGAAAACTTAGAGAGAGAAAGCTTGAGAAACCCGAAGGAAAAAAAAAAAAAAAGAAAAGAAAAGAAAAAGAAAGATGGGCAAAAACGCAAACGAGAAGGCAAAAGAACGAAGAGAACAGAGACGCCAAGAGATTTCCCTCCTCCGAACCATTCCCTATTCCGATCACCAAAGGTTTCCTCTCTCTCTCCCTTTCTATTTCTTTTTCTTTTTTTTTTTCTCCTAAAATTCATTTTTCTTTACATTACATGACTACATATATATATATATATATATATATATATATATTTGGCAAGTAAGTTTCAGAATGGGATTTTGGAAGGGAATTTTTTTTTTTTGAGGAAGAAGGGAATTCTAGTATAACAAAAAAAGAAAAAGTAAATATAGCATTATATATATATGTATAAATATTTTTCTTTTTGGGACGAGAATGCATAATGTTACTTTGAGTTTTATTACTAGCTTTTTGTTCTAGATTTTAGTTTTATGATTTGAAACTTACAAATGTAAATTACTGAAATTGACAATGTTGTGATTGTTAAATAAAAAAGTCAATATCAAAATTTGGCGTCAAGTATAGCATGAATTCTAAAATTGATATCAAGTTTAACAATTGAATTGGAAAATGATTTAGTTTCCAAAATATTAAATTTTCGCATTGCTATAGAAATTTGTCATCGAACTGGGATTTTTTTATTTTTTTATTTTTTTATAACGTAAAAAGGGGGGAAAAAACCTATGGGGTGGAAATGAGTAACGCCTACAATACCCAGATTACAATTTGAACGGTTGTGCTTGTTTAGAAGAAATTCTTATTTTCTTGGTTTTCGGGTTATTTTTCCTTATCGTAGGTGGTGGTCTGCAGAAACCATTGCAGTGGTAACCGGGGGTAACAGGGGAATCGGATTTGAGATTTCGAGACAGCTCGCCGCACATGGGTTGACGGTTATACTGACATCCAGGGACAGTAATGTCGGGCTTGAAGCAGCCAAGGTGTTACAAGAGGGTGGTCTTAATGTGACCTTCCATCAACTTGATATTTTAGACCCTTTATCCATACAGAACTTCGCCAACTGGCTACACCAAAACTATGGTGGTTTGGATATCCTGGTGGGCAGCCGATTATCCCTTTATTGATATCTTCTTATACTCGCGCTATTTGAATCTTAGAATCTGATTCTACTTCAATATCTTTTGCTGGAAATCGTTGTTATATTATTGGTAATGTTATAAATTTCTTGTGTAACTTTTTCAGGTAAATAATGCCGGTGTTAACTTCAATATTGGGAGTGAGAATTCTGTCGAGCAAGCCCGGATGGTTGTAGGAACCAATTATTTTGGAACAAAGAATGTGATTGAAGCTATGATACCCTTGATGAAACCCTCTGCTGTTGGCGCAAGGATTGTTAATGTGAGCACACGACTAGGTAGACTAAATGGCAGACGAAACGTAAGTGGTAACTCTCATGTTTCTTTCTTATGTGCATCTCTTATTGTATACATACATTCCGGTTATCTCCTTATCTCTTTACATTTCTCCACTACTAACGATTTTGCGTATGTTCTATGAGAGTTAGTTTCTCTTTGAGCGAAAATGAACATTCTCTTTACCTTCCCTTGTTGATCAGCACTTGCTGTTTGACCCCTGCAAAATTTTAGTTAGTTAACTCGTTTATCGGAAAATGAAGTAGACGATTAAGCACATCTTTGATGTTGTGTGCGATGGTCACGTTGAAAGGCCTCGTTATTTCCTTTGAAGTTTTGAAGGGATTGCTGATCAATGTTAAACTAATCTAATTGTCGAACTGGCAGAGGATTGCAGATGTGACCTTGAGAGAACAACTAGGCAACGTGGATTCGCTTTCGGAAGAGTTGATCGACCGTACCATATCCAGGTTTCTGCAACAAGTAGAAGAAGGCACTTGGGAATCGGGTGGGTGGCCTCAATCATTCACCGACTACTCCATATCAAAACTTGCAGTCAATGCTTACACAAGGCTAATGGCGAGGATTCTATCTGAAAGGCCAGAAGGCCGGAAGATTTACATAAACTGTTACTGCCCTGGTTGGGTTAAGACTGCGATGACTGGTTATGCCGGAAACATTCCAGTTGAAGAAGGGGCTGATACTGGAGTATGGCTTGCCTTGCTTCCGGACCAAGCAATAACAGGGAAGTTTTTCGCAGAAAGGCGCGAAGTAAGCTTCTAATATGTAGTTATTTCGGAGGGTACTTACCAATTCTCTTGCTCTTCCTATGACGGGGAGGGATCGGACAATAACTTAGAAAAAACTTCAAACGTCCGATTATCTTGAAGGCATCCACGGAATTGTGTTAAGGGATTTCGTTGAACTACAAGTTGTGAAATTGATCAATAAACCGATTTCTTTGATCTCAAGATGTTATATGTCAATTAGTTGAAATGAAAATTCTGAAAAAAATTACTTTCTTTCCGTCCCGAGTGGTGTTATGCGGCTCAGTTTCTTGGATGGGACTTGCATGTATGCCATAAATGTTCTTTAGGTATTTGAAAGTTTTGTTTAACATGTTGGATAATATACGTATTTGAAGAGTAGAGCAACCATTTGTATTGGCAGTCAAGACGACATATTCAATGTTTTGATTAAGATCAAACTACAAAAAAGCTGAATTGCATTTTCCCCCTCAGATTATCGCTTAATTGCAATTAGCCTTTTAAACTTTTAATTTTGATAATTTACACATTGAATATTAAACGGGTAGCAAACACTTCAGTTGATAGCGGTGTTAATTTGTTGACATGTAACTTGAATATGAGTTGTTAATCGATGATATTAACGGTCATATTTATATATTTTAATATAAATATACTGCTGCAATATTTAAGTGCAGGAAATGTTTATTCAAGTTTTATAAAAGCAAGTCCCTGGTTTGTATAGTGGAGCTTACATATCTCTATATAAATAGGCAAGAAAGAAGAAGGAAAGATCGAATAATTTAATACAGAACAACCAAAGAGCATCACCAAAGGAAGAAACCTAACAACGATATCCTGGTTAAGAATACAAAGAAAAATTCTAGTCGTGGTCGGCGACCTCAAGTTCTCCGGTGCAGGGTTTTCCGAGCTTTTACCCCATTGGCTTTGATCACAACCAAAATATCCGAAGCCTTCACAAACCAGTCACTCTTATCCATTGCAAGAACTTGCTCCAAAGCCACTCCAAATATCAATCCACCAACAAATACCGGAAGACTTGTAATCCAATAAAGCTCAAACCAAGACCTTGAATCTCGACCATCTTCATCTTCATCAGAATCCAAATTAGCTGAAGATGGGGATCTAGGACTATTGAAGCTTTGCAAAGGTTAGCCCCATAATCCAAGGGAAAGGAAATCAGTAAGAGGGCTTTTTTTTTATTTTTTATTTTTTAATATGCTTTTATTCATTTGGGGAAAAAAGTGGGGCTTTATATACGCTTGAATACATACTAATGTACGCTTGTATGCATATCCAATAGGTGTATCTCTACACCTACAAAAAGAAAGAGGTTTTATATAGTGACTTTAAAAGTGACTAGCAGCAATGAGATTTAAGACATGAAAATTAACAGAAAGACTACACTAAGGCAATATAACAGAACAACACACTCAGTTGGCAACATCTACCCAAAGGAAAAAAAAAAAACGGTAGTAACAACATCTTTAGAGAGTCTACAAGAAATTCAAAAAGTTTTTTTCAGGCCAAAAAAAAAAAAAAAAAAAAAAAAGGAATACAAAAGGTAGGTGACCGATCAAGTCATACATCGGAAGTCCCTATTTCCTTTTTTTTTTTTCCAAGTACATCATATTGATACATGGATATAAATCCTACTTGGAATCACTGGATTAATTAGGTCATGAACTCTACAGAAAACATGAGATATTAAACCCTGAACCTTTATTATACAAGATCAATTTAGTACTTGCAACCTCTATTTTATTAGACTTTTTTTTTTTTTTTTCCAACTTTAACCAGTCAAGTACCATAATAAACTGAAATAAAATTTAGTAATCACTTAGCTCCAATTGATACAAGTATAATATGAGAAAGACTAACATGAGGTAACAGAACAACACAACACTTATTATTAGGCAGCATCTGACCGAAGGTCAAACCTATAATAATAAAAACATCTTTACAGGCTACACAAGAAAAGCATAAATTTCTGGTGGCCATCTGATCAAGTTGTACGTCGGAGCTTTCTTCCTTTTCTCCCCTTAGTTTTGGACACAACCCCGGAATCGAAAAACTTGATGAACCATATACGTTTGTCAATTGCAAGGAGATGCTCTATGGCCACTCCGAACATCAACCCACCAACAAACCCCGGCAATATTGTCATCCAATTTGACTCGAACCAAGATCTCGAATCTTGATTGTCTTCTTCTTCAGAACCCGAGGGTGAAGGTGGTGCTCTGGTAGGAGTACTGATGCCTGGCAATCCCCGTAATCCTGCATTTCCCTCATATGAGCTGCTGTCAAATGTAGAGAATTGGCTCCCTTGAGGTGCAAGTCCTCTGAGACGGTTGAAAGAAACGTTGAAGAATTCGAGGAAGGTGAGTTGGACTAGTTGTTGCGGGATTTCTCCTGAGAGCTTGTTCAGGGAAAGATCTAATGACTCAAGTTGTCTTAAATTGGACAAGGACGACGGGATGCTACCATCAAGCATATTGTTGGAAAGATTGAGCGCCTGGAGTCCGCGTAGGTTTCCCAAGCATTCCGGAATGTCTCCATTGAATCTGTTGCTCGAAAGATCAATGACTGAGAAAACTTCGAGAATCTCTCCATACTCCATGTCTCTGCCTTTGTTTGTTATGGCAACTGAGTAAGGATAAGTAGGCTGAAATATCCATCTTCGAGTAGAAATATTGAACGAGATGCTCAAATATGATGACTTTGTACCATCAAAATCTTTCATGGCATTCCAATTTTGAAAGTAGTGAGATGGCAGAACACCTGAGAAATTGTTGTGGGAGAGATCCATAATTTGTAAACTGGGAAAGTCATCCTCTGAAGTAGAATTGCTTGTAATTTCACCATGGAAGTGATTAGATCGTAGAAGAAGAAGTTT
Source organism: Ficus hispida (assembly GCA_025413025.1). Taxonomy (NCBI): domain Eukaryota; kingdom Viridiplantae; phylum Streptophyta; class Magnoliopsida; order Rosales; family Moraceae; genus Ficus; species Ficus hispida. The sequence goes on from CM046369.1 coordinate 20,491,440, forward strand.
GAGCTCCCGTAGATTCCCCAGCCGAGAAGGGAAGACGTCTCTGAAATGATTGTTCTCGAGTTTGAGAACTTCAAGCTCCAAACAATTAGACAGCAGTGATTGTGGTAAGCGCCCTTGAAATTGATTGTCGCTCAAATCCATCACTTGCAGTTGACGTCCAAATGAACACGTTTGAGTAACTCCTGCACTAGAAAGGTTGTGGTTGGTATTTCTCAAACATTCTGGAAGCACACCACTCAATTTGTTATGAGACAAGATAAGAAGTTGAAGGGAACTCAAATTGAAAAACAGTGGTGAAATCTCTCCACTCAGTTCATTATATGAGCCAACAACGATAGTAGTAGATGGAGGAAGAATTGGTAGTGCTCCCATAAAATTGTTTCTCAAAAAACTCAACATGCGTAGACTTTTTGAAGGGAGGACATCGATGCCAAAGCCTGTGAAAAAGTTTTCGTTTATGACTAACATCTCTATGCTTGTGTTCCAGATCCACTTGGGTACTTTGCCATGCAAACTGTTATTACTAAGATCCAAAACATTTAGCCCATATTGGTGTCTTAAGAAACCAGGAAAAGTAGTTAAATTGCAAGAACCCAGAGTCAAAACCTCAAACTTGGGAAGAGTTGCATTTGTGCTGATTGTAGTACTATTCTCCCTTATAAGCACCGACAAGATGTTGCCAGATAGTCCAAGAGCGTGGAGATTTTTCATGTTAAGAAACATGTTGAAATCCACCGTCCCACTAAAAGCGTTCCCCTCGAGATCTAGAAGTTGTAGATTTGAAAGTCTACCAAGTGAAGATGGAAGTGGGCCAGAGAAACCGGTGTAAGCGATTGATAATTGTTGAAGAGGACTACCGGCGTGAAATTCAGGAAAGGAACCACTGAGGTTCTCGTTATTTGATAAGTGAAGAATTTGGAGGTTTGGAAGTTGAAAGATATCTATGGGGAATTCACCGTACAAACCGCAACCTTGCAGACGAAGGGATGTTAAAGAAGAGAAATTTGCCAAGTAACTAGGAACTGGGGAGGAGATGTCCACATAAGAAAGGCTAAGATACTTTATCTTGCTCAAGTTCCTAACAAACGTACTGAAATCGGGCCGTTTTAGTTCCAACTGATTCCAAGACAGGTCAAGGAATGACAAGTTGAAAAGCTGTGAGATTTCTAATGGGATTTGGCCAGCAAAACCAGAATCAGAAAGGTCGAGATATGTCAAACTTGGAAGGAGGCTCAACTGAGAAGGGATTAGAGAGTGATTGAAATCATTATCAGCAAGGATAAGGGACTGAAGGTGTGAAAGGCGGAAAAGACTACTATTTGAATTGATAGAACCATAGAGACAACTGCTACTTAGATCAAGAGCCATTACATGAGAGTTGTGCTCATTGCACTCGATGCCGTCCCACGAGCAACAATTGTCTGTCTCTTTTGGTGACCACGAAGCAACCTTGGGGTAAGCCAAAGGATCACCAGAAGCATCCCGACTTATGATAAAGCTATCCTTGAATTCCAACAAGGCAGTGTTCTCATCAGGGTGGCAAAGTGGCTGCACATGAGAAAACAAATAAGTTAGTATGATCAGATGAAGTGGCGGGGTTGTGGAAAGCAAGCGCTTCATGATGGTTGATATGTGATAAGTAAAAGGAGATTATTGTGTCGTCTGTTAACCATAACTAGGCCTTTTATATAGAAGAAGAGGAGGAAGAAGAGGAAAAAAAAAAGGAAACATTACTGCATTTTCATTGCGAAAGAAGGGACCACACACGACTTATCTATTCTTGACCGAGTAGGAGTTGGTCCATTAAATGGAGTAATGCTACGTACCCATCAACATTGAGTTGATATCTAAGATTTCTTCTTAAAGTCGTCGGACCTTTTGCTCTAAAAACAACGAGATTTCTGCAGTAGAGGTACGCTTCTAGTATACATTAGTTTATGTTTTTGTATGTAAGATGTTAAAAAAAAAAAAAAAAAGGACAACAAATATGCAAAACTAAAGGAATTTGGTTCTAAACATAACTCTATCTTTAGGACAATATTTGTTCATATCTTTATCGTAAACTTCTTAAAAAAATAAAAAACGCACATTTATGCGCCTAAAGAATAACCTTCAAAAGGTTTCTATCCTGTAACATGATGTTCGCACGAAAAATTACTGCACGGATGACGCACTATTTTGATTCATAAGATCTTTATTAGATTTTGTTAGTTTTATACTTCTGCTTTTGCATATGCTGATTTTGATCACTTTCATTGTTAAGAAAAGCAAACTCTCACTATATAAAATATCCTACCATAAAACGCTCTGACGTAGCTAAAACAAAAAGAAAACCAAAGAAGCTGAACTTTTTTTTTTTTGAATTAATTTTTGAAGATAAGTTAACTCATGTCTATTTTAACATAATATCAAAATTAAACTTTGCATGCATAGTAAGATGTTAGAAGTTGAATTCACATTGTTAAGTAACTCACTGTTATGTTGTTTAATTGTGCTTATTAGGCTCCTCTTGGCTAGCCTTTAAAAAAGAGTTAAACTTAAGTCCCTTTAACACTTTCGATAGCATATAAATTTCTAACCATGACATTTTCCTATCTTTCCTTGACTCCAATTTGACTCCTCTTCTTCAAAATCTTCTTAGCTCTCCTGACGCACGTACTAGAACCATAAACAAAAAAGCATTAAAGATATTTTTTATTTTTTATTTTTTATTTTTTTAAGTGTAGTTTAGTAAATTTAACAAAAAAAATTAAGGTTTCAACTACAAAAATGAACCAAGTTAAATGTGACAAACATGAGAGAGAGAGAGAGTTTAATTTTCTAATTTCTTTTCCTTTTTCTGAAGATGTTTTATTTTGTTTATTTTAAGGTTAGCTTAGTAAATTAAAAAAAAAAAATTTGAGGTTTCAACTACAAAAATGAACCAAGTTGAATGTGACAAACATGAGAGAGAGAGAGAGAGAGAGAGTTTAATTTTCTAATTTCTTTTCCTTTTTTAAAATATATTTTATTTTGTTTTTTTAAGGTTATTTTAGTAAATTTAACAAAATTTTTTTTTTGAGGTTTCAACTACAAATATGAACCAAATTAAATGTGACAAACATAAAAGTTTTAAGGATGAAAGTGAGCAATTAAACCAATACTCTAACAGCCGTTAACAAATTCTGTTTAAAAAAAAAAAAAAGGCTTTTTTGTATTATTTTTAAGAGTTCGCGATAGTTTTAGCTTAAAAAAAATAGGAATAAAAAAATTTCAAACATAATAATTTAAGGACAAATCAAGCAATTAAGCCTAAATAAGATTTAAAGGGGCAAAAAAAAAAAAAGTTACTTTGTGACACACGTACGAGTAGTCAAGTTTTACGTGCGCCAGCAATGATAGTGTTGGAAAATGGCTGAGTCATGCTCCAAAATAATTCCTGGTGGAAGTAGTCTGTAGTTACGTGTTTCATGTTTTGCTCTCAAGTTTTTGTGTCCTATATGTAATCATGTCAAACCACGGGTTTTACGAGAACATTAAAGAAGACTCTCTTTTAGGTAGTGGTGGAAATCAGACGACGACAACAGCAACAATAATTTATGTCTATCATAGATTTTGTATTACATCTCTCACAATTTACGGATCAACACAAATTAAGAGAATCAATAAAGGAATCAGATCAACAGCCATACAGATCAACCTGTGAGAAAGAAAGTTAAGAGACAATAAAAAGAATCAGGTCAACAGCCATACAGATCAACCTGAGAGCAAGAATGAGTTAAGAAAATTGAGCCGAGAGGTTGACTCTCCGAGTGAACTTGAGCAACATTCCAAGAATGAAGCACGATGAGATAAGGAAAGCTTCCAGATTCAGTCTTGCACAAAAATCCAACAAAAAATTAATGTAATCAAATCAAGATATTACTTAATCAATGTTGGCAACTGTGGGTGGTGGAAAACTATTCAAGTGTACAGAAACAAAAGAGGAAGAGAGAAAATCAAAGGGTTTGAGACATATGAATTACTTTCTTTAAGGTTTTATTTGCCCCCACTACGAACAGTTTGCTATCGGGTGTTTTGACAAATTACCTCTAAGATACAATAAACCCATAATTTTAATAAGTAACAATCTTATTAAATTCAAGAACAAGATATGAAACCGACATCAAAAACTGGAGTTTTATAGCCTTTGATATGTCTGTTCATGAAGAGTTATAACAGATTCAACAGTCATGCTTAAATTAAAATGTGTCTTTTCAGTCAAAAAACGTATTTGTTTCAATAGACATACTTGTTGGTCATCATAATTTTAATTATAACCGTTATATTATAATAATTCAATTAACGGTTTAAATTAAATATGAAATCGACCGTTAAGATCGTGCCCGATCAAATCAACGGTCCAGATTTATTCCAGAAAAGCACTGCATTGAAAAAGAGAGTGCTCCTTGACTCCTTGCGATGATGCAAAATGCAAAGTGCAAAGTGCGCCCTAAACACCCAATCGCCCTTGCACGCACGTGGTGGTGCATAGTAGTAACATAGTCCTCACTATACACTAATATTCCTTACACTTTACTTGTTTTAATTTATACCACTATGCTTACTTGTACTTTTTCACTGTAGGACTTTATTATTTCCACTATCCAATGGTAATATAAGAGATATTACAATCTCTCTAATAATCAAATCAAGAATAGTTGGTGTTTGCATACTCCTAAACTCTTATTGTTTAACACTCACTACTACAGAATGTAGAGTCCACGATGAAACTTTTACGATCATTTTAATCGATCAACCAGCAAAAAACAAGTCAGAATTTTAATAATGCTACAATCTGGAATACTTGCAGGAGAAGCATAATTAATAACACATTCATTAATCGATGACAAACATTTTTCTTAAAAATTAAGATGACGCTAAACTTTTTCTTTTTAAAAATACTGTCATTGCAAGGAAACAGATCAGTAGAGCTAAGAGTGTGGGGCATTAATTGAGTAAAAAGGAAGGCATAAGTAGAAGAAGAGAAATGAGAGTTTGAGTTATAAAATGCCAATTTTAGTATAGCTTTAGTGTTTATTTTTATTGTTATTTATTTATTTATTTTATTATTATTTTTTAAATCAAAGAATCTGCTGTTACATTCATTCAATAAGCATATGATACAACAACAGTTTCTATAAGCGGAGAATATCGTCCAACCAAATAGCTTATCATTTATAAAAAGAGTCTTAACAATCAAAATGGCATAGCTTAGCCCTTTTCTTCGGCAATTCAAACCCTTTCGTATGTCCCTTTTTCAAACCTTAACCTTTGTCGGAACAGGATATTTTGAAACGACTAAGGACAAAGATTTGCAGTTGTTACTCATACTCTTTTTAAGGACAGCATCTACAACATAACTTCACCATTATAAAGATGACCAAGAAAGGAACATCGATGGTATTAATGAAAAATGTGAAAATAAATATCAGTGAATTTCCACCCTTTCGCTAACTCATTTAACAAGAATAACGATCAAGACCATATTTAAGAAAGCCAATCAAAGAACGAAATATGAACTTCTCGAGGGCTTGTCTGTAATGCCGAGCTTAACTAATTTAAAATAACTAAGTTTAACTATTATGTTTAGCATCTTATTAGTAGTAACGTTAATCACTTTATATGAAATGTTTTTTTTGAGAATTTATGTGTTACAAAAATTATTTAACTACATTCTTTTTAAGTGACTATGCAGATGTGAGTTGACAACCACCGAAAGTGAAGTTGATCGATGTGCTTAGTCCATAAAATTGTTTGTATAAGAATGGTAATTTAAAGTTATAAAATTTACTTCAAATGATGTTTATTAAAATTTTCTATGGACTTATTTGCAAAGAAAATATATTTTTAAAGATCTAGCATAATTTTAAAATCTTTTGGGCATTTTATGTAATTTTTAAGGAATTATTTTGCTAGCTGTCCACTCTATCCTTTAGTGCCACGTTATTCAAGCATAATGGTTATCCAATTGATAAACCTTACTATCCAAGGTTCGGTGAATGTATACACCTTGTAATCCAAGTTTTCTTTTTTTTTGTGATTATCTACAATTGGGGCTGCTTACCAACCATTTGTAAGCAAGGTAGAAAGGTGCGCAGCAAGAGAGAGAGAGAGAGAGAACTCAAAACCCATTCTCGGATTCCAGCCATTAACCATTTTTCCTTGAACCTAGTTGAGCTCAAGGTGGGGTTTGGCGTCATTTTTGGAGCCCGAATTGTACAAGCTACCTAAGGTATGTTTTAAGTAGGGTTTTTAGTGGATTTTGAAGCTTTTCAAAGCTAGAAATTTGAGGTTTTAAGTTGAGATGTTATATGTTGAATGTATGCTTGGATTTGAACCCAAATGTGAAATTTCTGATTTAATTCAAGATTTTTTTATGATTCTATGTTGTTGGTGATGTAAAACATTGTGAGGTATGATTGTAAAAGAGTTTTACTGTTTTAACATATTTTATGAAGTGGCATAAGAGGTATTTGTGAAAATGTTTGACTGAAATTAGTAAAACAGGGCACTAGGGTTCCGAAATTCGTTTCTCTGTCTATACCCTGTATTTGAAGCTGAAATTTTGTGGAGTTAAAGTAGACATATGAAGCATGCTGCCTACAAAATTTCACATGAAAATGCTGTAAAACGGATTTTTGGTGAATTTTAAATATTGGGTCCTGTAGCTGGAAACTGGTGGACATACTAAACTAAAGATGTTTCATGAAAAACGCTTATCAAAGAACTTTACGGGCTATACTACACAGTTTTATTTTGAATAGTACTAACAATATGGGATAGTTGTAATATGGACTCTTCCTATTTTTGACTAAACTGTGAGAATAATTCTGTAAATATTTTTTTTTATTAATCTTATCATACGACTATCTTGGCTTTACAATGTTATGTTTTTGTGTTATCGTGAAATTTTATGAATATATAGTTTAGTGACATGTTCTAGTTAGGTTTAGTTCAAGGCTAAACCGGCTAGGGGGTGTTACATTATCAATTCCACTTAAGCCGGGAGACGTCCGACCAAGGAGGTATTTACGACTCCGTCAACATTCCGTAAAGAAAATCCAACATAACTATGCAATATCATTTCAAGGGCAGAATGTCTGGTCTCCATTAGCTAGTCTCTCTCATTTCCCGTGCAAGTGTAATATAGAATTGTGGTGGGTGGAGAGACTTGACTTTTTAAGTGGTAGTATCATAATTAATCAAACGACAATGGCAATCGTGGACTTGAAAATATCTCTTTTGAATGCTTTTATTTTTTTTTCCTTTTTGATATAATTGTCTTCGAGAATTTAAAATTAAGAAGACTCAGGAATTAAGTCCATAACAATCCCTTCATTAATTTGTAATTTTGCAACTTCAAAAAAAATAAGAAAAAAATAAAATTGTAGTGCTTTTAGACAAAAGAAAAGTAAACGGGGGAAAAAGGGAAGTACCAAACCAAAATTGGGGGGTCTTTGCGGATGTCACAGAACCCATGTACATACTAAACTAAAGATGTTTCATGAAAAACGCTTATCAAAGAACTTTACGGGCTATACTACACAGTTTTCTTTTGAATAGTACTAACAATATGGGATAGTTGTAATATGGACTCTTCCTATTTTTGACTAAACTGTGAGAATAATTCTGTAAATATTTTTTTTTATTAATCTTATCATACGACTATCTTGGCTTTACAATGTTATGTTTTTGTGTTATCGTGAAATTTTATGAATATATAGTTTAGTGACATGTTCTAGTTAGGTTTAGTTCAAGGCTAAACCGGCTAGGGGGTGTTACATTATCAATTCCACTTAAGCCGGGAGACGTCCGACCAAGGAGGTATTTACGACTCCGTCAACATTCCGTAAAGAAAATCCAACATAACTATGCAATATCATTTCAAGGGCAGAATGTCTGGTCTCCATTAGCTAGTCTCTCTCATTTCCCGTGCAAGTGTAATATAGAATTGTGGTGGGTGGAGAGACTTGACTTTTTAAGTGGTAGTATCATAATTAATCAAACGACAATGGCAATCGTGGACTTGAAAATATCTCTTTTGAATGCTTTTATTTTTTTTTCCTTTTTGATATAATTGTCTTCGAGAATTTAAAATTAAGAAGACTCAGGAATTAAGTCCATAACAATCCCTTCATTAATTTGTAATTTTGCAACTTCAAAAAAAATAAGAAAAAAATAAAATTGTAGTGCTTTTAGACAAAAGAAAAGTAAACGGGGAAAAAGGGAAGTACCAAACCAAAATTGGGGGGTCTTTGCGGATGTCACAGAACCCATGTACATACTAAACTAGAGATGTTTCATGAAAAACGCTTATCAAAGAACTTTACGGGCTATACTACACAGTTTTATTTTGAATAGTACTAACAATATGGGATAGTTGTAATATGGACTCTTCCTATTTTTGACTAAACTGTGAGAATAATTCTGTAAATATTTTTTTTTATTAATCTTATCATACGACTATCTTGGCTTTACAATGTTATGTTTTTGTGTTATCGTGAAATTTTATGAATATATAGTTTAGTGACATGTTCTAGTTAGGTTTAGTTCAAGGCTAAACCGGCTAGGGGGTGTTACATTATCAATTCCACTTAAGCCGGGAGACGTCCGACCAAGGAGGTATTTACGACTCCGTCAACATTCCGTAAAGAAAATCCAACATAACTATGCAATATCATTTCAAGGGCAGAATGTCTGGTCTCCATTAGCTAGTCTCTCTCATTTCCCGTGCAAGTGTAATATAGAATTGTGGTGGGTGGAGAGACTTGACTTTTTAAGTGGTAGTATCATAATTAATCAAACGACAATGGCAATCGTGGACTTGAAAATATCTCTTTTGAATGCTTTTATTTTTTTTTCCTTTTTGATATAATTGTCTTCGAGAATTTAAAATTAAGAAGACTCAGGAATTAAGTCCATAACAATCCCTTCATTAATTTGTAATTTTGCAACTTCAAAAAAAATAAAAAAAAATAAAATTGTAGTGCTTTTAGACAAAAGAAAAGTAAACGGGGGAAAAAGGGAAGTACCAAACCAAAATTGGGGGGTCTTTGCGGATGTCACAGAACCCATGTACATACTAAACTAAAGATGTTTCATGAAAAACGCTTATCAAAGAACTTTACGGGCTATACTACACAGTTTTCTTTTAAATAGTACTAACAATATGGGATAGTTGTAATATGGACTCTTCCTATTTTTGACTAAACTGTGAGAATAATTCTGTAAATATTTTTTTTTATTAATCTTATCATACGACTATCTTGGCTTTACAATGTTATGTTTTTGTGTTATCGTGAAATTTTATGAATATATAGTTTAGTGACATGTTCTAGTTAGGTTTAGTTCAAGGCTAAACCGGCTAGGGGGTGTTACATTATCAATTCCACTTAAGCCGGGAGACGTCCGACCAAGGAGGTATTTACGACTCCGTCAACATTCCGTAAAGAAAATCCAACATAACTATGCAATATCATTTCAAGGGCAGAATGTCTGGTCTCCATTAGCTAGTCTCTCTCATTTCCCGTGCAAGTGTAATATAGAATTGTGGTGGGTGGAGAGACTTGACTTTTTAAGTGGTAGTATCATAATTAATCAAACGACAATGGCAATCGTGGACTTGAAAATATCTCTTTTGAATGCTTTTATTTTTTTTTCCTTTTTGATATAATTGTCTTCGAGAATTTAAAATTAAGAAGGCTCAGGAATTAAGTCCATAACAATCCCTTCATTAATTTGTAATTTTGCAACTTCAAAAAAAATAAAAAAAAATAAAATTGTAGTGCTTTTAGACAAAAGAAAAGTAAACGGGGGAAAAAGGGAAGTACCAAACCAAAATTGGGGGGTCTTTGCGGATGTCACAGAACCCATGTACATACTAAACTAAAGATGTTTCATGAAAAACGCTTATCAAAGAACTTTACGGGCTATACTACACAGTTTTATTTTGAATAGTACTAACAATATGGGATAGTTGTAATATGGACTCTTCCTATTTTTGACTAAACTGTGAGAATAATTCTGTAAATATTTTTTTTTATTAATCTTATCATACGACTATCTTGGCTTTACAATGTTATGTTTTTGTGTTATCGTGAAATTTTATGAATATATAGTTTAGTGACATGTTCTAGTTAGGTTTAGTTCAAGGCTAAACCGGCTAAGGGGTGTTACATTATCAATTCCACTTAAGCCGGGAGACGTCCGACCAAGGAGGTATTTACGACTCCGTCAACATTCCGTAAAGAAAATCCAACATAACTATGCAATATCATTTCAAGGGCAGAATGTCTGGTCTCCATTAGCTAGTCTCTCTCATTTCCCGTGCAAGTGTAATATAGAATTGTGGTGGGTGGAGAGACTTGACTTTTTAAGTGGTAGTATCATAATTAATCAAACGACAATGGCAATCGTGGACTTGAAAATATCTCTTTTGAATGCTTTTATTTTTTTTTCCTTTTTGATATAATTGTCTTCGAGAATTTAAAATTAAGAAGACTCAGGAATTAAGTCCATAACAATCCCTTCATTAATTTGTAATTTTGCAACTTCAAAAAAAATAAAAAAAAATAAAATTATAGTGCTTTTAGACAAAAGAAAAGTAAACGGGGAAAAAGGGAAGTACCAAACCAAAATTGGGGGGTCTTTGCGGATGTCTTCATCGGTGTGTTTACTCTTAAACTCTTTATTGTAACGCTCATGTGTTTGCTAAATCTTTTCTCTCCATCTTATTTTCTCTCATTCCATTTTTCCCTTTTCTCATGTTTTCTTTCCTTCTTACCAAGCATAGGCTAATTAGAAATTAATATGGAGAGAAAAGTGGAAGGAAGGATACGGCTAAAAGGTTTAGTAAAAGAATTTTGACATTCATGGTTGTTTGATAAGAAAGAAAATAAGAAAAACATTAGTAGAAATATTCAATTCCACGATAGTTTTTAACCGTCGTCGAAAGTTTCGACGAGAGTTAAAGAACCGTCATGGTATATCATGACAATCCACAACAGTTTTTTAACTGTTATGAATGCCCAATATGTTACCTCTAATGTCTGAATAGGCACGAAACTTACCACGATAATTTTCCAAAAAACTTTCATGGAATTTGACTTTCCACGTATGGTTTTTTCATAAACCCATCATAGTAGGTGGACTTTTCACAACGGTTTCCCCGAAAAACAGTCGTGGTATGTGTTTCATGTAAAAAAAAAATTTTTTTTTGCACCCTTATAATGATTAACAACATGCTAAATTTGCAGGGTCAAAAACTATTTCATAAGAAAAAAAAAACATCTATAAAAATATTGTAAATGAAGAAACTTTTCAGCAAAAGAAAAAACAAAAAAAGCAAATAAAACAACCACTCTTATATTGAGAAAAATCAAGATACAAAGTTCAAATTATAGAATGAGCCATCCATTTACAAACTCAAAACCCGAATATTACTTTCCCATTCTTAGATGCACACTTTTGTGTTATACTCTAATACCATCATGGCCATAAGTAGTTAAATAACAATAGGTATAAGATACTCTAAAATCATGCACACAAAAAAAATGACATAAGAAAGCTGTAACCTAGAACTACTGCATGAGGACGCAAGTTGGATAATGCATCTATTTGATCTTTTGTTGGTACCTGAAACAGAAAGAACAAAAGTTTTTCTATTTATTTTTTAATTATTAGAAGGAAAACAACTCGGTAAAGGGGAAGAAGAAGAAGAAGAATACTGAATAAATTAGTAACTGAGAGATTATGAGCTCAAATTTCATCCAAGGTTTAAATTGGGCATTAAGCATTAAAGTTCACCATTAGAAATATCTTTCACAAGATTCAGCTAGAATGAACAGATCACTTCTGGTTAGCCACTCAACAAGATGACTTCTTCCATTTCTTTTTACCTATTACGCCATTCAAATAGATTGTAATTTAAACATAGGGTAGAGAGGACTTACCTTTCCTATTAGAAGGAGCCAAATAAGACACTCATGCCAAGGTACTTGTCCATCATGCTTAGCAACCGGTAGTACTATTTGGCGCTCCGGAATAGAAAGACCCCTAAAAACGAATACCCTAAAGAAACAAATAAAAAGATAAGGACATAAAAACCGAAAACTTGACCAAAGCTCGAATGAATTATATAAACTGTAACCGACAATAACAAGACTGAGTCCTTCAAGAATCGAATTTATACCTCATCAGGGTCAAGTAATGATGTTTCCCATAGCAGTCCAATCATTCCTTTCATTCCCAAATTACCTTCCCGCATAAACATTGCATAACATGTGTCAGTTCATGACTGCAAAAAAGTAAAAAATAGTTACAATTGCACAATTCTCTGTATGTCGAAGGCCTTATGATCACTCACTGCTTCCACAAATAGTAGAAATGGAAACTGAAGATTTTATTTACCATATCAACAGTACTATATCCCATTGAACCTTTCCATGTTCACTTTCGTCCAACGATCCTATTAGTGTTAGCAAACCAAAAGGGAAAAAAAAAAAAAAGATTCAGTTTCTTCTAACATTCAAGTTACCAAATTCAATAAAATGGTTAACTAATTTTGATCTAAAAAACATTCTTAAGTACTCTTTCATACGAAAAAATTTACGATCTCCCTTTGTAAACAGCTAGTCTCATTGCAAAAAACAAATATGGGAAACGAATGGATGGCATGTCAATTCAAGAATGCTTAACCCATCCAACCAATTAATGACCCAGTCATGTAAAAAGATACGAAACATAAAACTACACCAAAATCATAAACTACAAATCAACGGCAATTTGCAAATAGAACTCATTTCTGAAAATAAAAAGAATGGGATAGCAGACAACTGATTAGAAATCAATTATGTATATCATAAATATTAATAACTCAAACATGTTGCTCCGGAGTCAATTCCTTGAGCTGAGAATGAAGATCCTAAAACGAAAATATATATACACATAGAAATTGTAAATAGCCGAAGAAAATATTTAACTTAACCCTTACATGTGAACATGTACAAATCTTTTTATGCTTGTCAAGCAATATCATATAAAGTCCTCAAGGATAGACCACAGAAGTAATCAAATCCTGGACAGTTTGATATAAAGTCATAGTCATAAATAATAGGAGAAATCCATTAGAAACCTTAAAATATGAGCTTTATGTTAGTTTCAATAACAAAGCCACTTGCTAAATAAGTAGAGCAGAACAAATCTAGAAGCAATCCAAATCTAACTGCCTCTTTGATTTCTGAATCTTGTTTGATTAATCCAAGTATATAAATAAAACTCCAGACAAAAAATTGGCATCGAATAATAATCTTTTACTACTTCAAAATCGCAATAAAACTCCTGAAACCACTTTCTTTTTCTTTCTTTTTTGAAAAGGTCAATCTCAAACCGAGGAAAAAAAATAACTTACAAAACAGACACGTTGCTAAGGTTCTGCGGAGAAGCATAAATACATTGACTTTGTTTATTTATTTATTTTTTTGCTGAATTATGTATGGGCCTTTATTGTTGATTGTGGCATTTAGCAATATACATATATATATTTATATATATATATATAAACAAAAAATTACCAAAATTTATATATAAACAAAAATAGACTGTGACAGTTTGCATGAGACGACTATGACCTGTCAACAATTTGTATATATGATTCTTTTATAAATACAAAAGTAATGTGAGATCAAAATTTTTTTGGACGGCGAAATCTTTGTCTCTTCTGTCACTCTTGTTAATTCCGGAGAAATTATAATATATCATGGGTCTAGAGGATTTATAATTTGTTTTTCTTTTTTCTTTTCTTTTTTCCTTACAGGATTTATAATTAGTTTTGTGGTAGTGATATTTATTATTTCAAATTTGAATAGCAAGTAATTACTATTGTCCACAGAAACTATTGTTTGGAAGCAACAAAAGACCTTGTATTATAAACAACGTAATGGGGTTTTTGATCAGTAATTTGTGTTGAATAAGTATGGTATGGTTGCTTTAAGTGGTTATTTTGCGTTTGTATTGAAGGAAAACCTATTAGGTACACATGGGGAAATGTTGTTAATGATACCCTAACAATACTTCATAATTCCAAATATGATCTTCATTCTCAAAGTCACGATTTTCCATTAACATGCATGATCATAACAATATTCATAATTGCTTTCAGTATGTGCGGTCATTACAAAAGTAAACTACATATATCCTACGTACTGGGGTTATTTGATCATTTTATGTGCTAGGCTATGCCCATATTTATAAGTTCTTCTTTGACTAATGGATGTATTTGAACGCTCCTTTCCCACAACAAATGAGGAAAGAATATTCCTCAAATTAGTTGACTTAGAGGAAATTTTCGTGATTTACTCTATCTATCCAGATATGGGCATTATACATAATATCCTTATCATTATTTTTCTTTTTTATTATTTTTTTCAAATAAAATCTTTACAGTACTACATTAACTATTAGGTCGTACACTATTTTGATTAATAAAAAATCCAACATGTATCTTCGATAATAAATGAATACAACATTTATTTACTGACTTAAACAATTAACGACGGTATTGGAGACTCTTGTTTTGTTTGTTCTTTCTAATTGTTTTCCTCGTTTTAGTTTTTTGTCTTTTATGTTTTACGTTTGTAAGATCTTTTTCTTTTACTTTTTAATAATGCTTTATTATTATTTAAAAAAAAAAAAAGCTTTTAGGTCATTATACGAATGAAATGACAATAACATGTGTCATCACATTAAAGAAAACAAGGGAATAGTCATTGGATTTTTCTGCTAAAATTATTGTGAAGATTGTAAAAATCTCTGCTAACAAATCCCCACAATCTTTAAGAGGGCGAAAAACAAGATAAGATCATGTATCGTATGGTTGTTTAATTCATTTATCAAATAAGAGGATGCTTATCCAAAACAACCGCATTTATACTAGATCTTAAATAAATAAACCCAAATTAATGAAAAACAAAATCCTCACATAAACATAGAAATACAATAAATGCCAACTAAAATTAGGATTAAAAATCTCAAAAAACAAAAAATTTAATTCCCGTCGTTCCTCCCCCTGCATTGAAGAGATTTGGTGGCTTGACTACGTTGTTATTATTATTGTCAATTATTATTTTCTTCCAAGTTGTTGTTATTATTATTAATCGGTAGTAAAGAATTATTCTTTGTTTTTTGTTACTTTTTGTTTTTTTAGTTAAATTATTCAAATTTTTTTTAAAGAATTTATATGGCGAGACTTCCTATTTTGTACTATTGATATCAACTATTGCTTTTACTGTTGGATTAAATTTTCAACATATTGATCTGTAACTGGAACATTCATGTATCACTCCCTACATATTTTGAGTGGATCAAGAAATATAAGTAAAATATTGACATGTTTAGCTTTTAGGGCTCTTTGAAAACAAAAATAGTAATAGTTATGTCATTGACAAGAAGTGATTAGATTAGGTTTTAAAAGCTCAGAGAAACCGTTCATCGCATTCTAAGACTTTGTGTTCCGAGGGTTAAAAATAGATACTAATTGTTAGTTTGGTCATAGCTACAAAGACATGATAATGGTTAGTAGCAATCAACAATTGCAAGCTCAAGCTGCCTTGCAGTTCAAGGTTTAAATTTTATTTTATTTTATTTTTTGTTTTAGTAAATCTACAATTTAGAGCAAAATTTATAAATTACAAATTTAAATTTTTTGCTAAATCTACATTTTTTTTTTTTAGTAATTGTATGGTGACTTGTTACTTGTTAGGTCACACCCAACAGTAACATATTAGTCAAGCTGTCAATAGTTAGTAGGGTAGGCTACGATACTGAACCCAACTCGCCATGCAATTCACGTTGATATTCTAAAACAAAGACTGGTTCGAACAAAAAAAGAATAAGGAAAGATAACTAAGAATGTCAACATTGACTCCAAACCATGCATATGCCACTTCAACAAGTTTAGCATCATTTTTCCGCTGAGATCTCATGGGGATTTGGCATAATGCACAAGTTTAGCATCTACAAGAATTTGCTCATCTGCTTGACCGCAGTAGAAATATAATCAAAGGAAAAAAAAAAAAAAATTTCAGATGAAAGAATTCGTGTTTTTTTTTAACCTTATTATTTGACAACGTATAAGGCATCCAAGGAATTGTGTTAAGGGATTTCGTATAAGTTAAATGGGAAGAGATCGGACAGCAGCTTAGAAAAAACTTCAAACGTCTGATTATCTTGAAGGCATCCAAGGAATTGTGTTAAGGGATTTCGTTGAAGAACGAGTTGTGAAATTAATTGATAACTGATTTCTTTGATGTCAAGATGTTATATGTCAAGCAGTTGAAATGAAAATTCAGAAAAAAGCGCTTTCCTTCCATCCCGAGTGGTGTTCAGTTTCTCCAATCAGACTTACATGGAAGCCATATATGTTCTATTGGTATCTGAAAGTTTTGTTTTAAAGAGTAGGGGAACCATTTGTATTGGCGGTTAAAACGACAGATTCAATGTTTTGAACAAGATCAACCTCACAAAAAAAGCTGAATTACATTTTCCCCTCAGATTATCGTGTAATCGCACATTTGCCTTCTGAACTTTTAATTTCGATAATTTACACCTTGAATATTTAATGTGTAGCAAACACTTCAGTTGACAGTGGTGTTAAATTTTTGACATGTGACTTATATATGGGTTGTTAATTGATGATATAAACGGTCATTTTTATCTATTTTAATCTAAATGTATTTGTTTAATATATTAGAGTAGAAAATCTTTGTTTAAGTTTTATTAAAGCAAGTACCTAGTTTGTATAGTATTGCTTATCTCAATATAAATAGGCAAAAAAGAAAGAAAGAAAGAAAGAATAATTCAATAGAGAACAACGAAAGAGCATCAAACAAAGGAAGAAACCTAACAACAGTATCATTGTCAATAATACAAGAAAACCCTAACTTGCGATGGAGATCTTGTGGTCGGTGACCTCAAGCTCTCCGGCGCAAGTTTTTCCAAGCTTTTCCCTCCTTTAGCTAAAGTCGAACCATGATCTTGAATCTCAATCATCTTCTTCATCATTGGAATCCAAATTTGCTGAAGATGGGGATCTAGGACTATTGAAGGATAGCCCCCCGCATTTCCCTCGTATGAGCTGCTGTCAAATATAGAGAATTGGCTCCCTTGCGGAGACGGTCCTTTGAGACGGTTCAAAGATACATTGAAGAATACAATGAATGTAATTTTCACCAGTTGTTGGGGCGTTTTTTACTGACAAATTGGTCCGTAAAAGATCCAATGACTCGGGTTGTGTTATGTTGGACCGGGGCGGGTGACCGGATGCAACCACTAAGCAGAATATAGGAAAGGACAAGAACTTCGAGTCCATGCAAGTTTCCGATGCTTCCAAAAATGTCTCCTTGGAATCTGTTGCTCCAAAGAATGATCCAAGCCACCAGGAATGCTCTTTTGTTTGAATAAAATAGTGCTTCACTCACTAAAAAACAACAGGGGCGATTTTGGAAATCCGAGTGCAAGGAAATCAGTAAGAGTTCTTATCTTTGGTACCAATATGTTTTTATTCATTTGAGGAAAAAAGTGAGGCTTCATATACGCATGAATACATATTAATGTACGCATGTATGCATATGCAATAGGTATATCTCTAAACCTACAAAAAAAGAAAAAGAGGTTTTATGTAGTAACTCTAAAAGTGACTAGCAGCAGTGAGATTTAAAACATGAAAATTAACAGAACTACTAGGCTTCGGCAATATAACAGAACACGACATTCATTATGCAACATCTACCCAAAAGGAGCGGGCAAAAAAAAAAAAAAAACTTGTAGTAACAACATCTTTACAGACTCCACAAGAAATAGAAAACGTTATTCATTTCATAATTAATATGGTAATCTCAGTTGTTGTAAAATAATATGTTCATCTCGTCACCATAAGTCGCATTAGAAATATCTTTTTCTTTAAATCCTTAACAAAAGGAATATTTGAAATTAATTGATCCGCTAAAATATATCTCATATATATAAAATGAAAGCAATTATAAATGGCGTATATTAATTCATAGACGTATGTAAAAGTGGCAATCATATAAACCTTTTTATTCCCTCTACAAATTCATAATAAACTAAATCCTAAATTATCCTAGGAGAACACAAAACGGTTTTGTTTCCCACTAACTATAATGCCAAGTACCTTATCTTCGTACTGTACAAATAAGTGCCACTTTTCTTATATGGTATATTTTCTGAAATTTCTAAAGCAAGAACTGTTACTTTTTCACTATTAACAAAAATTACAGTTTTAAGGAAGGTCTTGTAAACGGTGATAGTAACTCTAGCTACCCTAAGGTAGCAAAATTCCTTGTCGAATAAATAGCGACATGCTCACATATGGTGTAATGACTGCCCTTGGACTAGTTTTTCAACAAGTTCTTCTTTTGTTTTGTTTTGTTTTTTTGTTTTTTTTAACAAGTTCTGATATGAGTGTTCAAGTTAAAAATTTTATAGATCAAACTGTTGAAAATTTAATTCAACAAATAAAATTGCAATTTAATGGTAAAATAATGATAGTTTCTATCTTATAAATCTTCGTTTTTTTAAATTTTAGATGCTTTCAACCTTTTAGCTGCTTTGTAGAAAGTTACTTGGAAAGCTTTCATATCATTGATTATGAGGCTTCAAATGTCTTCCAATATTGCTGATATACTTTTGTCAACAATACGAAGGTTCGAATTCTTATCAATAATGCTCACTCATTTGCAAGCAATAAAGAAATTGCTCCTATCTTTCTGAAAGGTGTTCTGCCAAATGTCTCGATAAGATTACAACATATAGTTTGCCCTTCTTTTGAAATTATTGATCCTTAACAAATTTCACATTTGAAATCCAAACACATAAATTCTATTTGGTCTTACCAAAATATAGAACTCTGAGCTCCTTTCTTCTATTGGTCATAACAGGACAAAACTTCATTATTAATATATTTATTGAAATAACCTTTTTAAAAATAATTTTCTTAATATTTGTCTTAAGTTTTGTTAAATTAAGAAATGATTAATTAATTGATAGGTCAATCAACAATTTAATTGCCATGCACATTCCATATTCCTTAAAAAAAAAAAAAATCGACTATTTTTCTAAAATAAGGTCCAAAAATGTTTATTTACCCAACTTTTCCCAATATATATTCGGGGTAAGGAGGCCATAACCTATAAGGAACGGCAAGCTACAAATGGAAATCTTTTACCAAGATATGATAATTGATAAAGAAACTTATGTATTTGCAATGTATCTCCTTATCTCTTTACTCTTTTCTCCGCAATATCTGACTATTTGTGTTTTGTGTTGTGATTTAAGGGTAGTTGGTTAAGAATTTGTAGGGATGTTCGATTTCGCAGGAGGTTTGCACTATAGTTAATATCATTATTGTTTTGTAATGTGGATAAAAGAGATTAATTTCGAAATAGAACGAGGATGACTTATACAGATAACTTCCATAACATTCCTGGCATCGAACGATTTCTTCCATGAGACACGAGTGGGCTAATAACCACCCCAAGCTATCATGGTAGCATCCTGAGAGAGTACTTTAGCTTCTACTCCAAGTGAAATCAACACTTGGCCCCAGAAAATTTTAAATTTTAAATTTTAAATTTTTGAAGCTCAGCGAAATTTAAATTAGCAACTCGTTTTATCATTAAATTAAGTAGACAACTAAATGCCTATTTCACGATCACGTTTTGCCAAATTAGTAGAAGACTGACCGTTTGCCAAATTCTTAGGCCTGGCAATCAAAAGTTTGGACTTTGCCCCATTTGTAATTTTCTTTTTCTTTTTGTCCCCGTATACCCGTTTGGAACATTAGTTTTGCGGTGGACAAAACTTTTAAATAAAAATGCAAGCAACGCATGGAGGACCTCATAAAATCTGGCGGAAAAACTTTAGTTTTTCAAAATATTTCTTTTTTTCCCGACACCTACCAAGGTCCCAGCCCCGTTCCTAGCTAGTCGTAACTTGGCACTTGTTATTTACAAATTAAATGCTAAATTCAACGTTTTTTTATACGTTAACGGAAAAATTTATCACCTATTGTAACATATGATAATTTGACATTAAAACTAATATTTCCTTGAAGATTTTTAAAAAAAATCCAAAATACTAAAAGTTATCATCGATTAATCTATTTAGCACTTTATTAGGCATGCTCTTATATGATTTTGACTAAGATCCAGAAGCTTTAACCTATCTTGGTGTATTAACACATCGGGGAAACTTGTTAAATTGCAAGAAGCGAAAGCCACAACTTCGAATTGTAAATGTCGCCTGCAGTTTTACTCATGTACGCTTTATATACGCTTGAATACATACTAATGTACGCTTGTATGCATATACAATAGGTGTATCTCTACACCTACAAAAAGAAAGAGGTTTTATATAGTGACTCTAAAAGTGACTAGCAGCAATGAGATTTAAGACATGAAAATTAACAGAAAGACTACACTAAGGCAATATAACAGAACAACACACTCAGTAGGCAACATCTACCCAAAGGAAAAAAAAAAAAAAAAAACGGTAGTAACAACATCTTTACAGACTCTACAAGAAATTCAAAAAGTTTTTTTCAGGCCAAAAAAAAAAAAAAAAAAGGAATACAAAAGGTAGGCGACTGATCAAGTTGTACATCAGAAGTCCCTATTTCATTTTTTTTTCCAAGTGCATCATATTGATACATGGATATAAATCCTTCCTGGAATCACTGGATTAATTATGTCATGATCTCTATAGAAAACATGAGAAATTAAACACTGATCTTTTATTATATATAAGATCAATTTAGTACTTGGCAACCTCTATTTTATTAGACTTTTTTTTTTTTTTTTTTTCAAATTTAGCCAGTTAAGTACCATAATAAAGTAATCACTTAGCTCCAATTGATACAAGTATAAAATGAGAAAGACTAACATGAGGTAACAGAACAACACAACACTTATTATTAGGCAACATCTGACCGAAGGTCAAACCTATAATAATAAAAACATCTTTACAGGCTACACAAGAAAAGCATAAATTTCTGGTGGTCATCTGATCAAGTTGTACGTCGGAGCTTTCTTCCTTTTCTCCCCTTAGTTTTGGTCACGACCCCGAAATCGAAAAACTTGATGAACCATATACGTTTGTCAATGGCAAGGAGATGCTCTATGGCCACTCCGAACATCAACCCACCAATAAACCCCGGCAATATTGTCATCCAATTTGACTCGAACCAAGATCTCGAATCTTGATTGTCTTCTTCTTCAGAACCCGAGGGTGAAGGTGGTGCTCTGGTAGGAGTAATGATGCCTGGCAATCCCCGTAATCCCGCATTTCCCTCATATGAGCTGCTGTGAAATGTAGAGAATTGGCTCCCTTGAGGTACAAGTCCTCTGAGACGGTTGAAAGAAACGTTGAAGAATTCGAGGAAGGTGAGTTGGACTAGTTGTTGCGGGATTTCTCCTGAGAGCTTGTTCAGGGAAAGATCTAATGACTCAAGTTGTCTTAAATTGGAAAAGGACGACGGGATGCTACCATCAAGCATATTGTTGGAAAGATTGAGCGCCTGGAGTCCGCGTAGATTTCCCAAGCATTCCGGAATGTCTCCATTGAATCTGTTGCTCGAAAGATCAATGACTGAGAAAACTTCGAGAATCTCTCCATACTCCATGTCTCTGCCTTTGTTTGTTATGGTAACTGAGTAAGGATAAGTAGGCTGAAATTTCCATCTTCGAGTAGAAATATTGCACGAGGTGCTCAAATATGATGACATTGTACCATCAAAATCTTTCATGGCATTCCAATTTTGAAAGTAGTGAGATGGCAGAACACCTGAGAAATTGTTGTGGGAGAGATCCATAATTTGTAAACTGGGAAAGTCATCCTCTGAAGTAGAATTGCCTGTAATATCACCATGGAAGTGATTAGATCGTAGAAGAAGAAGTTTGAGCTCCCGTAGATTCCCCAGCCTAGAAGGGAAGACGTCTCTGAAATGATTGTTCCCGAGTTTGAGAACTTCAAGCTCCAAACAATTAGACGGCAGTGATTGTGGTAAGCGCCCTTGAAATTGATTGTAGCTCAAATCCATCACTTTCAGTTGACGTCCAAATGAACACGTTTGAGTAACTCCTGCACTAGAAAGGTTGTGGTTGGTATTTCTCAAACATTCTGGAAGCACACCACTCAATTTGTTATGAGACAAGACAAGAAGTTGAAGGGAACTCAAATTGAAAAACAGTGGTGAAATCTCTCCACTCAGTTCATTATATGAGCCAACAACGATAGTAGTAGATGGAGGAAGAATTGGTAGTGCTCCCATAAAATTGTTTCTCGAAAAACTCAACATGCGTAGACTTTTTGAAGGGAGGACATCGATGCCAAAGCCTGTGAAAAAGTTGTCGTGTATGACTAACATCTCTATGCTTGTGTTCCAGATCCACTTGGGTACTTCGCCATGCAAACTGTTATTACTAAGATCCAAAACATTTAGCCCATATTGGTGTCTTAAGAAACCAGGAAAAGTAGTTAAATTGCAAGAACCCAGAGTCAAAACCTCAAACTTGGGAAGAGTTGCATTTGTGCTGATTGTAGTAATATTCTCCCTTATAAGCACCGACAAGATGTTGCCAGATAGTCCAAGAGAGTGGAGATTTTTCATGTTAAGAAACATGTTGAAATCCACCGTCCCACTAAAAGCATTCCCAACGAGATCTAGATGATGTAGATTTGAAAGTCTACTAAGTGAAGATGGAAGTGGGCCAGAGAAACCGGTGGAATCGATTAATAATTCTTGAAGAGGACTACCAGCGTGAAATTCAGGAAAGGAACCAGTGAGGTTCTTGTTATTTGTTAAGTCAAGAAATTGGAGGTTTGGAAGTTGAAAGATATCTATGGGGAATTCACCGTACAAACCGCAACCTTGCAGACGAAGGGATGTTAAAGAAGAGAAATTTGCCAAGAAACTAGGAACTGGGGAGGAGATGTCCACATAACTAAGGCTAAGATGCTTTATTTTGCTAAAGTTCCTAACAAACGTACTGAAATCGGGCCGTTTTAGTTCCAACTGATTCTGAAACAGGGCAAGGAATGACAAGTTGGAGAGCTGTGAGATTTCTAATGGGATTTGGCCAGCAAAACCAGAATGAGAAAGTTTGAGATATGTCAAACTTGGAAGGAGGCTCAACTGAGAAGGGATTAGAGAGCCATTGAAATCATTATGAGCAAGGTTAAGGGACTGAAGGTGTGAAAGGCGGAAGAGACTACTATTTGAGTTGATAGAACCATAGAGACAACTGCTACTTAGATTAAGAGCTATTACATGGGAGTTGTGCTCATCGCACTCGACGCCGTCCCACGAGCAACAATCGTCTGTCTCTTTTCGTGACCACGAAGCAACCTTGGGGTAAGCCAAAGGATCACCAGAAGCATCCCGACTTATGATAAAGCTATCCTTGAATTCCAACAAGGCAGTGCTCTCATCAGGGTGGCAAAGTGGCTGCACATGAGAAAACAAATAACAAGTTAGTATGATCAGATGAAGTAGCGGGGTTGTGGAAAGCAAGCGCTTCATGATGGACTTCATATTTGTGTGGTTTATAGAGGATGGTTGATATGTGATAAGTGGAAGGAGATTATTGTGTCGTCCATTAACCATAACTAGGCCTTTTATATAGAGGAAGAGGGGAAAAAAAATAACATTACTGCATTTTCATTGCACAAGAAGGGACCACCCACGACTTATCTATTCTTGACCGAGTAGGAGTTGTTCCATTAAATGGAGTAAAGCTACGTACCCATCAACATTGAGTTGATATCTAAGATTTCTTCTTAAAGTCGTCGGACTTTTTGCTCTAAAGAAAACGAGATTTCTGTAGTAGAGGTACACTTCTAGTATAGTAGAATATGTTTTTGTACGTTAGATGTAAAAAATAAAAAACAAAAAACAAAAAAGGACAACAAATATGCAAAGGAATTTGGTTCTAAACATAGATCTATCTGTAGGACAATATTTGTTCATATCTCTATTGTAAACTTCTCAAAAAAATAAAAATAAAAATAAAAATAAAAAACACAAATTTATTCCCCTAATGAAGAATAACCTTCAAAAGGTTTCTGATGAGAATTATTTAGTATGGTATGCATGAAAAATTACTCTACAGATGACATACTATTTTGATTCGTAAAATCTTTGTTAGATTTTGTTAGTTTTATACTTCTGCTTTTGCATGTGATGATTTTGATCACTTTCACTGTTCAGAAAAGCGAACTCTCAGAAAGAAAACCAAAGAAGCTGAATAAATTTTATGGCAAAAGGTAAAATATTTTATGCATCAAAAGGTGAAATATTTTAATGGATTCGATTTCTTGACCTCAAATTAGATAAGAATAAAGGGAACATTAAATGAGGGTAAAAAACATAAATATATCTATTTAAGAAGCTGTTTCAATAATTTTCTTCACTTTTTTTTTATTCACTGTTATGAGCAATAACATATAAGTCCATCATTAATGGACTGCCATAAAATCCAATAAAAATTAAAAACGACATTTACCTAAAAAACAAAAAAGCAAAAAGTTTAGCTATTTTGTTTTTTTAATGAACTTTTTTTTTTTAAGGAGTCAACAAAAATTGACCACGTACCTAATTTTTCCAAACATTTAGCTATATAAGTGTTATTTTGTAAAAAACTGTTTACTTGTACGATTTTTTTTTTTGGTTAAATAATCTACAACTTGTTTCAGTAATATTTATAGATAATAACTTGTATCGAGGGACAACACTTTCCATATACCTTTTTCTGATGTAGCTTTATCATAAAGGAAGGAGAAAAATCTCATCCTTATCAAAATCCAAAGTTTCTTTACAACTAAAGAATTAAAAAAATTATCTCAAAGTAGCAAAAAAACAAAGACTAATTCTTTACTACCGGCCAATTAATAATAATAACAACAACTCGGCGCAAATAAATTTTTTTGGTGGCAAAAGCCATTGCAAATGACGTAATCATGATTATATTAATTAACAATAATAATAACAACGTAGTCAAGCCACCAAGTCTCTTCAATGTACGGGGAGGAACGACGGGAATTAAATTTTTTGTTTTTTTAGATTTTTACTCCTATTTTCAGTAGGCATTTATTGTATTTCTATGTTTATGTAGTGAGGATTTTGTTTTTGATTAAATTGGGTTTATTTATTTAAAATCTAGTATAAACGCGGTTGTTTTGGATAAGCATTTGATAAATGAATCATGAAAGATGACTAAGACATTAATCTATGACTAACTAGGAGCCATGACCAAATCAAGAAATACATTAATTAAGTACTTCACACATGCTAACATTCAGTAGTTTGTAATAGGTGCTTATACCGCTTAAAAACATATATTTTTCAAATATTAATGTTATATTTGTTTCAAAAAAGATTGAAAATAGCATATTTAATGTTTGGTGAGATCATGTCGAAATCCACTTTCCACCTCAAATTATTGCATCCGAGTTTCGGATATCAAAGATATAACAAATAAGTTTAAAACGAGATGCCAAAATGGTGACAAAGAGGTTTCTTGAAGCATATGGAAAAACCATTCAACATGTTGTGGAAAAACCATACAATAACGTATTAGTCAAGCAGTCAATAGTCAGTAGGGCAGGCGCTGCCGAACCCAGCTCACCGTGCAATTCGCGATTGATATTCTAAACCAAAGACTGACTCTAACAAAAAAGAACAAGAAAAGACGACTATGAAAGTCATCATTGACTCCAAACCATGCATATAAAACTTTTACATGATAAAGGAATTCGAGTGTTTTTTTTTTTTTACTTTATTATTTGATTTTGTTTTGTTTTGTTTTTTTTTAAGAATTTCTACGGTGAGACTTCCTATTTTGTACTACTAATAGCAGCTATTGCTTTTGTTGTTGGATTAATTTTTCAACAGATTTATCTATAACTAGAATATTCATGTGTTGCTCCCTACATATTTTGAGTGGATCAAGAAATATAAGTAAAATATTGACATGTTTAGCTTTTAGGACTCTTTGAAAACAAAAATAATAACAGTTATGTCACTGACAAGAAGTGATTAGATCAGGTTTTACAAGCTCAGAGAAACAGTTCATCGTGTTCTAAAACTTTGTGTTCCGAGGGTTAAAAATAGATGCTAGTTGTTAGTTTGGTTATAGCTACAAAGACGTGATAATGGTCAGTGCCCTGCAGTTCAAGGTAAAAAAACAAAAAAACAAAAAAACAAAAAAGAAAAACTAATCCAAACAAATTTGATTTAGTAAATTTACAATTTAGACCAAAATTTATAATTTACAAATTTATATTAATTGCTAAATCTACATTTTTTTTTAGTAATTCTTCTATAAGAAATCGTAGAAAGGGACAACATTTTCCATATACATTACAATAACATATTAGTCCACAGTCAGTAGGGTAGCTATATATGATATTAAACTTGCCGCAATTCAAGCTAGGTTGATATTCTAAATCAAATACTAGTCCTAATTGAAAAGATTTGCTTAGATTAAAATGAAACCTCAAGATGCATATGAGTTTCATGAAAGATAGACTTTGTCTGGGTACTGAGATTTCTTTCTAATTTTGTTTTTTTTTTTCCTTATTAACTGAGTAAAGGGTACTATGTGTCATGTATATAGGATCACTTGTATATATTCCAATAGAATTTTCACATAAAACTTGATTAACATATCATTGCGTCCATATAAAAAAGTTTTATAGCACTCTTTTTATGTCAAAGTCAATATCAAATTATCCATAATTAATTCCTTAAAAAAATTATTTTTTCTGGACATCTTAACCAACATCGATATATTTTTTTCCTTTTTGATATATTATTGAATATGTAATGCCAGTATTTTTACAGATATATGTACGCGATTTTTTAGAGAATATTCCACTCGAAAGAATTAATATTGATAAAGACGTTTATAGAAGCACATATAGAAAAATTGTTTAGCACGTTGAGGAGCTTTCAATCGAGGAGTAGAACATGTTAGCTGTAGACAAAAACAAAAAAGAACAAAAAAGCAAGAAAAGAAAGAAAAAAAATCATTCCTACTTCAAGGGTTGTTATTATGTGAGGAATTTGCTTTACAGAAAAACGCAACTCAACCCATCAATCCAAAGGTCGATAGTCTAAACCAAAGACTGATCCTAACGAATAAGAACAAGAAATTAGACGGCTATTAAGAAAGTAATATTCGTTGACTCGAACCCATGCATGCAACTCAAAAAATACATCAGAATCTTTCTAGATATCAATAAATTTAAACCATGGTATGGTTCTAACAAATAACGAATATTTCTAGATATCAATATTTTCATGAGCAGTGCTATATATTTAGTACATGTTCGAAAAATTATCCCACTCAAAAATTATTAAGAAGCGACGAAGACGTTTTTGGAGGCATATGTAGAAAAACCGTTCGACATTTTGCGGAACTTTGCCAATGGTGACTTGTTACTTGTTAGGTCTCTTCTTCGCTGCCCTACAATAACATATTAGTACATGGTCATTATGGTAGCTATATATGATATTAAACTTGCGCAATTCAAGGTTGATATTCTAAATCAAATACTAGTACTAATTGAAAAAGAACAAGAAAAAGATGGTTAAGAAAAGATGGGCTAAGAAAGTACTCACTGATTGTGGTCCGTTCGGTTCATATATAGAGATAGATCCATAATTTAAATATTAATTTTCAATTTTTAAGACATAAGACATTCCAAAATAGAAACTTTGGCAAATGAGGTGTAAAACAAGGTCTCAAAGTGTGACAGTTATCACTTCGTACAAGGAAAAATGATAAGCTCTGTAGTCCCATATCGTTTAAAAATTGATATATGGGATGGTTGATAAGTAAAAGAGAGCACCTCCAAATAGTATGAGGTCTAAAGCGAACAATATCATATTAAAAGTAGATATGGATCGTTACACAAATAGAAGTTGAACTCTTCAAACACATTTGTAGAGTTTTTGGCCTTTTCTTCTTATTAAAAATCACAACCAAGATTGAGTTTAGGTCATTTTATTGACATGGGAAATTAGTCTGGCAGGCCTCAAGTGATAGATCGTTCTAAAACAGATCTAACAATTAGCTAGCTAAAATACATCGGTTAATCAATTTATTCGGTTAAATATTTTCATTTAATTTCTCACGTTAATGCAGTCTTTCTATTGACAAAAGCAAGAAACCTAACAACATTATCTTTATTAGAAACCAAAAAAAAAAAAAAAAAAACGCACACACACAAAATTATATAGTAGTGACGTGACCAACTTGTATGCGTGCCTTCATGCCTTTTCTCCGCTTAGCATGACTCAGGCGTAATTTACGTGGACACTTTTACATATTAAGTATACATATGCTCTGTATTAAGATATTTTTACGTATTTGTTGATTATTATGAAGATATGAAAATTAATGTTTTTAGTTACGTAATTCCAATGCAATTGAGTTACTATTAATCATGGTTATTAACTGATATTAGTTTTAGTGAAAAGTATTTTTTATAATAATTTTAGTTAAGTGGGACATCACTATATATACTCTCTCTCTCTCTTTTTTCCTGTCAATCGTAATTTGTGTGTTGTGTTGTGCTATCCTTGTAAAATGCACAAGCAGGAGGAAAGAAGGATGATCGACTATTTCAATCACTTAACTTTAGCAATAAGTATTGCATAAATTAAAATGAAGTCTCAAGATGCATATGAGTTTCATAAAAGATGGACTTTGTTTGGGCACCGAGATTTCTTTCTAATTTTGTTTTCTTTTTTTTTTTTCCTTATTAAATGAATAAATGGTACTATGTGTCATGTATATAGGATCAATTATATATATATATTCCAATAAAATTTTCACATAAAACTTGATTAATATATCATTGAGTTCATATAAAAAAGTATTATAACACTCTTTTTATGTCAAAGTCAATATCAAATTATCCATAATTAATTCCTCAAAAAAAATATTTTTTCTGGACATCTTAACCAACATCGATATTTTTTTTTTCTTCTTCTTGATATATTATTGAATATGTAATGCCAATATTTTTACAGATATATGCGCATGATTTTTAGAGAATATTCCACTCGAAAGAATTAATATTGATAAAGACGTTTATGGAAGCACATATAGAAAAATTGTTTAGCACGTTGAGGAACTTTCAATCGAGGAGTAGAACATTTTAGCTGTAGACAAAAACAAAAAAGAACAAAAAAGCAAGAAAAGAAAGAAAAAAAAAACATTCCTACTTCGAGAGTTGTTATTATGTGAGGAATTTGCTTTACAGAAAAACAGAACTCAACCCATCAATCCAAAGGTCGATAGTCTAAACCAAAGACTGATCCTAACGAACAAGAATACAAGAAATTAGACGGCTACTAAGAAAGTAATATTCATCGACTTGAAACTATGCATGTGACTCAAAAAATACATCGGAATCTTTCAAACACGTTCTCAGACTATATATTTTTTTTCAGTGGAATGAATGCTTTTTTTTGGAGCGGATTTGTCCACGTCAATGTCCTTCTGCCCTTTCTGTCACTCTAGGTCAAGATCCTCTATTCTTCGTTGCTTGGTTGGTGCCGGCACCCCAGTGCTAAAGTTAGGCCAATAGCTGTGGAAGAAGGGAGAAAAGAGATAATAGCATATATAGTTTCTAACAAATAACGAATATTTCTATATGTCAATATTTTCTTGAGCAGTGCTATATATTTAGTACATGTTCGAAAATTTATCCCACTCAAAAATTAATAAGAAACGACGAGGACGTTTTTGGAAGCATATGTAGAAAAGGCGTTCGACATTTTGCGGAACTTTGCCAATGGTGACTTGTTACTTGTTATGTCTCTTCTTTGCTGCCCTACGATAACGTATTAGTCCCTGGTCGGCAGGGTAGCTATACATGACACTAAACTTGCCACAATTCAAGGTTGATATTCTAAATCAAATACCAGTACTAATTGAAAAGAACAAGAAAAAGACGGTTAAGAAAAGATGGGCTGAGAAAGTACTTGCTGATTGTGGTCCGTTCGGTTCATATATAGAGTCAGATACATAATTTAAACAATAATTTCCAATTTTTATGAGATAAGACATTACCAAATAGAAACTTTGGAAAATGAGGTTTAAAATGAAGTGCCAAATTGTGACAGCCATCCGTTCGTACAAAGAAAATGATAAGCTGTGCAGTCCCACATCGCCTAGGAATGGATATATGCGAAAATTAATAAGTAGAAGAGAGCATCTCCTAATATTATGAGGCTTTTTGGGGTGAGCTCAAGAGCAAAATCGTACGGACACGAGGCCTATAGCGAATAATATTATACTAAAATGAGACATGGATCGTTACACAAAAGGAAGTTGAACTCTTCAAACACATTTCTAGATTTTTTGGCCTCTTCATCTTATCACAAATCACAACCAAGATTGAGTTTAGGTCATTTTATTGACATGGGAAATTATCTAATCTGGCAGGCCTCAAGTGATAGCTCGTTCTAAAACAGATCTAACAATTAGCTAGCTAAAATACATCGGTTAATCAATTTATTCTACATTTTCGGTTAAATATTTTCATTTAATTTCTCACGTTAATGCAGTATTTCCATTGACAAAAGCAAGATACCTAACAACATTATCTTTATAAGAAACCAAAAAAAAAAAAAAAAAAAACACACACACACACACACAATTATATAGTAGTGATGTGACCAACTTCTATGTCGTGGCTAAGTTCAAAATAAAAAAATAAAAATTAAAAAAACTTGTATGTGTGACTTCATGCCCTTTCTCCGTTTAGCCTGACTCGGTTGTAATTTACGTGGACACTTTTACATATTAAGTATACATATGTTCTGTATTAAGATATTTTTAAGTATTTGTTAATTATTATGAAGATATGAAAATTTAATGGTTTTAGTTAAGTAATTCCTATGCAATCGAGTTAACTATTATTTGTAGTTAACTGATATTAATTTTAGTGAAAAGTATTTTTGTTAATTATTTTAGGTAAGTGGGACATCACTATATTCTCTCTCTCTCTCTATCTCTCTCTCTTTTCGTGTCGTAATTTGTGTATTGTGTTGTGCTATCCTTGTTAAATGCACAAGGAGGAGGAAAGTAGGATGATCGACTATTTCAATCATTTAACTTTAGCATTAAGTATTGCTTAGATTAAAATGAAATTTCAAGATGCATAGGAGTTTCATGAAAGATGGACTTTGTTTGCGTATTGAGATTTCTTTCTAATTTTGTTTTCTTTCTTTTTTTTTTCCTTATCAAATGTAAAAATGGTACTGTATGTCATGTATATAGGATCACTTATATATATTCCAATAGAATTTTCACATAAAACTTGATTAACATATCATTGCGACCATATAAAATTTTTTTATAACACTCTTTTCATGTCAAAGTCAATATCAAATTATCCATAATTAATTCCTTAAAATATTATTTTTCCTGGACATCTTAACCAACATCGATATTTTTTTTTCTTTTTGATATTTTATTGAATATGTAATGCCAGTATTTTTACAGATATATGCACATGATTTTTTAGAGAATATTCCACTCGAAAGAAATATTGATAAACATTTTTATGGAAACACGTCTAGAAAAATTGTTTAGCACGTTGAGGAACTTTCAATCGAGGAGTAGGACATATTAGCTGCAGACAAAAACAAAATAGAACAAAAAAGCAAGAAAAGAAAAGAGGAAAAAAAAAAAAAACATTCCTATTTGAGTTGCTATTATGTGAGCAATTTGCTTCACATAAAGACACAACTCAACCCGTCAATCCAAAGATGATAGTCTAAACCAAAGACTGTTTAAAGATAATATAGAATTATCTATAAATTCAACTATTTTTTTTTTTAAATATCTCAACCCATGTCGATATTTCTATAAAAATGTAAATAATTTATTTTTGTTTTCTTAAAGTACAGAGTGCCCAATATACTTCTATGGATATGGATAAAGAAGTGTGTGTATACATTTAATAGTGCTAAAATTTATTCACCAACTTTCAAGATTTTTCCTGTTTTTAATCTAAAGAGAATTCTACACTCTTTAAACAAGTAATGTTGATCATGTAAACACTAATAATAAGTGAATAAATATATTTTGTTGGGGTATATATATGCATCTATGCATATTGAAGCTTTGCAGAGGATAGCCCCATGTCCTGCATTTCCCTCGTTTGAGCTGCTGCCAAATGCAAAGAATTGGCTCCCTTGCGGATTAAGTCCTTTGAGACAGTTTAAAGATACATGAATAAATGAAGTATCAAGTATAAATTTGTGAAAAATTATACAGTATAACTTCATTATACAATGGTCCAAATTCATAAGTATGACTTTTTGAAGTTTTGAGAGTGTCAAATTTTTATTTTTTTTAGTGTCAAATCTACTTTTGAGTTTTGAGGTTTCAAATTTTCACAATAATGTGATAGTATTAATTATATATTATATCCTGTTGCAAAAGTTGAGTTCGGTGCGCTATATATGGAGCATTTCATATTCAATATTTCAAGAAATATCCTTGAAATGAACGAGCACAAAAAGAAACAAGAAAGAACACAAAAAAAAAAAAAAAAAAAAAGAAATTGTGGTAAAGTATCGGGAAATAGAAAATAGAAACTGCATTTAATGTTTTCTGAATCTTTTTTCTTTCTCTAAAAAACAAGAAGAATTTTATATCTCTTAATTTAATTAATTGAGAAAATTATATATATATATATATATATATATATTTTGTTCGAGCCCTGTACAAGAGTTGTTTATATGAGTTTGGTCAACAGGTCACGGTTAACAAGTCACGGCTCTCCCTACCCCAACTTAAAAAATAAATATATATAAAAAAAAGAAAACAAGTCACAGCTAGAGTTCAATAGTTACAATTCATTTCACAGTTGCCAAGCGGTTGGGGAAGAAAAGTGTCATTATTTATGTATGTTTTACCTTTAGCGAAAAAAAGTTAGTGCTCATTGATTTTTTATTTTCTATATTTGTTGAATAAACTAGGAATCCTTTCTTATTAATTTAGAAAAATATTAAGATATATAATTGATGTTAAACACCAAGTACGTCCTATATATACATGAATCTTATATTATGGACCCATTTTTTAGCCCTAGGGATTAGTGGAGACGGTGCTTTGAAAGTTGAAGTTTATATGAGTATTGGGAATATACATTTGGTGGAAATGAACTATTTGAAGTGAAAAAAGTATTCAAACTTGAATTGTATTAGGAAAAATAATTAGCAATATGGATCTTACTTCGCTCCTATTGAAATTTTATGTAATAAAAAAAATATTTCATTTTGACTTGAAATAACAAAGTTATACACTTTTAAAGTTTGAGTTTTAGAGCACATTTAGGGGACTATTGGCATTTGGTTTCTAGATTTTTTTTTTTCATTTTTTTTCTTCAACTCAATACTACTTTCACTATTCACATCTCCAATTATTTGCCATAAAATTAAATTTTAAACTGTCCATTACTTTGTTATTTCAAGTCCAAATAAGATATTTATTTTTTTAAATTATAAAAAATTTTGAGAGGAACGAAACAAAATTTATATTAATATTTTTTCGAAATATATTTTTAGGATTTTATATTTTTTTATTACAAATAGTTTTTTACCCCAAATGCATATTTTTTGGTTTTCAAAATAAAATATATCTCTAAAATCTCTAGCAAACAGGCTCTTAAATAATAAAAAAAAAAAAGAGATTTAGAAAAGTAAATAGTGAAATTAATGGAAAAAGACAAAAAAAAAAAAAAATTTGGAAAAGTGTTTTCCCAACACCGGAAATAGGCCCTAATTAATGAATGACACTGAACTACTGATTCTCTTTAGCAGTGTTCTCTACTCTAATTCGTTGTCACAAAAACATAAGGTCAAATAGTCAACGGTCAAGAACTATATATATATCACCAAAGGCTATCTAAATCAAAGACTGGGTCGTAAGCAATTCTAAACAAAAAAACATGGGAACCCTTCGAGCACTTTTCCAGATTTTGGTTTTCTTTTTTAATTTTAATTTTAATTTTTTGGTTTTTTGGTTTTTGTATTGAGTACATACATATAAATCATTCCCGGGAATCATTGGATTAATTAGGTCATCTTCATAGTAAATATGAGAAATTAAACGGTATGCATGAGGTAATATGTCGGTCGTTCTAATTAAGATTTTAAAAAATTGATTGAAATTCTCTCTTTTATTAGTCTTTTTTTTTTTTTTTTTTTCAAATTTAACTAGTCAAGTAACACAAACTGAAATACAATTTACTGAAATACAATTTAGCAAGAACTTAGCTCCAACTGGTACAATACATGATGAGAAAGACAAACACGAGATAACAGAACCGAACAGAACAACACTCATTATTAGGCAACATCTAATAGAACGACAAACATGCAATAAACATATCTTAATAGGCTATGCAAGTAAAACAGAAAATTCTGGTGGCCACCTGATCAAGTTGTACGTCGGAGCTTCCTTCCTTTTCTCCCCTTAGTTTTGGTCGCAACTCCGATATTGAAAAACTTGATGAACCATATACGCTCGTCAATTGCAAGAAGATGCTCTATGGCCACTCCGAATATCAACCCACCAACAAACCCCGGCAATATTGTCATCCTATTAGACTCGAACCAAGATCTCGAATCTTGATTGTCTTTTTTGAGAAACAATTTTATGGGAGCACTACCAATTCTTCCTCCATCTACTACTTTCGTTGTTGGCTCAAAAAATCAACTGAGTGGAGAGATTTCACCACTGTTTTTCAATTCGAGTTCCCTTCAATTTCTTGACTTGTCTCACAACAACTTGAGCAGTGTCCTTACAGAATGTTTGAGAAATACCAACCACAACCTTTGTAGTGCAGGAATTCCTCAAATTTGCTCATTTGGATGTCAACTGCAAGTGATGGATTCGAGAGAACAATCATTTCAGAGACGTCTTCCCTTCTTGGCTGGGGAATCTTCGCCAGTGAAAAAAGTTGTTCTTTATGTATGATCCCTCTATGCTTGTGTTCCAGATCCACTTGGGTACTTTGCCATGTTTAGCTATTTTGTAGATTATGAAAAAGTTTAGCTATTTTGTTTTTTAATGAACTTTTTGTTTTTTTTGTTTTTTAAGGAGTGAACAAAAATTGACCACGTACCTAATTTTTCCAACATTTTAGCTATATTAGTGTTATTTTGTAAAAAACTGTTTACTTATACGATTTTTTTTTTTGTTTTTTTTTTGCTAAATAATCTACAATTTGTTTTAGTAGTTTTTATGCAAAAAAAACTTGTATCGAGGGGCAACACTTTCCATATACCTTTTCTGATGTAGCTTTATCATAATGAAAGGAGAAAAATCTCATCCTTATCAAAATCCAAAGTTTCTTTACAACTAACGAATAAAAAAATTATCTCAAAGTCACAAAAAACAAAGAATAATTCTTTCCTACCAATTAATAATAATAACAACAACTCGGCACAAATTAATTTTTTTGGTGGCTAAAGCCATTGCGAATGTCGTCATCATGATTATATTAATTAACAATATTAATAACAACGTAGTCAAGCCACCAAGTCTCTTCACTGTACGGGAATGAACGACAGGAATTAAAATTTTTTTTTTTTAGATTTTTAATCCTATTTTTAGTAGGCTGTAACGACCCGACCTAATCGCGGCCGTTAATTAACTTCATAAACATAATTATTTGCTGTGACCTTAAACTTAATCCCCAAAATTTCAGAGGATTTTTTTTTTTTTTTTAAATATTTCATAGCTTACGTGAAGTCTATGATCATTTTAATTTTTAAAGATTCAAACACAATATAAACTTTTCAAAAAGACTTGCACCTTAGAAACACTTTCTCTTTTTATTTTCTTTATATGGGATCTAAACTTGATAATTTAATAAGTAAGAACAGAATCTAAAGTTTAAAACATCAGCATGTCAAACTTATATAATTAAAACTTATTATAGGCATATATTAAGTTTGGTGTCTTGTAAACCAAACTACTTGGTCAAATAGAGGTCTTTTCATCGTTCAAATACGTATAACCAAAGGAGTAAAATACATTTTAAAATATCAAACTTTCTTAACCTTGCTTGGTTAAAACATGACTCAGCATTCATTTCATATGGGTTCCTTAAAACCCAATTACTTGAAAATAGTTATTCTAAAATGATACAAATCTTTTAAAACTTATCATAATTTAAAAGAATTACTTATTGCGGAATTTATATTTTGATGGTGGTATCCATAACCCATGCCTCCATTGTCCCGACACAGTTCACCAGTCCATCGAATCACCATGTTGCCTACAGCATGAACAAACGTTAATGAGCTTTCACTCAGTAAGTACAAACATAAATCTCACATAAACGAAATGCATATAATAATGCATGAATCATACAATTATGCTTGCTTCTTGTTTCTTATTTTCTTGTTTCATACTTATTCTTACTTAACTTTTTACTTTGGGCCCCATGTGTGTACGTACCAATTGCGCGTAACCACAGAAAGCTAGGGTTTGCAAAATCCCTAATAATTCTGGGAATCATATACATAACCCTTCACGATCTACGGAAGGTATTAGAATTTTAAAACATACATAATCCTCCACGATCTGCGGGAGGTTGGTACGACACTATACTTGAACTTATCTTTCACTTTCATTAGCCTCTTACTTTCTTAAGGTGAGCATGTAATTATGATCATGATTCCATGAACATACATTCAAATCTCATGATGCACATAATAATGCATTACATTTCATGCATAATTAAATTATGCTTATTATCTTTTTATTCATGGACCCATAGTGGTATGACACTTTCTTGAACTTATCTTTCACTTTCATTAATCTCTTCCTTAAGATGAGCATGAAATTATGTTCGTAACTCATGAGCAGATATTGCAGTTTCACACAACATAGAGGCATCGTCATCAATTCAAACAATATAGACACATCGTCATCAATTCAAACATATTAAGGCATAAATACATATGCTCACTAAAGCATATCAAGCAACTATATAATCACATTGCATAAAAGCATCATTCTTCATGTTCAATCACAAGCATAGTATTCTAAACATGCACACATCAGTTGTTCACAGATGTGCTCACATCGACAAACAAGTGTCATGCTGTAGGTGAGGTTTGTACTTACCTGGATTCTGCATTTAGCGTTTATCCTCAACTAATCCTCAACCTCGTTAATGCCGGTGTTGTGTCCTAATTAAATTGACACCCGACAATTAGAATGTGGTCTTATTATATTTGTGATTGAACCACCCTTTTTTATTTATACTCTTCATAGTTTTTAAATCTCATTCCCCATTTAAAATGGTTCCAAGATTAGTTTAAGCTCATGATTCCATTACATTTAAACTTGAAAATTGTAGATCAACTACAAATGTCAAGACTCAACTTCAGAGTCAAAAAATGAAACTGGGAAAACAATGACTTTTCCTCTCATTTAAAATATCATAACGTTAAATCTTATAACAACGCATTCTTATGAATATCACTTTAGAATACATCTTATTAATCAGTGAGGAATATGGAAAAGCGTCCATTATTACTATTCTCATATCATATGCAACAAGGCATATAAATATACGAAACTTATTGGTGGGAAAACTAAACACCATAAAACTTATACCTCCATAGATCATTTCTACTTAAAATCAAGACATGAACTCTTGATTATAAAATTGTTCTGATAGCGTAACTTGTAAAACTAATTCTAAATTCAATCACCAATTATGGTTGAATTTAATAAAAATCCGGCAACATAACAGCTCATTTTTCTTAATAACCAAAAATTACACCTGCAATTAAATCAATTTATAAAAAATTTTGGCACACCATAACTGCAAGACGTGCCATCCATAACAAATTTATTATATTAACATAAAACATATCTCGTTCTAATTCAACTTCACTTGATTAACTTGAACATCAAATATATATATTTTTAAATATCGATATTCAATTCAAAGCATATAAATAGGCATGTAATCAATCCAATAAATGATTTAAAGTAGTCAAGATTACTACCGAAATCATTTGATGACGTTCGGGTGAGTAAAACGATTCCTAGTTGGCGCTCAAAACACCTTTTGATTTCGAGCGGCTGAACTTTTAATCGCCATTCTTAACCTTCGAGATTCCATCTCGCAAATCCGAAGTTGTAAACATGTCCAGAACGTCAAAAATAAATCGGAAAGGCGATTTTGTAAAACTTGTCGAGACGGTTGACCGACATTGACCGCCGTTGACCGACATTGATAAATGCACAAAAATACATTTTTATTTATATAATTTATTAAATAAATCACATTTTCAATAAGGATTTTCATAATATTTTACTTTAGAAATATTTATTATTTTATTTGTTTTGATTCTTTCCTTTTTCTTTTTCCTTTCTTTTCCTTTTTTCCTCCTTTCTTCCGCAGGCACAGCTCAGCCCGAGAATCCAGGCCCGTGATTCCAGCCCAGGCCCGTGATTCTAGCCTCAGCTGCTCCTTCCACAGGCGCCAGCTCAGCCCGAGAATCCAGGCCCGTGATTCCAGTCCAAGCCCGCGGCACCATTCCAGCCCAGATCCTTGCACCTAGCCGGTGTCCCACGAGTAACCGGCTGATCTACCAACCTGGGTAGCGGATTTGTTGGCCAAAAATCCTCTCTAGCTTGTTGGACTTGAGCCTATATAATAAGGGCTCCTCAAGAGGACGTGATTATTGTTTTCCATTGATTTTTAGCTGAGTTTTTAGTATTGTTTTTATTCTTGCATTTTTTTTTATCTCACATTTTCTTGTTAGAACTTTGTGAGATGAATTGCAAGCTAGGCTAGAGTTCTTTGGTGAGGCTAGAGATGATCCTAGATGTGTAGTGAATTTATTTCGGTTTTGATTCTCCAATGGTTTGTAAAGTTGATACATTAGAGTGAATAATTTCTCTTTTATCCTATTTCTTTCTCATATCAATATATTTCATTGTCAGCTTTTATATAAATCTAGTCAAGCTCTTTTTATGTGAATTGTTGCATGATAAAATATATTGATAGCATTATTTTATAAGTAGTCTTTTACTGCAATATTGCTTATAGTATATTGTCGCTTTTAGATTTCTTATAAGATAATTTTTATTAGTTCTTCACATAAGAATTTTATTCACTCAAATAAATTTTAATCCACAAGTTTTTCAAATCTTTATTTTCCGAATGGTTGTTTGGGATGTGAAACTTTCAATTGAGTTATTTTATGAATCAAAATCCAATTAGATACATGAAACATATAGGGGATTCTCGATGCCTTACCGCTTTTTATTATTGAGTTTTCTTCATTTTTAAATTACGTTGTCATTAAATTTGTTTCAAAATCACAAAAATATTTCCTTTTCCTTATTTGATTGTTTACTTCTCTAACGTTTTTGTTCCGCTAATCTTTCTTTGTTTTTTTTATCACCTCCTCGTGGGATCGACCGTCCTAATTGTACTGTAATCGACCGCTTGTTTTTGTACACATTTGGGCGTAACCAAATTTTGGCGCCGTTGCCGGGGAGGTGTCAAGAAGTAAGATTGATCAGTAGATATTTTGTCAAGAGGTAAGTAATTTTATTTTATTTTCTTTATTATTTTTACATTTAAAAAAAAACATATTTTTTTCTTTAAGCCGAAAAAAAAAAAAATTTTTGTGTTATAGTTCACTGGTTCATTTGGTTATTAGATTG
This sequence comes from Ficus hispida, assembly GCA_025413025.1. NCBI lineage: Eukaryota > Viridiplantae > Streptophyta > Magnoliopsida > Rosales > Moraceae > Ficus > Ficus hispida. The sequence goes on from CM046369.1 coordinate 20,531,264, forward strand.
CATTGGTTACGTTTTCCTTTAAGATCAGGTTTTGCTAGTGTGTGTATATATATATATATATATATATATATATATATATATATTTATTTATTTATTTTAGTTTTCATTTCCAGTAAGTTTGAATTATTTGTTTGACTTTTTCTTGCTTTTTAGATTACGAATATTTATTTTGCCATTTTGTTTGTCTTAAAAAAAAAAAAAAAAACTTACTGTTAGTGTTTTCATGAGTTTCCATTTTTATTCTTTTTACGTATAAAAAAATAAAAAAAAACTGTTCATTGTTTTTGACCATTTACGTAAGAGCTATATTTTCACGTTTATTATTATTATTATTATTTTTTATTGGTTAGAATTGTCTAAGTATTTTTCCATCCATAATCTGTATTGATTTTTAGGTTTTAACATTTTAGGTTACTAATTTAGTGTTAATAAAATAGAGCTCATAATTTGTTTAACCTTAGGTTTTAGTTTAGCATTAACTTAGGATACTAATATCTAACATCTAACATTTCATAAAATACGCCATAAAATTTAATAAATTTTGCAAGCAATTGTGTGGAAACATTGGAAAGTACGAACTAAGGAAGTTCTGTCTAGGAGGTTGGTTTTTAAGGAGGTCTCGCCCTACCAATATTTCCTGGGAGCATTCTTAGGGATTGCGATTTGTGGTTTTACACTATTGTTGTTTTTTTGTAAAAGTTGTCTTTGTTTTAAAAATAAAAAATAAAAAATAAAAAAATAATAAAAAAAATAAAAAAATAAAAAAAATAAAAAAATAAAAATTTTTAACGCCTAAGGTGAATGAATCGTTATAGAAACGAACTAGGGAGATTCGCAAGAAGACCTGAAGACCCTAGCGAAGTTTCTTCTTCTACGTCTAGCCTTCCTCCATCTCCAAACGCTTTAGCAATTCCAAATCCATTTGTGATGGCTCAAAACGAGGAGGTCCAGCAAAAGACGTTGAACGACTACCTTCACCCTATGCGTACGACCACACCATCATGCATAATGTTTCCACCTAATTTGCCGAATTTGGATTTTAAGCCGGGTATGATTCAACTTTTGCCGACCTTTCACGGGTTAGAAAGCGAAAATCCGTACGTGCATATTCAGGAGTTTGATGAGGTGGTGGCCACTTTCCACAACCGAGCTGAGGCTGCAGATTCTGTGCGATTAAAATTTTTTCCATTCTCTCTGAAAGACAAAGCCAAAAGCTGGTTGTATTCTTTGCAACCTAGGTCTATTGGAACATGGGAAGAGATGACAACTGCATTCTTCAATAAGTATTTCCCCCACCATAAGACTAATGGTCTTAAACGACAGATCTCGACCTTTACTCAGAAGGACAATGAAACTCTTTATCAAGTCTGGGAACAGTTTAAAGATTTGTTGAATCAATGTCCCCATCATGGTTATGAGAGTTGGCGCCTCGTTAGTTATTTCTACGAAGGACTCACAATCCGAGAGCGTCAATTTGTGGAGATGATGTGTAATGGTGAGTTCTCCAGAAAGATCCCGAAGAGGCTTTCAAGTATTTCAACGAGCTAGCCGAGAAAGCTCACACATGGACTGGACCAAGTACTACTGACAGTACTAGTTGTTCTTGACCTGCTGGAGTCTACCAACTAAGGGAAGAGGATAACCTCAAGGCCCAAATCGAGTCCTTAACACGACAGATTGAGGCCCTCAAAAACAAGGAAGGTAGAGGAATCCACATGGTCCCAAGGGCAGAATCACAAGAGTCATGCTTCGTTTGTGGAGGGGTGGAACATTTAGCTAAGGATTGCCTTGTTTATAGTGAAATGAGAGGGAGTTACGAGGAGCAATGTAATGCCTTAGGGGCATACAACAAACCTTTCTCTAACACGTACAATCCTGGCTGGAGGAACCATCCAAACTTCAGTTGGAAAGATTCTAATCAAACACAACCATCAGGTGGACAATGAAGAACGGAGCAACAGTCATAACCACCAAAGGCGAATTCTGCACCTCAGTATCATGCACAACCGCCAAGGAATTCTCTCGAGAATACCTTGCAATCTTTCATGGAGGCACAGACTAGGATGAACCAAAAGTTCGAATCACTTTTCACGCAAATGGTGGAAGAAAGCAAAGAGATGAAGAGCCAAATCACAAAGCTGACTGGTGCCCTGGCTGTTCAAGAACGAGGCAAGTTTCCTTCGCAAGCTCAATCCAACCTCACGGGGCAACACATGGCACAAACCTCCAACTCTGCAGGTCAAAACATCAAGGAGGTCAATGCCATCACCACTCGTAGTGGCAAGATTTTGGATGAACCAGCAAGAACTACTGTCACTTCAAGTCGTCAAGAAGTCGTCCCCAAGATAGCTGAGTCAATTGAACTTCCAGTAAAGGTGCCTTTCCCCTAAGCTCTGCGATCTGCTGAGAAAGTTCTGAATAGTCAAAGTGAGATCCTAGAGCATTTGACTCAAGTGAAGATTAATCTTCCTTTGCTTCATGTGATCAAGCAAGTGCCAGCTTATGCCAAAGTCATCAAGGATCTGTGCACTGTCAAAAGGAAGCACCACATCAAGAAAACTGCCTTTTTAACGGAACAAGTGAGTGCGGTGATCGAGCAGAAGGCGCCGTCAAGTACAAAGATCCTGGTTGTCCCACCATCTCATGCCAAATTGGGACTCAGGAATTCGGCCAAGCTTTGCTCGACCTTGGAGCGAGTGTCAATCTCATGCCTTAATCTATCTACTCGCAACTTGGCCTTGGAGAGATTAAGCCCACATCTGTGGTTTTGCAGCTGGCTGATCGATCGATCAAGAAGCCTCGGGGTATAGTTGAGGATGTTCTGGTTCAAGTTGACAAGTTTTATTACCCCGTTGATTTTCTTGTCTTAGATACCTAATCTGTGGTAAGCATGGAATCCAAGATTCCCATCATCCTCGGAAGACTTTTCCTTGCTACAGCCAATGCTTTGATTAACTATAGGAATGGTCTCATGAAGATATCTTTTGGGAACATGACCTTGGAGGTGAATGTTTTCCACATTGCGAAGCAGCCACATGATGATGACGAGTGTCACCAAACATTTCTGATTGACACACTCGTCTCGGAGGAGGTTCAACTGTACAGCGATTCCGATAATCTTGATGAACTCCTCCACAATTCTGACTCTAAGAGTTCCGGTCCTTGTGAGTTGGCCAACAACGCTACCATCTATAAAGACTCACAAGGCAGAGGAACCAAGTTTTGGCAACCGCGTTTTGAAGAGCTTCCTCGAGAAAAAGAAAAGCCAAAACCATCCACTGAAGAAATCCCAACACTTAAGCTGGCTTAATTGCCTGAGGGTCTGAAACATGTCTTCCTGGGAACTGGTGATAACTTTCCTGTTATCATTTCATCTAAACTTGACGCATCACAAGAGCAGTAGTTAGTCGACATGCTGCGAAAGTACAAAGCTGCGTTAGGTTGGACGATTAATGACATTAAGGGTATTAGCCCCTTAATTTGCTCCCATCACATCAAGTTGGAAGACGGGGCTGTTCCACGAAGGGATACCCAAAGGAGACTGAACCCAACGATGAAAGAAGTTGTGAAGAATGAAGTCTTGAAGCTTCTGGATGCAGGTATCATCTACCCAGTTGCCGATAGCAAGTGGGTCAGTCCAACTCAGGTAGTGCCCAAGAAATCGGGGGTGACAGTGGTAGAGAATGAGAAAGGGGCTCTTGTCCCCACAAGGACAGTTACGAGTTGGCGCATGTGCATTGACTATCGAAAGCTGAACGCTTCCACCCGCAAGGATCATTTTCCACTTCCGTTCATTGACCAAATCCTAGAACGTGTGGCTGGACATCATTTCTACTGCTTTCTTGATGGCTACTCAGGATATTATCAGATCGAGATTGCATTGGAGGATCAAGACAAGACTACTTTTACCTGTCCTTTTGGTACTTATGCCTTCCGGCGTATGCCATTCGGACTGTGTAACGCACCGGCCACCTTTCAGAGGTGCATGACGAGCATTTTCAGCGACATGGTCGAGAAATGTATGGAAGTGTTCATGGATGACTTGACCATCTTCGGCAATTCCTTTGACTTGTGCCTTCTCAACTTAGAAGCTGTTTTGACAAGATGTGAAGAAAAAGGATACGTGCTTAACTGGGAGAAGTGTCATTTCATGGTACCATCGGGCATAGTCTTGGGGCATGTTGTTTCTGAGAAAGGGATTGAGGTCGATCAGTCTAAGATTGAACTTATCTCTAAATTGCCCACTCCCAAGTCAGTCAAAGAAGTTCGGTCATTTCTCGGGCATGCTGGTTTCTATAAGAGGTTCATACAGAACTTTTCTGCGATTTCTCGTCCGTTATGTAATCTCCTAGCCAAAGATGCCGTTTTTGAGTGGACGCAAGAGTGTGAGGATGCCTTCCGAACGCTTGTGGTGAAGTTGACCACTGCCCCCATTATTCAGTCACCAGATTGGAGCTTACCATTCGAGATTATGTGTGACGTAAGTAACCATGCTGTTGGGGCAGTACTTGGTCAAAGAAGAGAGGGGAAGTCCTTTGTAGTGTATTACGCAAGCCGCACTCTGAATAATGCTTAATTGAACTACTCAACCACTGAGAAAGAGTTGCTCGCTGTTGTGTTTGCACTTGACAAGTTCCGTTCATATCTGATTGGTTCACCCATCACCATCTTCACAGATCACGCAGCCCTTAAGTATCTCATTTCCAAAAAGGATGCTAAGGCGCGATTGATTAGGTGGATCCTCTTGTTGCAGGAATTTGACATCATAATCAAGGACAAGAAAGGAGTCGAAAACGTTGTGGCGGACCACCTTTCTCGACTCAAATTTAGTGACCCCGCCGACGGTCCTGCCATCCGAGATGATTTCCCCGATGAACATCTGTTCGCTGTCACTAAGCTACCTTGGTACGCTCACATCGTCAACTACTTGGTAATCGGTGAACTTCCTGCTGATTGGAGTGCTCAAGATAAACACAAATTCTTAGTCGAGGTGCGTAATTTCTATTGGGATAATCCGTACGTATTCAAATACTGCCCTGACCAAATCATGAGGCGATGTATTCCCGATGACGAGACTCATAGTGTTCTGAACTTTTACCATAATGATGCATGTGGTGGTCACTTCTCCGTGAAAAAGACTACTACAAAAATCTTCAGTGTGGTCTTTATTGGCCCACTTTGTTTAAAGATACTAATGAGTTTTGTCGTTCTTGTCTAAGGTGCCAAAAGCTAGGTGCTTTGTCCCATCGCCATATGATACCCTTGAACCCAATTATTGTGATAGAGATATTTGATTGTTGGGGGATAGATTTTATGGGATCTTTTCCATCTTCTTTTGGTTACCTATACATTCTCCTCGCTGTGGATTATGTTTCTAAAAGGGTAGAAGCTGTGCCGTGCCGAACCAATGATAATGCAACAGTTGTGAAGTTCTTGAAAGAGAATGTGTTATCTAGGTTTGGTACACCCCGCGCTATCATCAGTGATCAAGGCACACATTTCTGCAATCATTCTTTCGAGGCCTTGATGCGCAAATACGGTGTGATCCACAAAGTTTCAACCGCTTATCACCCCCAAACGAACGGTCAAGCTGAGTTGGCAAATCGAGAGATCAAGCAAATCTTGGAAAAGACGGTAAACCCCGACCGCAAAGATTGGTCCATGCGCCTTTTCGACGCACTTTGGCCATATCGCACTGCTTACAAAACCACCCTTGGGATGTCTCCTTACAGGCTTGTCTTCGGAAAAGCCTGTCATTTACCTGTAGAGCTTGAACATAAGGCTTATTGGGCTGTCAAAGCCCTTAACTTTGATCTCAGTGCTGCAGGTATACATCGTAAGCTCCATCTTTCGGAAATTGAGGAGTTAAGAAATGATGCATATAATAACTCCAAGATCTACAAGGCTAGAATGAAGGTGGCTCATGACAAGCAAATTTTTAGGAAGAACTTCGAGCCAAATCGGAGGGTGTACCTTTATGACTCCCGTCTGCATCTCCACCCAGGTAAGTTAAGGTCGCGGTGGACTGGTCCATTTGTGGTGAAACAAGTCTTTCCCAATGGTGCTGTTGAAGTCAAGGACCCAAGCGATGGGAGAATTTTCAGAGTCAATGGTCAGAGACTGAAGCACTACATTGAACGAGTAAGCCAGGCTGAAGAAATCATTCTTGAGGCCTCAGTTTATAAGTAGTTTGCTTCCAACTCTTTTTGTATCATATTTTTGTTTTGTTTGTTTCTTTTTGTGTGTTTTGTGTGCTTTTATTTTCGGTTTGTTTTTATGTGCTTTTATATTTGTCTGTGTGTTTTGAAGAATCAGATCAGGTAGCTCATCACTGTCCCTATTGTCATCAACCAGGTGTTCTCTTTCCTTGTCTTCTTCACATTTGTACATATTTTTAGACATTGAGGACACTGTCTGATTTTTGGTTGGGGATGGTGAGCATATTCATGCGTGAGTTTAATTTTTGTCATTTTAGAATTTGGATCAAAATTTTTACAAAGTTACCTAAGTGTGATTTCAAAATGTTCGGTTTGAGTTAGTTTTTGTTATCTCGACTATTAAGAAATGATTTCCAGAGTTCTTTTTGTGCACATGCTAAACCTTGTGGTAAGATGGTTGTTAACATATTTAGTTGAGAAAAATTCTCGAGCTTAAGTGTTTTATTTTTTTGATGAGTTGTGAGAGTTGAGAAAACAGCTTTTTGAACTTTTATTGATCTTTCGAATTGGTACAATCACTATTTGGAATACCACTACTTAACTTGTACTTTTGCTTGAAGGATGATTTTTAGTTAGATAGAATTGATCTTTTGTAATAGAGCCTTACATCATTCATGTAGTTTGATCTCATATGGTGCTGCATAGCAGTCAAAAGAATTCCTTCCTATATTTGTTCTATTAAGCATGATGTCTTTTTTATCCTAAAAAAAAAAATGTTGTTTGTATTTGATGGCTCTTTGTTTATGTAATTTTCTATTTTATCCAAATGAAATCCCAAAAGCTAGTTTATGGTGTAAGTGGTGTAATGTTCCGAGTATTTGAGTCGCCTATCATTTGATCAATATTTGTTTATTAGCTTGTCCTTGAAATGCCTTCTCTCATTTGAGTGTTGACTGATTTCTTTCCCAACTCCATGAGTGAAAACCTCTGCACTAAAACATTTCCAACACCCGTGAGGTAATGGAGTTGAGACTTTTTCTTGATGAATTTTTCGATGCTATTTATGTTATGGATTGTGGTAAGAAGGATATGGTTTGGTGCACACACACACAACTCTGGAGTAATGACTGAAGTAGTTTGATAGCACTTTCTGATTTCTTGCTGATGTTTTGATTGAGTACTTGGATGATTTTGCAGGTTTTGATTTGAATTTTCAGCTTGACTTGATTTTTCTTACGCTTGAATTGCTAGAGACTAACAATAAGCTGGTTGGGGGTTGTGATAAATGCACAAAAATACATTTTTATTTATATAATTTATTAAATAAATCACATTTTCAATAAGGATTTTCATAATATTAATTCATAATATTTTACTTTAGAAATATTTATTATTTTATTTGTTTTGATTCTTTCCTTTTTCTTTTTCCTTTCTTTTCCTTTTTTCCTCCTTTCTTCCGCAAGCACAACTCAGCCCGAGAATCCAGGCCCGTGATTCCAGCCCAGGCCCGTGATTCTAGCCTCAGCTGCTCCTTCCACAGGCGCCAGCTCAGCCCGAGAATCCAGGCCCGTGATTCTAGTCCAAGCCCGCAACACCATTCCAGCCCAGATCCTTACACCTAGCTGGTGTCCCACGAGTAACCGGCTGATCTACCAACCTGGGTAGCAGATTTGTTAGCTTGGACTGGGTAGCAGATTTGTTTATGGTGTAAGTGGTGTAATGTTCCGAGTATTTGAGTCGCCTATCATTTGATCAATATTTGTTTATTAGCTTGTCCTTGAAATGCCTTCTCTCATTTGAGTGTTGACTGATTTCTTTCCCAACTCCATGAGTGAAAACCTCTGCACTAAAACATTTCCAACACCCGTGAGGTAATGGAGTTGAGACTTTTTCTTGATGAATTTTTCGATGCTATTTATGTTATGGATTGTGGTAAGAAGGATATGGTTTGGTGCACACACACACAACTCTGGAGTAATGACTGAAGTAGTTTGATAGCACTTTCTGATTTCTTGCTGATGTTTTGATTGAGTACTTGGATGATTTTGCAGGTTTTGATTTGAATTTTCAGCTTGACTTGATTTTTCTTACGCTTGAATTGCTAGAGACTAACAATAAGCTGGTTGGGGGTTGTGATAAATGCACAAAAATACATTTTTATTTATATAATTTATTAAATAAATCACATTTTCAATAAGGATTTTCATAATATTAATTCATAATATTTTACTTTAGAAATATTTATTATTTTATTTGTTTTGATTCTTTCCTTTTTCTTTTTCCTTTCTTTTCCTTTTTTCCTCCTTTCTTCCGCAAGCACAACTCAGCCCGAGAATCCAGGCCCGTGATTCCAGCCCAGGCCCGTGATTCTAGCCTCAGCTGCTCCTTCCACAGGCGCCAGCTCAGCCCGAGAATCCAGGCCCGTGATTCTAGTCCAAGCCCGCAACACCATTCCAGCCCAGATCCTTGCACCTAGCTGGTGTCCCACGAGTAACCGGCTGATCTACCAACCTGGGTAGCAGATTTGTTAGCTTGGACTGGGTAGCAGATTTGTTTATGGTGTAAGTGGTGTAATGTTCCGAGTATTTGAGTCGCCTATCATTTGATCAATATTTGTTTATTAGCTTGTCCTTGAAATGCCTTCTCTCATTTGAGTGTTGACTGATTTCTTTCCCAACTCCATGAGTGAAAACCTCTGCACTAAAACATTTCCAACACCCGTGAGGTAATGGAGTTGAGACTTTTTCTTGATGAATTTTTCGATGCTATTTATGTTATGGATTGTGGTAAGAAGGATATGGTTTGGTGCACACACACACAACTCTGGAGTAATGACTGAAGTAGTTTGATAGCACTTTCTGATTTCTTGCTGATGTTTTGATTGAGTACTTGGATGATTTTGCAGGTTTTGATTTGAATTTTCAGCTTGACTTGATTTTTCTTACGCTTGAATTGCTAGAGACTAACAATAAGCTGGTTGGGGGTTGTGATAAATGCACAAAAATACATTTTTATTTATATAATTTATTAAATAAATCACATTTTCAATAAGGATTTTCATAATATTAATTCATAATATTTTACTTTAGAAGTATTTATTATTTTATTTGTTTTGATTCTTTCCTTTTTCTTTTTCCTTTCTTTTCCTTTTTTCCTCCTTTCTTCCGCAGGCACAACTCAGCCCGAGAATCCAGGCCCGTGATTCCAGCCCAGGCCCGTGATTCTAGCCTCAGCTGCTCCTTCCACAGGCGCCAGCTCAGCCCGAGAATCCAGGCCCGTGATTCCAGTCCAAGCCCGCAACACCATTCCAGCCCAGATCCTTGCACCTAGCTGGTGTCCCACGAGTAACCGGCTGATCTACCAACCTGGGTAGCAGATTTGTTAGCCAAAAATCCTCTCTAGCTTGTTGGACTCGAGCCTATATAATGAGGGCTCCTCAAGAGGACGTGATTATTGTTTTCCATTGATTTTTAGCTGAGTTTTTAGTATTGTTTTTATTCTTGCATTTTTTTTATCTCACATTTTCTTGTTAGAACTTTGTGAGATGAATTGCAAGCTAGGCTAGAGTTCTTTAGTGAGGCTAGAGATGATCCTAGATGTGTAATGAATTTATTTGGGTTTTGATTCTCCAATGGTTTGTAAAGTTGATACATTAGAGTGAATAATTTGTCTTTTATCCTATTTCTTTCTCATATCAATATATTTCATTGTCAGCTTTTATATAAATCTAGTCAAGCTCTTTTTATGTGAATTGTTGCATGATAAAATATATTGATAACATTATTTTATAAATAGTCTTTTACTGCAATATTGCTTATGGTATATTGTCGCTTTTGGATTTCTTATAAGATAATTTTTATTAGTTCTTCACATAAGAATTTTATTCACTCAAATAAATTTTAATCCATAAGTTTTTCAAATCTTTATTTTCCGATTGGTTGTTTGGGATGTGAAACTTTCAATTGAGTTATTTTATGAATCAAAATCCAATTAGATACATGAAACATATAGGGGATTCTCGATACCTTACCGCTTTTTATTATTGAGTTTTCTTCATTTTTAAATTACGTTGTCATTAAATTTGTTTCAAAATCACAAAAATATTTCCTCTTCCTTATTTGATTGTTTACTTCTCTAACGTTTTTGTTCCGCTAATCTTTCTTTGTTTTTTTTTTATCACCTCCTCGTGGGATCGACCGTCCTAATTATACTGCAATCGACCGCTTGTTTTTGTACACATTTGGGCGTAACCAGGCATTGACTGCCTTTGACCGGCATTGACTGCCTTTGACCGGCATTGACCACGGCAGCAAAAGGGACAGAGATGGGCACCGCTTCGAAGGTCTCGTCGAGAGAAACCCATTTTTGATGTTGATTTCTTCAAACGAGGCTCGGTTTTCTCAAAAAATGTAAGAAAACGTACGAGAAGATGGCGGCGGATCGGGAAAATTTTCGACAACGATTAGAGTGGTAATGGACTGGGTTTTGTTCCTCTCAACAAGTGGAACTCAACAAAACCAACGGCTCGTAAAATAGAGGTCGGATTAGATCAAAATCTTACTTGAAAGCTCATGTGAACGAAACTTTTAAAGCATTTTTCAGGCGAATAGCGGCGAGTGATGTCGTCAAACTCCGGCTATTGGATGCTCGGGTGATGGGTTGCATGGGTCACCGGCGCGTGCAAAGGTGGCTGGCCGGAGATGGGATTTCTTGCGAAGGCTGCACGGGCGTGACTGAGAGAAAGAGAGAGAAAAAAGAGTAAAAAGGATGAGAGAGAGAGAAAAAGATGGGCTGTTGTTTTCCTCTTCTTTTTCTCTGTCTCCAGACATCACTTCTTGGAGTGAAGAGACAATTACGTGGCTCTTTCTCCTTGTGTTTAACTTATGTGGAAGACAGTTGTTTTTTTTTTTTTTTTTTTTTACACACGTCAAGTGTGGACATGTAATGTATAAAAATACATTAAGTTTTTCTTTTTCTTTTCTTTTCTTCCTTATGAACCATATATATAAATATATATATGTGTATATATACACATACAGATATACACATACTTGTTGTCATCCGCTTGCCAAAGGAATATTTTGGGCACCCTTGATTACAATAATTAGTTAAATATATATCTAAATACAGATATATATTTGTTGTGTGTACATTTTGAATGATGATTATGTAATATGGATTTTGACTTATAAATTTTACATATAAATTAAATCGTTCAAGATAATAAACTCGACTGAAATTTTAAGCTTGTTCATAATTCATGTCGAGAATATAATCTTTTTTTTTTATAACTAATTTACATAACCGATTGTAATACTTTTCTGAATCAATTTTACGGTTCAGAATTGTATTCTGTCACCTATAAATCGTTTCATAAATACTTATTTATAGTGTGATCATTTTTTTTTATTAACTCATGAACTAGATAAGTTCAAAAAAATTTATAAATCACTTTGCGTGAGATCACACTTTTTTTTTTTTTATAAGACTACATAATTGGTGGCAAGTTTAAAAATTTCCAATCAATTTCTTAATAGAAAACTATTGGCACCAATTTCTTTAACATGACATAACTTCATATTAATCATTCATAACACTATAGTCCAAAATTACAATAATATTTTTAAAAAAATAATCTTAATACAGAAAATTCACGACTTTATTCCTAATTAATTTAGGAATTTATATTGTGAATTTTCCGGATATTACATAGGCATTTATGGTATTTCTATGTTTATGTGAGGATTTTGTTTTTGATTAATTTGGGTTTATTTCTATGTTTGTTTTTGATTTTGTTTTTCTTGCATTACAAGAATATATATATATATATATGTGTGTGTGTGTGTGTGTGTGTGTGTGTGTGTGTGTGTGTGTGTGTGTGTCAAGTAAGTTTCAGAATGTGATTTTGGAGGGGATTTTTTTTTTTTTGAGGGGAGAAGGGAATTCTAGTATAACAAAAAAAGAAAATGTAAATATAGCATATATATATATATAAATATTTTTCTTTTTGGGACGAGAATGCATAATGTTACGTTGAGTTTTAGAACTAGCTTTTTGTCCTATATTTTAATTTTATGATTTGAAACTTACAAATGTAAATTACTGAAATTGACAATGTTTTGATTGTTAAATAAAAAAGTCAATGTTAAAATTTCGCGTCAAGGATGGCATGAATTCTAAAATTGATATCAAGTTTAACAATTGCATTGGAAAATGATTTAGTTTCCAAAATGTTAAATTTCACATTGCTATAGAAATTTGTCATCGAACTGGGATTTTTTTTTTTTATCTTTTTTATTTTTATAACAAAAAAAGGTGGGGAAAAAAAAACCTACGGGGTGGAAATGAGTAAATGTATACAATACCCGGATTACAATTAGAACGGTTGTGCTTGTTTAGAAGGAAATTCTTATTTTCTTGGTTTTTGGGTTATTTTTCCTTGTCGTAGGTGGTGGTCTGCAGAAACCATTGCCGTGGTAACCGGGGGTAACAGGGGAATCGGATTCGAGATTTTGAGACGATTCGCCGCACATGGATTGACGGATATACTGACATCCAGGGACAGTAATGTCGGCCTTGAAGCAGCCAAGGTGTTACAAGAGGGTGGTCTTAATGTGACCTTCCATCAACTTGATATTTTAGACCCTTTAGCCATAAAGAACTTCGCCGACTGGCTACACCAAAACTATGGTGGTTTGGATATCCTGGTGGGCAGCCGATTATCCCTTTATCGATATCTTCTTATACTCGTGCTATTTGAATCTTAGAATCTGATTCTACTTCAACATCTTTTGCTGGAAATCGTTGTTATATTATTGGTAATGTTACAAATTTCATGTGTAACTTTTTCACGTAAATAATGCCGGTGTTAACTTCAATACTGGAGTGAGAATTCTGTTGAGCAAGCCCGGATGGTTGTAGGAACCAATTATTTCGGAACGAAGAATGTGATTGAAGCTATGATACCTTTGATGAAACCCTCTGCTGTTGGTGCAAGGATTGTTAATGTGAGCACACGACTAGGTAGACTAAATGGCAGACGAAACGTAAGTGGTAACTCTCATGTTTCTTTCTTATGTGCATCTCTTAATTGTATACATACATTCCGGTTATCTCCTTATCTCTTTGCGTTTCTCCACTACTAATGATTTTGCGTACGTTCTATGAGAGTTAGTTTCTCTTTAAGCGAAAATGAACATTCTCTTTACCTTCCCTTGTTGATCAGCACTTGCTGTTTGACCCCTGCAAAATTTTAGTTAGTTAACTCATTTATCGGAAATTGAAGTAGACGATTAAGCACATCTTTGATGTTGTATGCGACGGTCACGTTGAAAGGCCTCGTTATTTCCTTTGAAGTTTTGAAGGGATTGCGGATCAATGTTAAACTAATCTAATTGTCGAACTGGCAGAGGATTGCAGATGTCACCTTGAGAGAACAACTAGGCAACGTGGATTCACTCTCGGAAGAGTTGATCGACCGTACCATATCCAGGTTTCTGCAACAAGTAGAAGAAGGCACTTGGGAATCGGGCTGGTGGCCTCAATCATTTACTGACTACTCCATATCAAAACTTGCAGTCAATGCTTACACATGGCTAATGGCGAGGATTCTATCTGAAAGGCCAGAAGGCCGGAAGATTTACATAAACTGTTACTGCCCTGGTTGGGTTAAGACTGCGATGACTGGTTATGCCGGAAACATTCCAGTTGAAGAAGGGGCTGATACTGGAGTATGGCTTGCCTTGCTTCCGGACCAAGCAATAACAGGGAAGTTTTTTGCAGAAAGGCGTGAAGTAAGCTTCTAATACGTAGTTATTTCGGAGGGTACTGACCAATTCTCTTGCTCTTCCTATGATGGGGATGGATCAGACAGCAACTTATGAAAAACTTCAAACGTCTGATTATCTTGAAGGCATCCACGGAATTGTGTTAAGGGATTTTGTTGAACTGCAAGTTGTGAAATTGATCAATAAACCGATATCTTTGATCTCAAGATGTTATATGTCAATTAGTTGAAATGAAAATTCTGAAAAATATTACTTTCTTTCCGTCCCGAGAGGTGTTATGCGGCTCAGTTTCTTGGATCGGACTTGCATGTATGCAATAAATGTTCTCTAGGTATTTGAAAGTTTTGTTTAACATGTTGGATAATATACGTCTTTGAAGAGTAGAGCAACCATTTGTGTTGGCAGTCAAGACGACATATTCAATGTTTTGATTAAGATCAAACTACAAAAAAGCTGAATTGCATTTTCCCCCTCAGATTATCGCTTAATTGCAATTAGCCTTTTAAATTTTTAATTTTGATAATTTACACATTGAATATTAAACGTGAAGCAAACACTTCAGTTGATAGCGGTGTTAATTTTTTGACATGTAATTTGTATATGAGTTAATTGATGATATTAACGGTCATATTTATATATTTTAATATAAATATACTGGTGCAATATTTAAGTGCAGGAAATGTTTATTCAAGTTTTATAAAAGCAAGTCCCTGGTTTGTATAGTGGAGCTTACATATCTCTATATAAATAGGCAAGAAAGAAGGAAGGAAAGATCGAATAATTTAATACAGAACAACCAAAGAGCATCGCCAAAGGAAGAAACCTGGCAACAATATCCTGGAAGAAAAATTCAAGTCGTGGTCGGCGACCTCAAGTTCTCCGGTGCAGGGTTTTCCGAGCTTTTACCCTGTTGGCTTTGATCACAACCAAAAAATCCGAAGCCTGCACAAACCAGTCACTCTTATCCATTGCAAGAACTTGCTCCAAAGCCACTCCAAATATCAATCCACCAACAAATCTCGGAAGAATTGTAATCCAATAAAGCTCAAACCAAGACCTTGAATCTCGACCATCTTCATCTTCATCAGAATCCAAATTAGCTGAAGATGGGGATCTAGGACTATTGAAGCTTTGCAAAGGTTAGCCCCATAATCCGAGGGAAAGGAAATCAGTAAGAGGGCTTTTTTTTATTTTAATTTTTTTTTTAATATGCTTTTATTCATTTGGGGAAAAAAGTGGGGCTTTATATACGCTTGAATACATACTAATGTACGCTTGTATGCATATACAATAGGTGTATCTCTACACCTACAAAAAGAAAGAGGTTTTATATAGTGACTCTAAAAGTGACTAGCAGCAATGAGAATTAACAGATAGACTACACTAAAGCAATATACCAGAACAACACACTCAGTAGGCAACATCTACCCAAAGGAAAAAAAAAAACGGTAGTAACAACATTTTACAGAGTCTACAAGAAATTCAAAAAGTTTTTTTCAGGCAAAAAAAAAAAAAAAAGGATACAAAACGTAGGCGACCGATCAAGTCGTACATCGGAAGTCCCTATTTCATTTTTTTTTTCCAAGTACATCATATTGATACATGGATATAAATCCTACTTAGAATCACTGGATTAATTAGGTCATGAACTCTACAGCAAACATGAGATATTAAACCCTGAACCTTTATTATACAAGATCAATTTAGTACTTGCAACCTCTATTTTATTAGATTTTTTTTTTCCAACTTTAACCAGTCAAGTACCATAATAAACTGAAATACATTTTAGTAATCACTTAGCTCTAATTGGTACAAGTATAAAATGAGAAAGACTAACATGAGGTAACAGAACAACACAACACTTATTATTAGGCAACATCTGACCGAAGGACAAGCCTATAATAATAACATCTTTACAGGCTACACAAGAAAAGCAGAAATTTCTGGTGGCCATCTGATCAAGTTGTACGTCGGAGCTTCCTTCCTTTTCTCCCCTTAGTTTTGATCACAACCCCGAAATCGAAAAACTTGATGAACCATATACGTTTGTCAATGGCAAGGAGATGCTCTATGGCCACTCCGAACATCAACCCACCAACAAACCCCGGCAATATTGTCATCCAATTAGACTCGAACCAAGATCTCGAATCTTGATTGTCTTCTTCTTCAGAACTCGAGGGTGAAGGTGGTGCTCTGGTAGGAGTACTGATGCCTGGCAAGCCCCGTAATCCCGCATTTCCCTCATATGAGCTGCTGCCAAATGTTGAGAATTGGCTCCCTTGTGGTATAAGTCCTCTGAGACGGTTGAAAGAAACGTTGAAGAATTCGAGGAAGGTGAGTCTCACTAGTTGTTGCGGGATTTCTCCTGAGAGCTTGTTTTGGGAAAGGTCTAATGACTCGAGTTGTGTTATGTTGGACAAGGACGACGGGATGCTACCATCAAGGATATTATTGGAAAGGTTCAGCAGCTGGAGTCCACGTAGGTTTCCCACGCATTCCGGAATGTCTCCATGGAATCTGTTGCTCGAAAGATCAATGACCGTGAAAAATTCTAGAATCTTTCCATACTCCATGTCTCTGCCTTTGTTTGTTATGGTAACCGAATATGTATAGAGAAACTGAATTTTCCACGTACGCAAAGAAAGACTGATTGAGGTGTTCAAATATGACGACTTTCTACTATCAAAATCTTTCATGGCATTCAATTTTTGAAAGTAATGAGACGGCAACGCACCTGATAAATTGTTGTGGGAGAGATCCATAATTTGTAAACTGTGAAAGTCATAGTCTGAAGTATACTTGCTTGTAATCTCACCGTAGAAGTGATTACCTCGTAGCAGAAGTAGTTTCAGCTCCCGACGATTCCCCAACCAAGAAGGGAAGACGTCTCTGAAGTGATTGTTCTCGAGCTTGAGAACTTTAAGCTCCAAGCAACTAGCCAGCAGTGATTGTGGTAAGCGCCCTTGAAATTGATTGTAGCTCAAATCCATCACTTGCAGTTGACGACCAAATGAACACGTTTGAGCAACTCCTGCACTAGAAAGGTTGGGGTTGGTATTTCCCAAACATTCTGGAAGCACACCGCTCAATTTGTTATGAGACAAGTCAAGAAGTTGAAGGGAACTCAAATTGAAAAACAGTGGTGAAATCTCTCCACTCAGTTCATTATGTGAGGCATGAAAGATAGTGGTAGTGCTCTCATAAAATTGTTTTCTGAAAAATCCAATTCGCGTAGACTCTTAGAAGGGAGGACATCAATGCTAAAGCCCGTGAAAAAGTTGTCGCTTATGTCTAATATCTCTATGCTTGTGTTCCAGATCCACTTGGGTACTTTGCCATGCATACTGTTATTACTAAGATCCAACCACTTTAGCCCATATTGGTGTCTTGAGAAACCAGGAAAAGTAGTTAAATTGCAAGAACCTAGTAACAAAACCTCAAACTCGGGAAGAGTTGCATTCGTGCTGATTGTACTATTGTCCTCCCTTAAAAGCACCGACAACATGTTGCCAGATAGTCCAAGAACGGTGAGATTTTTCATGTTAAGAACAAGTTGAAATCCACCGTCCCACTAAAAGCATTCCTACTGAGGTCAAGAAATTGAAGATTTAAAAGTCTACCAAGTGAAGATGGAAGTGGGCCACGAAACCTGCAATCTTCAACATCCAACACATTTAGGGATTCTAGATTTCCTATTGAGGAGGGTATATGACCAACGAAACTGGTTCGCCCAACAAGTAATTCTTTAAGAGGACGATGAGGGAAAAATTCAGGAAAAGAACCAATAAGGTTCTTGTTTGCTCTCACGTTAAGAAATTGTAGGTTTGGAAGTTGAAAGATATCAATGGGAAATTCACCATACAAATTGCAATCTCGCAAATAAAGGGATGTTAAAGCAGAGAAATTTGCCAAGAAACAAGGAACAGGGGAGGAGATGTCCATATAACCAAGGCTAAGATATTTTATCTTGCTAAAGTTCCTAACAAACGTACTGAAATCAGGCCGTTTCAGTTCCAACTGATTCGAAGATAGGTCAAGGAGTGACAAATTGGAGAGCTGTGAGATTTCTGATGGGATTTGGCCAGCAAAACCAGAAAAGGAAAGGTTGAGATAAGTCAACCTAAGAAGGTGGCCTAATTGAGAAGGAATTAGAGAGCCATTGAAATCATTATAAGCAAGATTAAGGGTTTGAAGGTGTGAAAGGCGGAAAAGACTACTGTTTGCGTTGATAGAACCATAGAGACAACTGCTATGTAGATTAAGAGCTATTACATGAGAGTTGTGTTCATCGCACTCGATGCCGTCCCATGAACAACAATCATCTCTCTCTTTCGGAGACCATGAAGCAACCTTGGGGTATGCCAAAGGATCATCAGAAGCATCCCGACTTATGATAAAGCTATCCTTGAATTCTAACAACGCAACGCCCTCATCGGTGTGGCAGAGTGGCTGCACACGAGAAAACAAAAAAGATACTACTATTACAAGATGAAACAATATTGGGGTTGTGGAAAGCAAGCGCTTCATGATGGAGTTCATATTTGTGTGGTTTTTAGAAGGTGGTGGCATATGTGATATGTAAAAGGAGATTATTGTGTCGTCTGTTAGCCATAACTAGGCCTTTTATAGAGAAAAATAAAAAAATAAAATAAAAAAAACAAATACATTATTGCATTTTCATTGCACAAGAAGGGACCACACACGACTGAGTAGGGGGATCGGTTCATTGAACGGAGTAATGCTACGTATCCATCAATAATGCTACGTATCTAACAGTAGTGAATTTGCAAAACTAAATGAATTTGGTTCTAAACATAACTCTCTATCTGTAGGATAATATTTGCTCCTTTTTTTTTTTTTTTTTTTTATCATAAACTTCTGAAAAAAAAAAAAAAACAGATTAAAACAAAACACATTTTTCCCCGAAAGAATTAGCTTTCAAAAGGTTTCTAACCTGTAGCAAATGGTACGTAAGAAAAATTGTCCTGCGGATAAAGCACTATTTTGATTAGTTAGATCTTCATTAGATTTTGTTAGTACTGTGCTTCTGCATCTTATATGATGATTGTACTCACTTTTATTGTTCGGTAAAGCGAACTCTCAATTCGACATCCTACCGTAAAACGCTTTGATCTAGCTAAAACAAATAGAAAACGAAAGAAGCTTAATAAAATTTATGGAAAAGGTAAAATGTTTGATGTTTAAAAAACTTCTAAAAGAATCTTGAGAGGATCAAGAAATATAGGTCAAATGTTGATTCATTGAGCTTCCAGGATCTTTGAAAGAAAAATACTAGGAATATCAATTCTAATATCAATTTTTGAGTATCAACTGATGTAACACCCGAATTTCTTCGGCTCATTTTTATAGAAATTTCGTGTAAATATTTACTGTAATCGGTATTTCATGAGGAAGTTCGTTTTAGAACTTAATTTGATAAACGAGTTCTTAAGATTTATTAAGACTCAAAAACAAATTGCATGAACTCACAAAAGACCTTTATGAGTGAAGGAGGTCGTGATTGCACATTTCAAGACAAGTTGACGTTGACCAATAAGTCAGTTAGACCAAAACGGTCGAAAACGTCAAACAAGAATATTTTTTTTTAGATCTCAGTATAAGTGAAATTTCTGCTAAAAACTCATTTCGTGATCAAGATGAGTTTGAATAAGAATTGAAATCACCTTAGAAAAATCAAGCATACTAAGTTAGAGTTCAGGGCGAAGGATTCGGAAATTTATGAGAAAAGATTTTCCAATCGAGTTTTTCACAGATCGAAAATTTTAATGCAATGTAATTTTCGATACTGAGTATTTAAGCAACTCAGTATTAAAATTTATTGCAAGGTGTTGAAATTACACAATTTTTTCAAAAAAAAAAAAAGATTGAACCAAACAAGCCTTTAAGCTTAATTACATCACAATTAAGCTAAGTTAGGACATAACCCTCCACATACATGGACCAATGAGCTTGTGACACCTCATCCATGAGTTGTCAACCACTCCCCCACTCCTTCCCCTTAGTAGCCGGCCACTCAAGCCCCTTTGGGCAATAGCTTGCAAAAATTGGAGGACTAAATAGCAAGATTTGAACCAAATTTACCTTGGAAAAGAAAGCCTAGGATTTTCCCTAGCTAGAGGCACTATTTCCAGGGATTTCAAACCCCAAAAATTCAGCAGCCCTTAACCCATTATCAGCCATATCAATTGGCAAGATTTGAACCAATTTTCCTTGGAAAAGAAAGTCTAGGATTTCCCTAGCTAGAGGCACTATGTCTAGGGATTTCAAACCCCAAAAATTCAGCAGCCCTTAACCCATTATCAGCCATACCAATTGGCATTTCCCTCCAAGAAAAATCCGAGAGAGAGAGAGAGAGAGAGAGAGAGAGAGAGAGAGAGAGAGAGAGAGTTCAAGCCAAAAAGTTGTAAGAGCTTAAGCTCATAATTTTCGGTTTTAGCCCTAAATAGCTTAGGTTATATTTTATGCTTGATTTAGGTTTATGAGGTGATTATTTTGCATGTTTGGTTGGAGTTATGCTCTATGATTTTGTGTGCTAGAGATGCATGCTAGGGTTTCTATTTAAGGGTTTCATGTCTCTATTATGTTTATCAAATTTCTAGATGCATGTTCTAGGGATTGTATGATGTTATGGCTGAGTTTTGTTGTATGTATGTTTCTCTCTCAAAACCGTGGACCATGGGGTCTCGGCCTTGAGTTGAATCCGAAAGCACGGGATTTAAAATTTTATGTGTATGAGGGACGTTAGAAGACGTGCATGTGTTATTGTAACACCCGAATTTCTTCGGTACATATTTTATAGAAATTTCGTGTAAATGTTTACCGTAATCGGTATTTCATGCGGAAGTTCGTTTTAGAACTTAAATTGTTAAACGAGTTCTTAAGATTTATTAAGACTCAAAAACAAATTGCATGAACTCGCAAAAGACCTTTATGAGTGAAGGAGGTCGTGTTTGCACATTTTCAAGACAAGTTGACGTTGACCAATAAGTCAGTTAGACCGAAACGGTCGAAAACGTCAAACAAGAATATTTTTTTTTAAGATCGCAGTATAAGTGAAATTACTGCTAAAAACTCATTTCGTGATCAAGATGAGTTTGAATAAGAATTGAAATCACTTTAGAAAAATCAAGCATATTAAGTTAGTGTTCAGGGCGAAAGGATTCGGAAATTTATGAGAAAAGATTTTCCGATCGAGTTTTTCACGGATCGAAAATTTTAATGCAATGTAAATTTCGATACTGAGTATTTAAGTAACTCAGTATTAAAATTTATTGCAATGTGTTGAAATTACACAATTTTTAAAAAGATTGAACCAAGCAAGCCTTTAAGCTTAATTACATCACAATTAAGCTAAGTTAGGATTTAATCCTCCACACACATGGACCAATGAGCTTGTGACACCTCATCTATGGGTTGTCAACCACTCTTCCATTTCTTCCCCTCTAGCAGCCGGCCACCCAAGCCCTTGTGGGCAATAACTTGCAAAAATTGGAGGACCAATTGGCAAGTTTTGAACCAAATTTTCTTGGAAAAGAAAGCCTAGGATTTTCCCTAGCTAGAGACACTATTTGTAGGGATTTCAAACCCCAAAATTTCAGCTACCCTTAACCCCATGTTCAGCCATTCCATCAGCAATTCACTCCAAGAAATCCGAGAGAAAGAGAGAGAGATAGAGAGAGAGAGAGAGAAAGCTAAGAAACCAAGAGAGATCAAGCCAAAAAGTTGTGAAGAACCTCCCCCCTAAAGCCTCGGTTTTTAGTGAGTTCAAAGGTAAGATTTTGGGCATTTTTCTTCTCTTTTCTAAGGTTGGTTGGGAGAGGAAGTTAACAAAATTTTTGTGACCATTTTTGAGGTCCAAACCGTGCACATTGGAGACAAAATTTCGATTAGGATCAAGCTAGGAACAACCGGATTTCTTTGAGGTAAAAATCCGAACCTTGCTCTAGTTCTTGGTTCAAATTTTTGGTTCACTTTCTCAAGGATTTTACTATGTATTTCAAGCACAAAAATTTGTAAGAGCTTGAGCTCATAATTTTCGGTTTTGGCCCTAAATAGCTTAGGTTATATTTTTATGCTTGATTTAGGTTTTTGAGGTGATTATTTTGCATGTTGGTTGGAGTAATGCTCTATGATTTTTGTGTGCTAGAGATGCATGCTAGGGTTTATATTTAAGGGTTTCATGTCTCTATTATGTTTATCAAATTTTTAGATGCATGTTCTAGGGTTTGTATGATGTTTGGTTGAGTTTTGTTGAATGTGTGTTTTTTTCTCTCCAAAACCGTGGACCAAAGGGAGGTTTCGGCCTTGAGTTGGATCCGGAATCACGGGATTTAAAATTTTATGTGAATGAGGGACGTTAGAAGACGTGCATGTGTTATTAGGTCCCGCATTGGGTGGTCGAGCTAGAGCAACGTATAGGGACGTAAAATTTGGACTAACACCAAAACTGCTCTCGGGTCCAACACCCGGCAGCTCGGAAAAGTAGGACTTACAGGTCCTTAGAGGCCGAATGGGTAAAAACTTAAAACACGAAAGTTGTTCGTTAGGGTATTTCCTAGGGGCAACTTGGACAGATTTTAAAAATAAGGCTTCAATGGCCTTTGTTTTGAAGAAAAACCGAGAACTGGTCAGGGTGACCAGGTTCCAACGATTCACATGTGTTCAAACAAAAACTGGTATCAAATGAGCCAGAATCAGAAAATGTTCAAAACATGAAAGTTTTAGATCTTTTTGTTAGCTATAACTTTCGTGAAGAAAGTGTTTCCAAATTCGTTTTACATTTTAAGTTATGAATTTTCAAACAAAATCCGCGCAGTGAGCAAAATCTCATACACGGGATTTTCTAGACCAATGACTAGGAAAAACGTTTTTCTAACTTGCAAACATCATTTTCAAACCCGAAAACCGTTCCAAAGGTGGTTTTCGATCCCCAAATGTTTTATAGAAATGTTTTCAAGTGTTTTGTAATTTTTAAGACAAGTTTGGGTGCTATTCACCAAACTTACTTAAATAAATAAGAAAATGATATCTTAAACAAGTTCAAGGTTTTCAAGATTATAATGAACAAGATACTGCGTTAGTAGCCGGAAAATTATTTCGAGTTACTAGGGCCTTGCCCAAGCCCAGAGTTAACCATGCGGATTGAGGTTTAAGTTAAGATTATGATTCTCTACATGAACCCTTAATTAATATTTCCGTTGTGGGTTACGCCGTGTGACCCCTTCGCTTGTGTTAGAAGAGGGTCTTATAACCGAAAAATATTTATGTTGGTTTAATCCGACATTAAACGATCTTAGAATAGAGACCTCACGTGTAAACGTCCATGGGCAGGAGGTGATCTGCGAGCGTGCTCGGGAAAGGAAATTCGATCACGCGAACAACGAAGATAAGGTAAGTACAACGCCGCCTACAGCATAGGCTAAAGTTGTATGTTTTCTTAACATGTTTGCTTTACACTGTTTAAGTGTTATTTGATGATTTGCTCGATGGTTGCAATATGTTTACTGTACGATGAATGTTTAAGTATTGTTATCATGCTTACGTGAAAAAGGTACGACTGTCCATGCATTGATAAAACATGAGATTAGGAGACATCATATAAGTATGCTCACTAATCTATCAAGTGAAAAGATGTCAAGAAAGACCTACAAACAGAATGTTTGAGAAAAGGCCACAAGAGCCAGTGTTGTGCCCCCTGATGACGATCGGGTCGAAAGCTTGGGTAATCTCCTTAAGCTGCGCGCCGGGTACATGCACATCAAGTTAACGGGCCCACAAGTAAAATCAACAATATAAAGTGTGATACAAGAAAGCAAGCATAATTGGACATAAACGGTTCATGCATTTCACGACTGAATGTCATGTTTAAGATGAAGAAATCGATGATATGATGCCATGTTTATGTTTTCATGTTTAAGATGATACGATGCCATGTTTATGATTTCATGAAAAGGTTATGTATGTTTCATGTAATTGGATTGCGGTATAGGAGTTGTACTTGCTGAGCTTTCGCTCATTGTTTGAAGTTTATGCTGTAGGTAAACAGCCTGTCTTGAATTGACTGCATGGTGGCGGGTAAAGCCGGTGGCTGTGAAATGATGAACGAGTTGGGATTCACAACTCAAAAGGATTTAATTAATATATCTATTTTGAGAAAACAAACAGTTATTTTATTTGTGTATGAGTGTATGTAAATATTTTCTAAGTATAATGCTTCCGCTATTACAAAAAAAAAAAAAAAAAAAATCCCCACTATTTTTATGATGAAAAATGGGATAAAACAAGTTTAAGTTCAAGTAAGTTAAGTCAAGTAGTGACGGCCTGTAGAAGGCGGGTCGTCACAGTTATTAGGTCCCGCATTGGGCGGTCGAGCTAGAGCGACGCATAGGGACGTAAAATTTGGACTAACACCAAAACGGCTCTCGGGTCCAACACCCGGCAGCTCGGAAAAGTAGGACTTACAGGTCCTTAGAGGCCGAATGGGTAAAAACTTAAAACACGAAAGTTGTTCGTTAGGGTATTTCCTAGGGGACATCGTGGACAGATTTTAAAAATAAGGCTTCAATTGCCTTTGTTTTGAAGAAAAACCGAGAACTGGTCAGGGTGACCAGGTTCCAACGATTCACATGTGTTCAAACAAAAACTGGTATCAATTGAGCCAGAATCAGAAAATGTTCAAAACATGAAAGTTTTAGATCTTTTTGTTAGCTATAACTTTCGTGAAGAAAGCATTTCCAAATTCGTTTTATATTTTAAGTTATGAATTTTCAAACAAAATCCGTGCAGTGAGCAAAATCTCATGCACGGGATTTTCTAGACCAACGACTAAGAAAAACGTTTTTCTAACTTGCAAACATCATTTTCAAAACCGAAAACCGTTCCAAAGGCGGTTTTCGATCCCCAAATGTTTTATAGAAATGTTTTCAAGTGTTTTGTAATTTTCAAGACAAGTTTGGGTGCTATTCACCAAACTTACTTAAATAAACAAGAAAATGATATTTTAAGCAAGTTCAAGGTTTTCAAGATTAAAATGAATAAGATACTGCACTAGTAGCCGGAAAATTATTTCGAGTTACTAGGGCCTTGCCCAAGCCCAGAGTTAACCTTGCGGATTGAGGTTTAAGTTAAGATTATGATCCTCTACATGAACCCTTAATTAATATTTCCGTTGTGGGTTACGCCGTGTGACCCCTTCACATGTGTTAGAAGAGGGTCTTATAACCGAAAAATATATATGTTGGTTTAATCCGACATTAAACAATCTTAGAATAGAGACCTCACGTGTAAACGTCCATGGGCAGGAGGTGATCTACGAGCGTGCTCGGGAAAGGAAATTCGATCACGCGAACAACGAAGACAAAGTAAGTACAACGCCGCCTACAGCATAGGCTAGAGTTGTATGTTTACTTAACATGTTTACTTTACACTATTTAAGTGTTAATTGATGATTTGCTCGATGGTTGCAATATGCTTACTGTATGATGAATGTTTCAAGTATTGTTATTATGCTTACATGAAAAAGTACGACTGTCCATGCATTGATAGAACATGAGATTAGGAGACATCATATAAGTATGCTCACTAATCCATCAAGTGAAAAGATGTCAAGAAAGACCTACAAACAGAACGTTTGTGAAAAGGCCACAAGAGCCAGTGTCGTGCCCCCTGATGACGATCGGGTCGAAAGCTTGGGTAATCTCCATAAGCTGCGCGCCGGGTACATGCACATCAAGTTAACGGGCCCACAAGTAAAATCAACAAGATAAAGTGTGATACAAGAAAGCAAGCATAATTGGACATAAACGGTTCATGCATTTCACGACAGAATGTCATGTTTAAGATGAAGAAATCGATGATATGATGCCATGTTTATGTTTTCATGTTTAAGATGATATGATGCCATGTTCATGTTTTCATGTTTAAGATGTCATGAAAAAGGTTATGTATGTTTCATGTAATTGGTTCGCGGTATAGGAGTTGTACTTGCTGAGCTTTCGCTCATTGTTTGAAGTTTATGCTGTAGGTAAACAACCTGTCTTGAATTGACTGCATGGTGGTGGGTAAAGTTGGCGGCTGTGAAATGATGAACGGGGTGGGATTCCCAACTCAAAAGGATTTAATTGACATATCTATTTTGAGAAAACAGACAGTTATTTTATTTGTGTATGAGTGTATGTAAATATTTTCTAAGTATACTGCTTCCGCTATATATATATATATATATATATAAAAATCCCCACTATTTTCATGATGAAAAATGGGATAAAACAAGTTTAAGTTCAAGTAAGTTAAGTCAAGTAGTGACGGCCTGTACAAGGCGGGTCGTCACAGATTGGTATCAGAGCGGTTCCCTGTGACATCATTTCACGGTCTGCCTGCCATCGCCGCCACCATATGTAAGTTTAGATTTACTTTATGTTTTATATATGTATGCTCATAGTTAAGCATTGCGTGTAGATACGGTACGATGGACCCCATGATGACCGAAGAGGATAGAGACGCCGTTACGGTTTTCTTCCGCGCACACCCCCTATCCTTTGACAGCACGAGGCGTACTGTGCACGTCGAGGCGTAGCTCCACGATATGGAGCAAACATTCTTGATGTGTCACATCCCGGACTATCTGGAGATCATGCTTGCTGCTAAATGTCTTTATGGAGATGCGCGGCTGTGGTGGATCGACGTTGGTGAGCGTCCGTGCCTAGTCGCACCTGGGCGCAGTTTCGTACGGTGATGTTAGCGCGCTACGGACCACTCCCACCCAGAGATGAGGGTGCACCTGCTAGAGATCCGAATATTTACCGTGATATGCGTCATGCACGGTACCAGATGTTATCCCAGGCCTGGCACGCATACCCGGGCGAGATGATGAGCCACTACTGTGGAGGTTTGAGGAGATGATGCATCCCCATATACCCCAGGATCTTCCAGAACCCCAGTTGGAGCAGTGACTCTACTAGTGAACGGAACGCCGCCTCACATCAGACAGCATGTTCCGCAGCCCACCCTCCACTCGACCATCGCTGGGACCCTCGACGATATTTTAGCGGCAGAGATCATTGCTCAAGACGCCGGGAATGATGCTCCAGTGAACCCTGAGCAGCCCCCAGTCGATGATGCTGATGAGCCCGAGCCACAGTATGAGGTCGGACCACTTGAGGAGGAGATGGAGCACGCCCAGGTTCCCCTAATCATCATATCTAGTGATGATGAAGATGAGGAGGACAAAGACGAAGACATGGAAGATCCCGAGGAGATCCCGGACGACGAGAGGATCCCGAAGAGTTTCCCCTCGAGGACGAGCCACATCACATCGTTCCAGATGACGGGACTGGGAATACGATTTCGAGGACAACACGGATTCCGAATATCCGCGCTTGAGATCGAAGTCATCCGTTAGATTAGGGCCGTTTTGTTTTATACCCTCTTTCTTTGTACTAGAATTTTATTTATAATATGTATGTACATTCGGACGTTAGGATGTACCTTATGTACGATGGGAAGTGTTAGATCACTTCCATCTTGTTGTTTAACCATGTGTATTTTTGGTAAAGTGACAAGTATTTTTTTTTTGAAGATATATATATATATCAGTACCCGGCACCTTTTTGAAAAATGCCGAGGAATCATGTATTTTGAAAAGCCTTGTATTTTGATTATGTACAAAGAGACCGTGCTGAGACGGGTTAAATGAAATCAGATGATATTTCATTTCTCTTTACGAAATTTTTTTTTACAAGTAAATATGTCATTAAATATCTGCCTTTGAGTTATGGCAAGATACAAGTATATTATGATGTTATATGCATGTTGTATATTTTATGATGTAATGATAATAATTATATGAAAGAAGAGATGTGATTAATATCTTTTCTTGCTATAGAGGTTACAAGATGGTACGTCCGAGAAGAACAATGCCGGTAAATCCTCCGGCACAGGATTTGACCGCCATATTAGCAAATATTCAACGCCAGCTGCAAGAGCAGCAACAAGAGATGACTCTTATTCGGGAGCAGCTAGCTCAGCAGAATCAGGGACCCAGAGTCCAAGAGGTTCCACCACCGGCACAGCCAGTCCCTCCGGCAGTGCCGCCAGTGCAACCTATTCCTCCCGTAGCACCCCAAGTGCCGAATATTCCTCCGGTAGCCCAACCAGAGGTCAGACAGGAAATTCCGCGGAACGCTGAGGTTCCAGTAGCCCCGGCTGAAGTACAGATGTAGCCACAGCCGGTGAGAGAGGACCTTCTGTATGAAAGGTTCAGAAGGATGAAGGCGCCCGAGTTCGAGGGCCAATTGATCCGATTGCAGCCGACAACTGGCTGATCGACATGCAAGTCATTCTGGATTTTATGCGCCTGACCGAACAAGAGAAAGTACTCTGTGCATCCTTTGCGCTGAAAAAGGACGCGAGGCACTGGTGGATAACAGTGCAGATGAGAAGAAATGTGCTGACTATGTCCTGGCAAGACTTCGTGGACGAGTTCAGGGCTACGTACTACAACAAAGAAGTCCTGGCTGCCCCAGCAGGACGAACTCACCAGTTTCACTCAAGGATCCATGACAGTGATGGAAGCTGTCAAGAAGTTCGAGCAATTGGCCCGGTTGTGCCCGAACTTAATTATCAGTGAAACTGAGAAAGTGCGGTTGATGATGAAGATGTTCCGCACGGATATTGCCCGTCAAGTGAGTACTGGAACAGTTCCCCTGTAACAATGTCAGACTGTATTGAGAGAGCCCTGAGAGCCGAGTATTGGATCAACAGAGATAAGGAGGCCAGAGCCCAATTTTACAAGTCCAAGAAAGAAGAAAAAGCTCTAGTCAAGACGAACCAATCTCGTCAATCCACGGAAGCTAAGCCACAAGCCCAGGCCAGCAACCCCAATGCACAAGGTCCCCGACAACCCGGAAAGAACAAGCGGAAGGGGAATTTCAACAACCAGGGACAGCAGAGAAATTTCCCCCAGAAGAGGAACAACCAAGGCAACGAGAGGGACAAGAGTAGTTACCCCCAGTGCAACAAGTGTGGTAAAAAGCATCCGGGTGTCTGCCGTCAGGGGACCAACACATGCTATGTCTGCGGCAAGGAAGGGCACTACGCGAGAAGCTGTCCTCAGAACGCACAGCAGCAGTACCAGCCCTATCCGAACAGAAACCCCCAACACCAGCAATTACATGCAGTCCAGGCTACACTCGAAGGTCCATCGATTGCCCAGGTAGATTGGAGGCACCCGAGCCACGGGCCAGGATCTACGCTTATCCAAGGGGAGATGCAGAAGCGGGCACCTCCAACGTGGTGACAGTTCAGCTTTCTATCGCCACCTATGATGTAATTGCCTATTTGATTCTGGCGCTACCCACTCGTTCATATCGATGGAGTTCGCTCAGAAGTTAAGCAGAGTCGGGAGTAGAGTAGAGCAAACCTTTTCAGCATCTTTGCCATCGGGAGAAGTTTTGGTCCAGCTTTTGGATCCAAAATTTCCTATTAGGATCAATGGCAGAGAATTACTCGCAGATCTCATCGCAATCAGGTTGCACGATTTCGATGTGATCTTGGGGATGGACTTCTTAGGCCGTCACAACGCAAGGATCGACTGTCGAAAGCGTAACGTCACGTTCAGCCCCTGCGACGATGAGGATTTCAGTTTTCAAGGACAGTCCCTGTAATATCCGAAATTTTGATGACTCTAGATTTCCTTAGAAACAAGGAAAACCTAAGTCTGGATCAAGATTGGAATGGAATAACAGTATAAGTTTGAGTTCTCATTTAACCAGTTACGAGACTCAACAATAGACTACTTAGCCAAGTATAAGGCGTTTAAGGAAAATGGCGTGATGAAATTTCATATTCATGTTGGTTAAAATTTGACCGAAAAAGTCAAAATTGACCAAAAAGTCAAAGGTTGACCCGGAAGGTCAAATAGATGAAGGTGCTGAATACGACAAAGCAGTATGGAATTATACTGTGGAAAACCTCCATTACGGACGAATAAGTAAGCATAAGCCACGAGACCACCCTAGAAAAATCAAGCACACTAAGTATGGTATGAAGGGCAAGAAAGGTTCTAAGAAATAAGAAAAATTTTATTCAGTTCATTTTTACACAGATGAATTTTAGACTATAGTACAGTATAAAATACTGTTATTAGTTAATAACAGTATTAGAAATATCTGTGTAGCATAAAAGTGGACTGCATTCTAAAGGAAAAGCCAAACAAGGCCTTATGATGACATAGCCTTATCTTGGATTTATGACATCATAATTGGATTAAATAAGCTTGGAAAGAAAACCAAGAACTCTCTAGAACAAGATGACATGGCCGGCCACCTCAGGGACAAAAATGCCAAAATTTTATCTTTAGGGGTTAAAGTGCAAATTTTGAAAAATTGATGATGTAAGCGAAGTGATGTCATCAAGATGATGTCATCAAGGTGAGATAAGCTTGGCTTGTTCACCAAGAAAGCAACCGGCCACCTAGGGGGCATTTTTGTAAGAATTTTCACTTTTGGGGCAAAAGTGCAAATTTTGGAAATTTGGTGATGTAAGCAATGAGGTAAGCGATGATGTAAGCCATGATGTCATCCCTTGCTTGCTCTCCAAGTCTTGGCCGGCCACCTTGACACCTAGCATGCCAATTGCATGATTTCCTCTAAGTTTAGGGGCTAAAATGCAAATTTTGGAAAGTTTGCATTTGCCTATAAATAGGGGTGGCATTTAATAAAAAAAAATCAGAAAAAGCAT